>OX438851.1:4511571-5111571 GCA_949315975.1 Eudonia truncicolella
CCTCAGTACTCGCAGACCGGGCGCGTTAATCACTGCGCCATCGAGTAACCGCACACAAAAGACAAGTTAGCTGTGAAGCCATCGTATGGGTGATCAAAAATATATCATCTCGTGCTTTGAAAAACACGTAAAACCGCTGGCCCCGGCTGCATTAGCAGTCGTTAACAACCACCGCAGTCTGCACCCCACTACAGAAACACCACTGCGCCCGCGTGGTAGTTTGTTACCCGTTCTTCTGGTTTCTGTGGTGTTTCCATCCGTAGGAAAATCTCGTGCCCCAGCAGTAGGGACAAAACATGAGCCGGTGGAAACCTGCCACCAGGCATTAATGAAGACTTTGGTTATTACAGGTGCGTGGATTCTGATGGACGACAGGTTGGAAAAGAAAATGCTGATGTTACAATACTACCATGCTACAAAGCTGACTGGAAGACATGTTGATGGCAACACTGAACAGTATAAATTAAAAACTCTTTATAGGCCACTGTCGCGTTTGTAGTTTGGAGAGAACTTGGCTATTTTTTGTTATTATAAAGATAAATTAAATATGTAATTTTCTAGACCCACTTTTTATAAAGAAAATGTATTGTATTGCCGAGACGTTTATAGTTATTTGTAGTATTGTATTTTTTTCTAAGTTCATTACTATTTTAACTTTTATTATTTTTTTAAATTACCATAAACTATATTATTTTCATTATTAAAATATACTTATACAAATGAGACACCTAGCAACTGTGTGTATATTTTGTTGTATTATAACTACCAAGATAAAATGAAATCTGTTGTTTATATTGTATTTTAATAGTGTCCCACCCACCCATGCCTTGGTTCGTACTATTTCGTACCTAGATACTTACGTGTAGTGTGGCACAAGTTTCGTGTGTTCGACAAGAACCGGTGATTGACATTTTTTTCTTTAAATACAAAATATTTAGGTGTCAGCAACGGATATTCTGACCACCTACTTTCTAGAGGTGTCGATCACTGGTGTCGCTACGATAGGTATTTCATTTAAGTAAGTATAGAGATCTTAACGCAATAAAAAAAAATCAAATAAAAAAATCTAACAAGTTAAAAATATTTGAATTTAAAAGCGTGTTACATTTTGATGGAACATTAAAGAACATTTAGCATAATTATTACACGCTTTTATTTATAAAAAAATTGGGTCTGAGATAAAAACACAAAGATTTTTAAATTCAATGATTTTTAACTTTTTAATTCTTTTTTTATTAACAAATAATAAAAGCTTGTTTTTAAAAGTTTTTTATTTTATTTTATTTTAAGTTTTTAGTATTTTTAAGTGACATGTTTATATACCCTCATACCATTTAGCCCCCGGCACGTGCTCACCTTGGCATTAGGTCATCCATCTAATCCATCTAATCAAAGGCAGAATCGACATTCATAATAATAACAAACGGAACGAACGAACGAACGAACGAACTTATTTTCCCGAGTTCCTATGGCCATCTTTCAGTTCCATCATCTGATGATGGAGCTGGTTACCATCTAGCACCAAAGTACTCGTCTAGACGAATAATACGAGCCCAAACACGATGGGGTTGTGTCGTTTAATTACGGAGTTCCTATGGCCATCCTCCAGCTCCATCATCAGACCCTGGTTACCATCTAGCACCAAAGTACTCGTCAAGACGGATCAAACGAGACCAAACTCGATGGGGTTGTGTCGTTTAACTACCGAGGTCCTATGACCACCTTCCCAGGAACTACCATCATCATTTTGATTTAATTGGCGTAAGGCATTGTATGGTGTATAATTATTTAATATTGGAATTTGTTATAACAACATATACGCTTAACACATATGCTTCAACGTAGCATAACTAGTGATGGGATCAGTGCTCAGAATAACTAAAGTGTTAATGAAGCTACTTTAATTTCGCAGTGCTATTTTAACTCTTTTTCGTTATGTAGGCCAATGAATATCATGTTCGTAAATAAAAGCTGAATGATATAATATAAAGTGAGCAATGAACCTAACATGTTTTTTCAATTTTTTTTATTCAATGCAGCTTATTAGTATTTTCTGCAAATGCAACATTATTTAAATAAATATGATGATAATTATTGTTGGTTTTATAGTAACATAATTTTTTTTTGTTTCTGGTTGTTGTTGTTAGAACTTAGCAAATCGCAATAAAGACAATCATTAATTTGACAATGTAATAAACAAATAATTATTGATTAATAGGAAATTGATGAGCTCGATGGGGCGCAGTGGCAACGCGCCCGGTCTGCGAGTGCTGTGAGGTTAAGCAACTTTCGCAAAGGCCGGCCATCAGATGAGTGACCAAAAATTTATCATCTCAAGCTCCTCCGTGCTTCGGAATGCACGTAAAGCTGTTGGTCCCGGCTGCATTAGCAGTCGTTAACAACCACCAATTCACACTGGGCCCGCGTGGTGGTTTATAGCCCGTTCTCCCTATCCATCCATAGGGAAGGCTCGAGCCTCAGCAATGGGGACATAGAATGAGCTGATGATGATGAGGATATTAAAAATGTAAATTTAAAATTATAATATCACATGTCGTATTTACTTGTTAACGTTACACATCTAGTAAAAGTTTTTGCGAGTACCTCGTGATCATCAGCCTTTAATTGTCTCACTGCTGAGCCCAGGCCTTCCTACATGAACATAAATTGATCTGGCCATAACCATGTTGGCTGGATATGGGTTCAGATATTTTAGCGAAAAGCGGACATCTTAGGACAACATAAAGTGCCTTCTGGTAAACGGAGGAGCCAAAGATTATTTATAGAAGTCACTCATCCGTTGACCCTGATTGGCGTTGCGATAGTTTCTTCACTTGCTCGATCGCAACCCGAACGCTGCTACACAATCAAGCTGTTTACCTGTTGGTGGCTTAATTGTTTTATGCTACTTTCCAATACGTTAATTATTAATCGTTACTTTTCAAGTTGGATTTAATAAAATATCGTTAACGTTATACCATAGTACTGGCCTACTAGCACGTCCGTCGCGTCGCATCCTTAACCTATTGTGAACGGAACGGGGTGATGTTTCTGACAATATATTTTATGTCCAGTCTAGCAGATTGCTATTAATTTGTTTCGATGACGTGCCGCCTTTTAAAAACTTTTGAACATTTCATATGAAATATTTTGAATAGTTGAATAAGTGATCGCGCAATTTATCGATTCCAAGTTTGCGTCTTAGCCGGACTTTGAGGTTATACACAGTTTTGTACTAGTGATCTGTCCACTTCGTCATCGGTGTCTGTGTAATGCCAAACTTATTTTTAGATTGGAAAATCGAAATAACAGACCTTTGATAAGTGTTAGAGTGTTTCCAATTAGATTTACCTGCAGTCTGTTACAATGGGAGCCATTATATCAAGGTTTCGGGTGAGCTATTATTTTTTTTAATTTGATGTGCTTTCGAATTTAATTTGTAACACAGCCAAAAACTATTTTGATAATGCAATATTCTTTGGCGGGAAGTCAATACCACGTCCGTGAACTGCTAATCAAGATACTATCACTGTTTGATATTAATATGAATGATTGATGAGTCTATTTTTGTTATGTTACCTCTATTAGGTAATGTTATATACAAGTTTTTGAACTTTTAAACTATACATATGTACCATAGATCATTTTAATTGATTTTACTAGCACTTGGTCCTCATATAATCTAATAGAAAGAAACTTTATGGCCAAAGTAGAAGCACTCTATGCCAGGAATCAAAATCCAATGAGGAACTGGCTTATTTACCTTAAACTACTTTCCTATTAAAATTATGTGGTTAAGGAAACAGCAAAAGATAAGATCATGAGTGTATGTATTTGTAAAGTGAGAATTTGTATATTATATTGTAAGAAGGCGCTTCTTCAATGCCATGCCAAACATTAAAATTTTCATCACCTTGATCAAATGGTAAATCAAACCTGCTTTCAGTTCTTCAAAGTCTGAACTATCAAGTTTATTTAATAAATTCTAGTTTAGTTTAGTGAATTTAATAAGGTTATTGTTTAGTTAAAAATAACCACAATTTAAAAAAAGAAAGACATAAATTATACACATAGCCAAAGCAATCGGTTAGGCGGTCAGGGGCAGTACAAAAGTTTTAAAAGATGCATGTGTGCCTCTGAAATCAAAATACTGGCTGGCTATAAAATGCAGTTTTGCCACTCGGCCACTGATATGTTATTTCCTAAGATAATCCTCATCATCATCATCAGCCTATACTAGTATATGTCCAGCAGTGGACTAATCCACTGCTGGACATAGGCCTCTCCAAGTGCACACCACTGAGCATGATCCGTGGCTACTACCATCCAGCTATTCTCAGCCACGTTGCGAAGATCGTTGTTCCACCTAGTCAGCCATAAAAATAAAAAATCGACATCGGAACATAAACTTACATGTAAATTTTCCCTATTTCACTATTTTATTTACAAACATATCCGATAAAATGGTAGAAGGGTTCAAAGATGCCCTTTTTTTTTTAAACATTGTATTCTTCTTTGTTGTTTATTTTTTGCAACGTAAACACACTTGTTGTGCGGTTCAATGTACAACCTTGGCTCTTCACATTAGCTGATTTATCAAATAAGTAATAAAATATTAGGCAAAAGATTTTCAACAATACACCTAATCAAAAAAATATTATATCACAGTAGCATGGTATTAGCTAATAAATTAAAGTTTTTATCTATAATAGATTAAATACCTATCTATTCACATTGATTGATTACGTAATTGAGATAGATAGATAGATAGATAAATACTTTATTGCTCACACAAGTTAAAACCAA
Organism: Eudonia truncicolella; assembly: GCA_949315975.1. NCBI lineage: Eukaryota > Metazoa > Arthropoda > Insecta > Lepidoptera > Crambidae > Eudonia > Eudonia truncicolella. The sequence goes on from OX438851.1 coordinate 4,516,378, forward strand.
AAACAGGTACATACAAAAAATCTTAAAGCTAGCATGGGCAAAGGCGGTCTTATCGCTTTAAGCGATCTCTTCCAGACAACCTTTGGTTTAGGATCCCAAGAGGGAGATAGAGGAAGTGCGCAAATACAGTAGAATATAATAGAAACACTCGTATACCAGTAAATAAAAAGACATACATAATAATAATATATAAATATAAATATAATATATAAATAATAAATACACATACATACATACATACATATAACACCAACAATAAAAACCTAAAACATGTTACTAGCACGTGACTGATGCAATAGATGACTGTGCAGTTTAGACTTAAAGGCGGAAAGGGTCTTAGAGTGACGGATTTCAGACGGTAGCTTATTCCAAAGACAAGTAGCTCGGACAGTAAAAGAATTCTTAAAATATCCCGACCGGGTAAAGGGAGGCTCAAGAATGTTATCCGAATTTGACCTTAGATCACGCTTGTGTTCCGCCCCAAGAAATCGGAAACACTCTTTAAGGTAAGAAGGAGTACGAGGATCAAACAGCACGTTAAAAACAAGGATGAGAATATGTTCCTCGCGACGCAACCTAATGGGAAGCCATTCAAGCCTGTTCCTGTATTCAGACACATGGTCGAACTTACGCAAACCGTAGATGAACCTGATGCAGAGATTTTGGAGACGTTGTAGCTTATCAAGTAAGTCCTCATTTAAGTCCACAAGGCAGACATCAGCATAATCCAAGATAGGTAGAAGGAGAGATTGCGCAAGTTCAACTTTGGTCCTCACAGGAAGCAAGTTCTTCCACCTCCTAAGCGACCCAGAGGCAGCAAACACTTTTCGACTCATCTCCGATATTTGTGGAGACCAGGAGAGGGTGCTGTCGAAAAATACTCCTAGGTTTTTTACCACGTTACCGTAGTTCAATGAGACACCGTTAAACATGAGCGTAGGGATAGACAATTTGTTCACCTTTGCAATTTGTTTAAATCCCCCGATTATGATAGCCTGTGACTTGTCGGGGTTGACCATTAGGCCATGGGCTCGACTCCAATCATATATAATCCCAAGGTCAGCATTAAGGCTTGAAATCATACTCACAATATCATCAACTGAGGCCTGAGAATAGATTTGCAGGTCGTCAGCATACAGGTGGAACTGACATGAAAGGAGTGGAGTGAGGAAATTAATAAAAATCGAAAAAAGGAAAGGAGAAAGGACACCACCCTGGGGCACACCTGCAGTGACATCACAGGCACATGACAATTTGTCATTAGCACGGACAAACTGCCGCCGCCCGACCAGGTAGCTACGAAACCACTCTAACACCGTATCTGATACTAGGAGAGATCTCAGCATTGCCAGAAGAATGTCGTAGTCAACTGTGTTGAAGGCATTGGAGAAATCCAAAAGAACTAGCGCTGTCAACTGTTGATTGGACATTCCTAAACGAATATCATCAGAAACTTTAGTTAGCGCGGTTGTCGTACTGTGCCCGGGGCGGAACCCGGATTGGAGAGGACTTAGGATATTGTTAGAATTAACAAAGGCACTGACTTGCTGGAGGACAAGACGCTCTAGGATTTTTGAAAGAAAAGGAAGAATGGATATAGGCCTAAAATGAGAAGGTAAGGAAGGGTTCGAGGTTTTAGGGATGGGTACGATTACTGCCTGGCACCAGCAGCTAGGGAAACTGCCGGTATCGAGCGAGAAGTTAAAAACATGGCAAAGGATAGGGACAAGAATTTCAAATCCTAACAGGATCATCCTCCGGCCAATCCCATCGATGCCTTCAGCATTAGATTTGACTGCCCGAATGTTATCTTCAACTTCACGCTCAGAGACAAGTCTAAAGGAAAAAGCAGGATGCTGTGAGTTAGAAGAGGAAGACAGTGATTGCAGTGAGCTTAGTTTCAAACTATGTGGAATGGAGGAAGGAGCAGAAAAGTGTCGGTTTAAGGAGTCAAGGTCAAGGTTTTTGGAAACAGAGGTCTTAGACTTACCAATACCAAGAGTGTTCAAGAATGACCATACCTTAGTAGGATTACCATTTGCAACAGAGGAATGTATGTGACGACGCTGCGCATCCCTACAAAGCCTACTACACCGATTACGTAGTCTCCTATACTTGGAACGATTCTCATCCGACGGATCCTTCCCAAACCGTGCCTTAGCAGCATTCCGCCTGGCCATAATGACTTTAATGTCATTACTTAGCCAGGGTGCGGGGAGATGCTTAAGCCGAACTGGTCGAAGCGGAGCATGAATGTCAAATATTTGGATCAAGTTAGAGTTGAAAATTTCCATCTTCAGGTCGATAGTTGGGGCATCAAACACCGCATCCCAGTCAATATTGCTAAGGTCAGACATAAAACGATTGGTGTCAACACTGTTGAAGTTACGTTGCATGATCACTCGCGGCTTAGGTTTAGGATAACGGATCTTATAGGATAGGAAAAGAAGGTCGTGGTAGGAAAACGCTTCAGCTGGAAGTTGCCCATGACAACTCACATGATCAAGGGAGGAAACTATTGCAAGATCCAACAAGGAGGGCTGGCAGCCAGGAAAGCGGTGAGTCGCAGTAAGAGGAAGAAAATTAAGACTTGTAGAATCCACAATTGAGCAAAGACGGGTAGACCGAGAATCCTGCTTAAGTAAACAAGTGTTAAAGTCTCCCATAATAATAGTGTGGTCAGCTGTTGGTACCAGTGATTCTAATAAGGATTCAAACTTACCAAAGTAGTCAATATGAAGGTTAGGACAGTAAAACACGCCTAAGAGAATCTTTGAGTGACCCAAAAGGATTTCGATGAAAAGATGCTCAGAAGATTCACAATAAGCAGACGGAGATTTGTGAATATGGTTAAAAGATAAGTGCCCCCTAAGGTAGATGGCTACTCCACCGCCGCCCTTGCCAGTCCTGTCATTGCGAATGAGGTGAAATCCAGGAAGTGCGTAGGAAGTGGAAGGAAGGCAAGGTTTTAGGAATGTTTCCGATACCAGAATGGCATGTATATTCTGGTTACTAGAGAAGGTGGTCAGTAAATCAGAATAATGAGCAGGAATGCTTTGGGCATTTATATGCACTACATTAAAGTTTTTAGAATAAGATGTAAGATTTACTTCAAGTTGTGAGTCAAGAGATTGAGGTAAACTTTGGAAACTACAGTCAGATAAGGAAGAAGCAGAAAGATACTCTGAACCGTCATCCGCACTATTGTCACCATCACCGTAACTTGCTTGTAACATAAGTATTAAAATATAATATAGCTAAATTAAGATAAAATAAGGTAAATATATAATAAATAAAAAATAAATAAATAAAAAAAAAAAAAATGAAATAAAAATTAATGAGGTTTACCACCCGCCAGCAGTATGGAAGAAAATCGTCCTACATTAATGCTCCTACTAACATTTTGCGAACGCCACTTTAAAGCAGCACAAATAAGAGACGTTGTACATTACAACAAATAGTATAAAACAAAAATAATAATAATAACAAACAAGCACAAACTATAACAAAAGAGAAAACAAAGAATAATCATTTCATACCATTAAAACAATTAATAATACAACACAATAAATATTTAGGTATGAAAAAAAAAAAAAAAAAAAGAAACAATAATTACAGCGACTATGGATCCAATCTTATTTCCCCTTCAACTGATATTACTACAAGAGATATTATTGAAATTAAAAATAAAAATAAAAACGATTCAAATAAGACCGTATGGGCTTAACCCCTTAGTCACAAACAAATTGAATTAAAAAGCAAAGTCGTATTGTCATATTTTGATAGTGACATTATAGCAAAAAATAAAAACCAACCAAGATTTCATAAGAGATTTGTAAAAGTAATCAGGGTAATTTGATAAACAGTCCAAAATGTGGGTGCGATTGTCAGCGGTTAAGTAAGAGGGTGCTAACTTTGGCTAGAGAAGTTACCCGCAGAAATAAGGAGAAACTCTGCCATGGACTCTAATTTGCGCCTGTTACCGTCTGGAGTCTTGACAAATATTACGCCATCCGCAGTCCAGCAGTTGGAAACACCGAATTTGGCCCTTGCAGCCATAAAAGCTTCATGACGCGTCTTCGTAAGAAACTCGGATAGAGTAATTTTAGAGCCCTTAAGTGCAGTCTTGCCTTTCCACAAAGACGCGCGCACGGTCGCATCGGAGAATTTTACAACTATAGGCCGCGGTTTGCTGCTACCGGGAGCCAGCTTGCCCATGCGATAGCTAGCGGCAATGCTGCTAGCCTTGAGTTCTATTATGTATTATGTACTGATTATACAAAATAAGATTTTAAATGAAAATTTGTGATAATGACATTCAGGATCGGTACAAATTATTGTATAGTAAAAGTGTAGAATTAGCTGCTGTAGTCTCAGCTCTAAATTTTTATCAATGTACTAACCGACTTAACAAATATCATCTCAATTAAAAAAAAATTATAACTAGTAATGTAAGTAGGATAGATACATTTACCAGTTCCTACAATTGCCTGCTAGATTTTTATAATAATGAATTATCATTTATGCCCATTTTTAAATTAGACTTTTAAGCAGTGGAACCCAGATATTGTATGTTACATAGAATCGTTGAAACCCAACTCAAATTGAGCATACGTGATAGCTTTTGGGTCAATCTCACCATATACTATGGTTAATTTAGGATGGCTTTAGCCCAATAGTCGGTATGTAACATATCATACATTTCAACGAGTACTAAGACGCTTCACATGCGGTTCACATGCTTTACCAATTGTAAGTAATCATTTAGTAAAGTAAAGTAAATAGGCTATATACTATCCCTGGGCAGAGGCCTCCATCACTGAAATCAAGTCAACGCTACAAATTGGTGGGTAAGGTCAGCCAAGTGTGCTTCGGATTTTTCGATGCATAGCCCGAGTTTGTGATCCCCAACCTGCATTTGGTAAGCGAGGTGATTAAGCCAATACCTATCAAAGTACTTTTGATAAACAATGGAAAGATAGTACGGTCAGCAACGACAGTAGCAGAACACATAATTAACTTTTTGTCAAGCACTTGTCAGATGATTGAGTTGAACAAAGTGCAAGTATTTAGCGACTGTTGTTGCCGACTGTATCACACGAGCGTGTCCAGTCTTCTGTCTAGATTCTCCGAGGTGTTCATACCTGAGCGCTCAGTCTGCGATTGCAACTCGCAAAGGCCGGCCTGGTTGGTTGGGTGACCAAAAATTTATTCTCCTGAGCTCGTCCGAGTTTCGGCACGTAAAGCTCTCAGTCCCAGCTGCATGTTGCAGTCTTCAAAAACCACCGCACAGGGCCAGCTGCGTGGTGGTTCATGGCCAGTTCTCCCGGTGGAGTTTCCATTAAATTGGTAGTAGGTACCACAACCAAATCAAAATATACGTAGGTAATTCCAAACATGAATCTTTAAAAAAGTTTGAAATGGTATAACATACCTACATGGGATCAAGACGTCACTAGATCGAAATTTCACAATAAAAACCGGCCAAGTGCGTGTCGGGCCACGCGCAGTGTAGGGTTCCGTAGCCCATCTCAATAATGCGGACTCTGAGAAGAGGTCTTTTATGAACATTTATTTAACGATGGCTCATATACTTAAATGTAGTATCTACCGGTTTCACACACCTGACAACGTTGTTTAAGTAGTTCCCAATGAGGAATTTGTACTGTGCCAAGTACATTTTATAAGTTGGTCGACTGTTACTCGTAAACTTGTAAAGCCTACTTAGCTGTAATAGTTTTCCTTTTAACTTCGTCATATAATACAACTACCGTGAATTTTTACACGTATCCAAAAACAACCATTTGGCTGTCAGGGGGCTGGCAGGCAGGCGATATGTATATAACCATGCCAAATTACAGCTTTCTAGTACTAAGAGTCTATGAGCTAGACTGGGGTCAGACAGACAGACAGACGGACATGGCGAAACTATAAGGGTTCCTTGTTGACTACGGAATCCTAAAAATGCCTTTTAAACAATGGAAACCCATAAACAAGTAGTGGGCATTGTTGTCAATGATTTGCAATACAAATGCGATGGGTTGTTGTAAAACTTTATATTTTTTTCCAATTGTATTTTGTATTTGAGTTTGTGGACTATTATGGTCCCCGCCCGATCCTCAAAATTCCATAACATACTCAAATACATTACACATGCGCACTAATTACTCGTAGAACGAGTACAAAGACACGGTTCACACGCGCTCTATACCAGGTACAGACATGCACCTGCTACCTGGGCGCTTCTACCCACCCCCACGAGTTACGACCCGGTCAACCTGAGTCGACGACGACGACGACTTAGTCTTTAGAGACGCCTTCGGATTGTTTAGCTTCCGATTCGATCTGAACCTCTCGGATTATATAGTTGTAGCTTGAGACAAAAAACCATTATGGTGTCTGTTACGTTATGTATGATAGAGAGAGGTGGTAATCATCAACGTCCCACTGATGGGCTCAGTTCTCCCGCATGAACACGATCGGGCCATAACCTTTCGTCATCATCATCACCTTTAATGCCCCCACTGCTGGGGCACGACACGAGCCATCCCTATGGATGCAAATACCACAGGAAGAACGGGCCGTAAACTACCACGCCCGCCCATCGCGGTGCGGTGGTTGTTAACGACTGCTAATGCAGCCGGGACCAACGTCTTTACTTGCCTTCCGAAAAACGATGGAGCTCGACTCGTTAAATATTTGTCACCCATCCGATGACCGGCCTTTAAGAATGTTGCTTAACTTCACCATTCGAACAATTTAAGTAACAAAGTATTCGGAGTCCCGCCTACCTGAAAATGTGCTCAACAGTTTTCACTATCGTTAGACGCACAATACTCATTGAAGATATGAAAGTAGCATGACCGAAACTGGGTCGCTGTACTCTCAAACGAAAGGGGATCTAACTGGTTCGATATACAGTCGCTTTTTGAATGTGGCACCGTGAAATTTTGATGAAAGCTTCACGCTGCACAGCTAGTACCTTTCTCCTGTCGCGAATAAGTCTGAACGAAACAGTAAGAGCCAGCGCACATTGAGCCACTGGTGGCGGCCACTAGACGCGACCACAAGCTGCGGACGAGTTTTTTCATACATTTTTTGTGGCTCGAACGCTCGGTTTGCGCCGATGCCATACAAAATGTATGAAAAACCTCATCCGCAGCTTCTAGTTGCCGGCCATCAGTGACTCAATGTGCGCTGGCTCTAAGAGGTAAGAAAAAACAACGAGCGGTTTTTTGGGTGAAGCAATTACCTGTTTGAATAGGCTTATTAGATCCTGAAAAACGGAGTCGATACAGCACATTTTAGTGTACAACTGTAACTCTGGATACAAATAGTCTCCAGGACCCCATATCAAACGAGGCGTGAAGGGGCACCTTGTAGTCCAGCAGGGTGAGGGTGACTGATGCTGCGTTGTTTTCACACTGCACCAGTTGTCTTCGCGTCTTTACTCCATTTCCAGTTAACATCAGGTGAAGTGGAGTAATTTGCCGCGTTAACTATATAATTAATAACAATAAGTAAGGAATTCCTGGGGTCGGCCTATCCAGAACCGGAGGACTCCTCAAAGACAGCTATTGTCTGTACAGTTAGTGAAGTGAAAGTATGATTTTAAACTGTAAAGCCGGAGCTTTGGTCATGAATACGAATGAAAAAGTATTTTATAAAATCAAAACTTTTTTTTTTTGTAATTAAGTAATATCATCATCATCATCATCAGCTCATTTTATGTCCCCACTGCTGAGGCACGAGCCTTCCCTATGGATGGGGAGAACGGGCCATAAACCACCACGCGGGCCCAGTGCGGGTTGGTTGTAAACGACTGCTAATGCAGCCGGGACCAACAGCTTTACGTGCCTTCCGAAGCACGGAGGAGCTCGAGATGATAAATGTTTGGTCACCCATCCCGATGACCGGCCTCAGCACTCGCGGACCGGGCGCGTTAACCACCGCCATGCCATCGAGCTCCTCAGCTCCTTAAGTTGAGCGTCGTTAGAGGGTCCAATATACTGTTGGTAGATGGTAATGAAAATTTATATCTCTGCATTATCGTATGCGTAATACCTACATCTCATGTTATCGGAAGTTAATGGTATATTGAACTATTTTTTTTTTAGAGTACTGTAGTGGTGCTGTATGACATTGTGGAAATTAAAACTTTTACCTGATGTAAATTTGTTAACTTAGTTTTTAAGTGTTTTTTATATATTTTAGCGTTTTTTATTAACGCTTAAATATACTTAAGTAAAATTTAAACACTGAAAAAAGACGACAACCTCAGGCGGGAATCGAACCACGCACCTTCCGCATTCCGGGCGGCTGCCTTAACCACTTGGCTACCGAGGTCTGGCTTTCACCCGTCGAAATTTTTCAGTGCTTGATGCTTATGTTTTTTTAGTCAACATTGCTTCATCAATCTTAGAAGTTTTCACCTCTGAGATCCGAAAGAAATATTTTTACAAATATTTGAACATTCGGTTAAGATGAAGCTGCGTTATAGATAAGTGTTTTTTATATATTTTAGCGTTTTTTATTAACGCTTAAATATACTTAAGTAAAATTTAAACACTGAAAAAAGACGACAACCTCAGGCGGGAATCGAACCACGCACCTTCCGCATTCCGGGCGGCTGCCTTAACCACCTCAGAGGTGAAAACTTCTAAGATTGATGAAGCAATGTTGACTAAAAAAAACATAAGCATCAAGCACTGAAAAATTTCGACGGGTGAAAGCCAGACCTCGGTAGCCAAGTGGTTAAGGCAGCCGCCCGGAATGCGGAAGGTGCGTGGTTCGATTCCCGCCTGAGGTTGTCGTCTTTTTTCAGTGTTTAAATTTTAACTTAGTTTTTATTTTTTTTTATTTTGTGATATTTTTGTTTTTTATTTACATGTTGTGGTTGTCTTCTATAATTTTGTGTTTATTTGTAATGGAAAGTGTCCTGCTATGATAGGGCATTTTCCAATATTTTTGACGCTGTAAGGGAGAAAAGAGCTGGACACTTGCTGAGTTTCTTGCCGGTTCTTCTCAGTACAAGATCTCCCGCCCAGAGTAGACTTACGAACCGATGGCATAGTGACATTCACAAGAGCTACTTGTAGCCTAAACTGAATAAATGATTTTGAATTTTGAATTTTAAATTTTGAATATAGAAACTTTTTAACAACTGTCAAAACGATTATTTTTAATTTATGACGTCACTATTTCTTTCCGCCAATTGAGTGTTTATTAATGACTTTTTAGGTTACAGAAATTCATGCTTAGGTCAATTAAAAAATTGGTTAATGTTTTAAAGTACTGTTACGTGATTTCATTTATACGTTTATTGTTCTGGAATTAATTATTGTTGTTGTCAACTACCCAATTACGGAGTATTTAAGTGATAAATTTTAGAAAAACATATTTGAATACCTACATCATCTACTCTTTTTATTATTATTATCTTTATTTATTTTATTTCTTAACCTAGGTTTGTTAAATTAGTATAAAAGTAAAATACAAAAGCACATACAAAACATAAAAATATTATAAAAAACCTAGCCTAGGGTGCCGCCGGCAACGGGACAGGGCTCAAACTGCCGGTGGTTGGGGCTGCAGAGACAGGAACCTTCGGACTATCCGCGCCGTGTCCAAGAGTACCGCCTTCTGTATCTGACCCTTGATCCAACCATTAAGCGAGAGTCTCTTAAGGTGTTTTGGTCGAGACTCTTCGCTATCAGACCGTTCGCCGACACGACTATCGGCACAATGATTGTTATTGTTACTATAATAGTATAATATCTATAATTTGAATAATATATATATTAATAAATAAATTTTAATAAATAATGTAAGTAATTAATTAACAGTATAATTATTGTATAGAAAATAAATAAATAAATACATATTTTGAATTACCTATATATGATTAGATATTAATTTCCTCTCAAAACATTGTGTCCAATCCGGGCCCATAACGTTCTATCTAACTTATATCGTAACAACTCATGTGTACTTATGGAGAGCAATAAATGATTGAATTGAATTGAATCACGGACACGAATCTCGGAACAGTCCGAGCGTGTCGAGCTGTTTCGATATTCCGTGTCCGTGAGAGGTTATTTTTTTTTTGAGAGAGATTGCTGATTGCCTCTACGGCATTTTCAGCTTCACCGGGCTTTTTTGGGGGCGGCGAGGAACGTAAAGGGTCCCTCAAGCCGTGTGAAACGAATCACCTTCGGAGGTTATCTAGAGGGATCGGCATCGCGCACTAGTGCGCGTCCCCGTGCCCTACTAAATTCTCCGAAGGGTTCGGATCGGATCGGACCGTGAGAGGTTGTCAATGTGTGCGTTGCTCGAATGAAGCTAACTTCAGCACCCTTATTTTGGGGCCCAAGTGATCTGATCACATATAAAAATGTCCTAAATATCCCATTCTCTGTTTTCAGCGCAAGAAAACGACCACAGAAGTGCTAGAGCGGTTGGAGACCAAAATAAAGAGCATCGAAAAGGATGGCCAAAGTAAAGAGCAGGCGTACAAGCGTGTCGTCGGCTACGTCATGGCGTACTCGGTCGGTTTATACGTCGTCTTCGCCATACTGTACTACTACATGTATGTGGGGAGGAGCCAGCATTGGATGAACTCTTTGATCTACGCGTCGCCACTATTGGTTTTGCCTATTCTGTAAGTTTTTAGCTCTTATTTTTTTTTGTTCTGCCTGTACTGTAAGTTTTTAGCTCTATAGATATTTTTGTTTATTGGAATACCAAAATTTAATATAGTATAGTTACGAAAATTAATATATTACTATGGACAAATCCACAACACATCATAATATCATCAGCTCAGTTGATGTCCTCACTGCTGGGGCACGAGCCTTCCTTTTAGATGGAAACACCACACGGAGAACGGGCCATAAATCACTACGCGGGCCCAGTGCGAGGCGGTGGCTGGTAACGACTGCTAATACAGCCGGGACCAACGTCTTTGTGCTTTCCGAAGCACGGAGCAGCTCAATATGATAAATTTTTGGTCACCCATTCGATGACTTTAGCAATCGCTGACAGAGCACATTTACCGCTGCGCCATCGAGACCCCAAAAGTGTTAAATTCTTAGGAACTTAAATTTTTTGCAAGATGAACATCTGAAGTGTCGTTTATAGCCGAATAAATAGATGCTCTGGTTGAACGCGTGAAATCGTGCTTCATTCCACATAGCTCTGTTAGACTACTGACGTCAACCTAAAAGCGTGTTAGCTTTTCGAATGGGTCAACAGTCCAGGATTACTTTTGGTAATGTCTTATTTTAATATTAAATAATTTCTTTTAAATACATTTCAATTCAATCATGAGATAGATTGCTGGCTAACGTTGCTCAAAAGTATTGGAGTATGTGTGATTGTACCAAATAAAGGGTTTTCTATTTCTATTTCTATTTTAAAGTTAATAAAACTTTTGCAGTGTGATATTCCTGCGCACCGCCATATCTTGGTACTACAACTGGTCGCTGAACAAGAACAGAATAAAGCTAAGCAAAATGCGAGACGAGAAGAAGAAGATTCTAGAGGAGGTCATGAACACGGAAACTTATAAGGTAAAACCTTATTTAACTATTATGGCCGGCAGGATAACCTTTTATGATAAAATTTTACTAGAAAAATCGACCAGTCAGAAAGGTCGAGTGGGAATCGAACCCACGACCGGTAATCCAAGGGTCGTGACTTCGATGCCCACTGGAGCTTTTCCTAAGACTGGTAAATTTTTTTCTAGTAAAATTATATCTTGTTTGTAGCTACATATAGCATTGTTAATGCAAAAATTATAATAACTAGTAATTATAAGACCGAAATTTTAGTTTCCTCCGATTTCATTTTTGAAACAATCATTTTTTAAGGCTGCGCGGATTGTATCCTAAACAATGAAAAATTAAAAAAGATAGAATGTGAGTTTGGATTGGCATTGACAGATTACGGCCGCTCATCTTCCATTTTTGAAATTTTTTAATTACTTATGAAATAATGTTTATTTCATTTAATGTTTTTTTTACCCGACTGCGTCAGAAGGAGGGTTATGTTTTTCGAGTGTATGTATGTCTATTTCTTTGGCACGCCCTACAGCCCAAACGGCATGGTGGATTTTGACATATGACGTGCCGTTAGATTTGTTTTGACTGTGGGAGTGACATAACTACAAAAAATCCGGAATATACTTAATAAAAAAAAAGTGGCATTGACAGATTTCGGCTGCTCCTTTTCCACTTTTGAAATTTTTGAAGAGAGTTTACTTATATGCGTGTGTGTCAAATACATGGTAGTGTGTGTAATGTTATTTTATTGATTTAATGTATTTTTTATGCATAATTAATAAGTTAAGATTAATAAGTTAAGATCTGCCTTTTAAAAGAACAATTTTTTAATGGGCAGATACAAGTTAAAATAAATCACCCTATATATACGCGTCAAACCGCTCAACATAAACTCGTTACCGTATCGGCAAACAACTACTACGGGGAACGGACGAGCGCATTCCAAATTCCACGTCTGATTAATTCTTTACCTACCTCCACGCGTAATGCAATTACTAAACACAATATTAAATACAAATTAAAAAGTTATTTTTTGGCAGTTTTTAAAATAATAATTCTGTGTTGTGTTCGGAAATGTGATCGTACTGTCAGAACATTGTCGATTCTTAGAATTATAAATAGTGAATGTATTTGGTTACTTTATCTATGATAACGTGGATGAATACTATTGTTAGGTACTACACACAAACCCAAGAGGTTTAACTAGTACCCCATATCATAAAAATAATGTATGCTTTGATTCCAATAATAAATAAATAAATAATAATAAATTAAAAAAAATAATAACATTCTGCAATCCTTCTCTATATAAACTATAAGTGTGCGTAATTTTATACTCCTCCGTCCGCGCAATTTTCGTAAAAGGGGGTACAAAGTTTTCCATTGAAAAGTAAACACCTCCCTCTCTTGTTTCCATTTATTTTTGTCACCATCATCAGCTCATTTTATGTCCCTCTGCTGAGCCACGAGACTTCGATGAGCTCGAGATGATAAGTTTTTGGACACCCATCCGGACCGGCCTTTCGCGAAAGTTGCTTAACCTCAGCCCACGCAGACCGGGCGCGTTAACCACTGCACCGTCGAGCTCTCAACAATGCGTTAATAATTATTATATTGCAGGTTGCAAAAGAGATCTTAGACAAGTATGGCAGTCCCGAGGAGCAGACGAAAGCGCTGAAGCCCTTTGTGCCTTCAGTCAACGTGCCCGGTAATGCCCCTAGCACGCCCTCACCAGGTAGACCCTTAGAAACCTTTACCTTAAGAACATATAATAATAATAATACGAGTACAGAATAGAATCGTTTTAGTTCGGACCTCTACGGAGCGCGTTGTAAATACCTACTACATCCCACATACTATAATAATATAATAATAACACATCATATCCCTTTCATTTACTGTAATATCTTCTTTGTGACAGTTTTAGACACCGGAAATATTTAATAATATTAATAAAAATAATTATGTATACAACGTGTAACAAAAAGAAGTGATAAAAATGAAAAGTGTATCCAATCTAGATCTTGTATGCAGAGTTACTGAGACGTAATTGTTAACTTTTAGGCAATTTTTAATTAATTCATACAATTAAACCTTTCGATATTTCAATTTTCTTATGTTAAATATTTAGTGAAATCTACAAAATAATAATGATCTTATTTACAATTAAAACTTTATTTTATTACTAGTAGTGTTTACATAATCCAGTGTTGAAATTTATTTCTATACTCGTATTATAAATTATTTTTATGCCTTAACTTACCTTGACATGTAAACCTTTAGTCGTATTTTGTGCGTTAATCATTATTATGAATGTTTGTTTGTGTGTCCTACCGTTTTTGTCATGCATGATATATTCCACTTTTTCCCCCTATTAATTGTGCAAGGATTAATTTACGCAGTAAGAAACAAAAAATCGCTCAATTATTTTAATTGAGAAGTGTGATCTTGCAAGTTTTTTTCATCGGAAAGTAGGCTAATGACTCCGCTCTACCTGATGTTGAGCAGAAGCGGAGTCCAGATGCTCCACAGCTAGTGGAGCAGGACAGTGGCTCACTAAGCGTCCTCACCTTCATCATCAGCTCAGCATTTTATGTCCCCACTGCTGGGGCACGAGCCTTCCCTATCCCTTCCCTATGGAAACACAGGGAGAATGGGCCACCACGCGAGTCCAACACGGCTAGATCCTCACTTATCCGGCCCGCAGGTTGCTTCTTTACATCACGTTCAAAGGACTCCAAATTAACCATCTTCCGCATTGCCGGTTCACCGGCACCGGCACCGGTGCTAAATTAGAATATCTCGAGATATATTTATTTGGCCACCCTCAAGTGACCGGACGTCGCGAAAGTTTCTGCTTAAATTTTAAGATCGCATACTGAACGTGCAAGCATTTTCAACACTCACGGAACATAATCGGTTATAAATCTTAACAATTAACTGGAGTGATTTCCTTTATTATTTCTAGTGCGCATTACTAGGTAATTGACAGATTAATCAATAGATTAACTTTGTAGCATTGTGTTTTCGACATTCTTTATTTCTTTTATTATGATAATCGACAACAATAAACAACAATGAATAAATAAACAAGACAATAACAATAATACTAATAATTAAACAAAGTTAGCAGCTAGGTAGCGAACTTGAAATATAAATGTTTTTGTTTTATTTATATAATTTTAACGCAAATTTTGTTGCGAAACAAATTACAAAAACACAAATGTTGAAAAATTTTCCACATTTCTGACATACCGGGTCAGGTGCTCTTCCAATTGAGCTATCGTGGTTCTAACCAGCCCGCCGAAATTATTCAACACTATTTACTTTTTTACTTTGAAAGCCAAAGGCGCCAATTCAATGTCAACAACTACCGTCATTAACATCCTGACCCGGTATGTCAGAAGGGTGCAGGTTCAAACCCTGCTCGTGGAAATTTTTTCAATTTTTATATTTTTCAAACAAATATGGTTTTTGGTATATAGGTGATCTTACTGACGTCAGCGTTGCCTTTTGGATGGATTACCACAGGGAGAACGGGCCTTACACCACCGCGCGGGACGTGCGGGACCAAGACGTGCCTTCCGAAGCACTGAGTAGCGCGTGATGATACAGTTTTGGTCACCCTTTGACCTTTACTCAAGTGCCTTAACCTTACCAATCACAGACAGGGCGCCTTAACAACTGCGCCTCAAACTCCTCAGTGCCTTTTGCCTGGTGGTAATTTTTTTTTTTACTTTCTAGCGACTCCAGGCCAGTTGAGACAGCGGCAACTGGCCTTGCAGAACTCCACGCCGATCGGCAACAACGTCAATGTGGTGGCGTTCAACTCTATGGCGCTGTACAAAGGTGCCCGGCTCAGGGTGAGTGGCAAATTTGTAAAGACCGTTCGCAGCCAACAGCGACTGCCCTTGTAAACGTCGATTTAATATAACTATTGTAATTATATAATAATAATAACATCAGATAAAGTAAGTACATACAAAAGGGAAATAAATATTATTTAGTTGTTGTTATTATTATTATTTAGTTTATTTTTACTGCACCCATTTTTATTTTATTAATTTTATTATTTTTCGCCCAAGGTTGCCTGGAAGAGATTGCTTGTTAGCAATAAGGCCGCCTGTTTTGTACTCTTTTTTTGAAATTATTTGTCTGTATCTGTATTTTTTGTGTGCAAATAAAATTTATTATTGTAGCAAATACAATTTCCATACTAATATTAGTTCAACAATGACGCCCTAGATGGCGCCGCTGTATTGATTCCTGCATCGCGCTATGGTTTCGTTTCGTCAATAGTATAAGTATGGATCTGATTTTTGTTATTGTATCGAATCTTGCACTGAGGTTGCTTCCAAGTATTTTTGGAACTTTCTTGGTCTATCGAGCCACTGATTATCCTTAGTACTCTCATCGGAGAGGTTGAGTGCGTGAGTTGCGACACCAGGCCTTGCGCTTACATCAGTGAGCCTCCGCCGGGTACGCACTCAAAATTTTGATTGTTTGTAAACATCCAATATATATGTTCAAAAGTCAGAAGAAAGTCTGATTGTCTCAATCAGCGTCGACGACGCTGCGCCACCCCGCTCCTACATCTTCGGACAAACTTACCATCTACTACAGTGGCGACCAATGGGGACAAGAAAGAACCAAAATTTGTAGTCACGAAGTTTGGACGAAAGACGACGACGTTGGCGCATCGCAGTACAGCAGCGCAAAGACAAGAGACAGAGATGGCTCACCTAACTAACGAGCAATTTAAGGAACTCATCGCTTCCTTGCCCAACCGGCGCAACACCCTCGCTTCCTGCAGAGCCACATTCAACGGCGTGAAGACCTCCGAGGCAGTGGAGGCCTTTTTGGCTGCGGTACGAGTTTATAAGAAGATAGAACATATATCCGACCAAGACGCGCTCGATGGGCTCCCACTGCTCCTACTGGACGAGGCAGCTGTCTGGTGGCAGGGAGTCAAAGAAGGGATCTCTTCGTGGGAAGCATTCGAGACGCAGCTACGCGGCAATTTTGCTCCAAAGAAAGCAGAGTATCTCATATACCAGGAGATTATCAGCGAGAAGCAGAACACGGCGCATAACACTGATTCCTTCATTGCCAAGAAGAGGATGTTGTTCTCACAGCTACCCAAAGATGAGCAACTGGGAGAAAAACAGCAGATAGACCTTATCTACAGTCTACTACACCTACATATCAGGGACAAAGTACCACGAAACGGAATCCAAAACTACGATACCCTCTTACGTGACGCTCGCAGTGTGGAGCAGGTGAGACAAGAGCAGGAGACCCAACCCTCTGTTTCAGCGCCTATTCGAAAGCCGAGCTCAGACAAGCCTAGATGCAATCACTGCAGAATCTACGGTCACTCATACGAGCAGTGCCGGAAAAGGAAGTCCGCGGCAGGGAAATTAAATCACGAAGCCGTTTCCGACACTGCAAAACCGGAAGCACCTGCTAAAGTGTGTTGTTACGGTTGTGGAGCTCCAGGGGTTTATCGGAGCAGCTGTCCTACCTGCACCAAGAAACCCGCACCCACAGACGATAATAAGAGATTAAGTTTCTGTACACTCGACGTCGCGATAGATACGCACGCACGCCCGGCTGTGTACATAAAGGTTGATGGAATGAACGGTACAGCTTTTATTGACACGTGTGCTAAGGCAAATATAGCTTCATTCCAGCTGTATGAATCATTGCGTAAGCGTGGTCATCGTTTTAACGAACAGAGTGCTTTTATAACTATGGCGGATGGAATTCGAAAACGCGAGAGAGTACTCACTTGTAATATACTTGTTGAACTATGTGGCCGTGAGTTTAACAGTAACTTTATAGTTTTGCCGAACTCCAGAGATAACCGAACATTGTTGGGAGTCGGATTCCTAAAAAATGCAGGGATGATACTAAATCTTGCTCAGTTTTCTTGGCACTATATACAATACCCCAACAAAGAGTATGAATTGTATACCGAGGATTTTGTGACCTTCGAAGGACCGTTGACTCAGGAAGTCTCTCCGCCGAAGATTATTGACTTAGCCCCGATTGCACCCACGTCACCTAAAAGCTTAAGTACTTCGCAGCCGATTTTAGTTGCCACAGCAGCAATGTCCCGAGGTTGGGTTAAGACACCCGCCGCATTGACTCCGAAGCAAGCAGCATTACCAACAGAGGGGGCCTCTACTACCTACAAGTTAATACCCATTGATCTGTCTGCCATTCCGCCTGCCAGCAAACAAAGGAAAACGAGTACGTTTGATGGTTACTCTCCACAATTCGAATATATGATGGAGGACGCCATCAATAATGTTAATAATGCACAAACCTGTTTGTCTCCATTTTCTGCTAGTCTGTTTCCGGATCCTGATATTGGTCTTAGCTCTGTCAATGTACAATTAACATTAAATAGTAAGCAATCTGCTCAATTGGACAGTTTGCTACAAGAGTACAAAGATATTTTTATTCCTAATGGAAAACCCACTAAGGAAATTCAGCATTGCATTCAAACACTAGATCACCCACCAATCTCTATGCCGCCCTATAGGCTTTCTCCACCCCGTAAAGAATTATTAAAAATCGAACTTGAGAATATGTTAAAGGACGGGATTATTGAACCTTGTACATCACCTTGGGCCGCTCCTGTCGTAATGGTTCCTAAATCAGATGGCACAATCCGATTATGCGTAGATTATAGGAGATTGAACGCGATAACGGTACCGGACATTTACCCCATTCCAAGAATCGATGACCTTCTACATGAAGCTAAGCCTACTGCATATATGTCAGCACTAGACTTAAAAGCAGGATACTGGCAGATTGAAGTCCGGGATGAGGATCAGGATAAGACCGGTTTAATCACCCCGTTTGGAATCTATAAATTCCGAAGAATGCCATTTGGGTTACGAAACGCTCCAGCTACTTTCCAAAGGCTTATAGACAGATTTCGTATTTGTCTGAATTCAAAACAACTTAATGATAATGAAGATGGTGATGATCAGATTAAGCTCTTAGCTTACCTCGATGACCTTATAGTCTTCTCTTCAAAGTTTGAATCTCATATAAGAGACTTACGCCGAATTTTTGAGAAATTAAGAGAGTTCAACTTAACCATTAATGAAAAGAAATGCAGATTCTTTTGTTCCACTCTAAAATATTTAGGCCACCTCATTACTCCAAACGGCTTACAGATGGATCCAGA
Source organism: Eudonia truncicolella (assembly GCA_949315975.1). Classification (NCBI taxonomy): domain Eukaryota; kingdom Metazoa; phylum Arthropoda; class Insecta; order Lepidoptera; family Crambidae; genus Eudonia; species Eudonia truncicolella. The sequence goes on from OX438851.1 coordinate 4,535,143, forward strand.
AAAGACGAGTGCCATACATAACTTGAAAACGCCATCAAACATAAAACACTTGATTACCTTTTTACAAACCTGCTCTTGGTACCGCAGATTTATACAAAACTTCTCAGAGGTTGCCGAGCCCCTGACGCGACTGACCAAGAAAAATATGAAGTGGACATGGGGTGACGAACAGGACAAAGCCTACAGTGAATTAAAACGATTATTAACAAGTGCTCCTATTTTAAAACAAGCTGATGCTTCAAAACCTTATATCATAAAGAGTGATGCGAGCAACTATGCCCTCGGAGCAGTTTTAGTGCAGGGGGAGAGGGAAGATGAACACCCTGTGGAATACGCCAGTCGTCTTCTAACCTCAGCTGAAAAGAATTATACTACAACTGAAAGAGAAGCTCTCGCTGTGGTATGGGCGGTGACCAAATTCTCAGGATACATAGAAGGCTTACCAGTCACCGTCGTCACCGATCACCAAGCTCTTAGGTGGTTGATGTCGCTAAAGTCGCCAACAGGGAGGTTAGCGCGATGGGCCCTACGCCTCCAAGCCTATGATATCTCTATTAAATATACTCCTGGTAAAACAAATGTAGTAGCCGATACTCTCTCACGACCGCCATGTGATGAGGCAAACAACGAACAGTGTGGCTTATGTAGCGTAGTAGTTGATATGCCCTCGAGGAGTCCGAGTGAGGTCAGAAAAGAACAGATGAAGGACGAAAATATAGCAAAGATAGTACGGGCATTGGAAGAAACAAAGGATGACGAAAACGCCTACTACTGGAGCAATAAAGGGTTTTTCCTTAATAACGGACTATTGTACAGAAATACTCCTTACGTCGAAGGTGACGATGCTCAGCTAGTAGTACCCGAGCATGAGTGGGCGAACGTACTCGCTGTTTATCATGATGACCCCTTGGCAGGTCACTATGGCAGTGAAAAAACCTACCAAACTATTTCCAAACGCTATTTCTGGACTGGCATGCGCAAGTATATAGCCGCTTACGTGATGAACTGCGCCGCATGTCAGCGGTATAAAGTAAGAAATCAGAAACCGGCGGGATTGTTGCAAACTACTGCAATGAATCAAAGGTTTGAGATCCTTTCATTTGACTTATTTGGACCTCTACCAATATCGACCGAGGGAATGACGTGGATACTTATAGTCGAAGACGTAGCCTCCAGATGGATTGAATTGTTTCCCTTAGATGCGGCAACAGCGGCCAAGTGTGCTAAAGTTCTTATTAATGAAATTTTCCTCCGATTTGGGTTGCCCCGGCGCATGATCAGCGACAATGGACCTCAATTTGTGAGCGCGGTGATGCAACAAATTGCCTACACTATGAACATTAAGCATGCGTTCACTCCGGTTTACCACCCTGAAACAAATCCCGTTGAGAGGAGAAACCGGGACCTCAAGACGCAATTAGCAATTATTCTGGGCGACGATCATCGCAACTGGCCGGAACAACTGCCGTGTATACGTTTCGCTATGAATACGGCTCAGTGCAGCTCTACCAATGCTACTCCTGCTTTTCTGACTTTTGGTAGAGAACTAAGGACTGTAGACGATAATTGGCACAACTTTCGCCAAGTAGTTATTTCAGAAAACTTTGTGCCTGAAATTACCCCGACGCTAATCCAGTTGTCTGACACCATGGTAAAAGTTCGGGAAGTCCAAGAAATGAAGGAAGAAAAGAGAAAGGAAAGGGTGGATCAGAGTCGACAAAATACTCCTTCCTACAAGGTGGGCGATCTTATACTAGTTACCTTACACCCTATTAGTAAAGCCGCCCATGGCATTAGCGCCAAGTTTGCGCCTAGACGCGATGGGCCTTATAGAATAAAACGAAAACATGGCCCTTCCTCTTACGAAATTGCTGATGCACAGGACCCTAGCACATCCCTTGGAGTATACCACGCTTCTGCATTAACGCATTTCTGTGGTAGCGACGTCGATATACCTGAACCGGTCCAACCTCTCAAAAGAAGAGGACGTCCTAAAAAGACTTACAAAGAAACTGTGAATGTTCAACCTAAGCGTGGACGTGGACGGCCCAAGAAGAACCCACAATAGCTTCATCCTGGCTTCCTCGCCGGGTCGTCTTCGGAGCCAGAGGGGGAGCCTGTAGCAAATACAATTTCCATAGTTCAACAATGACGCCCTAGATGGCGCCGCTGTATTGATTCCTGCATCGCGCTATGGTTTCGTTTCGTCAATAGTATAAGTATGGATCTGATTTTTGTTATTGTATCGAATCTTGCACTGAGGTTGCTTCCAAGTATTTTTGGAACTTTCTTGGTCTATCGAGCCACTGATTATCCTTAGTACTCTCATCGGAGAGGTTGAGTGCGTGAGTTGCGACACCAGGCCTTGCGCTTACATCAGTGAGCCTCCGCCGGGTACGCACTCAAAATTTTGATTGTTTGTAAACATCCAATATATATGTTCAAAAGTCAGAAGAAAGTCTGATTGTCTCAATCAGCGTCGACGACGCTGCGCCACCCCGCTCCTACATCTTCGGACAAACTTACCATCTACTACATTATTATTATTATATTTTTTTTAACATCTTGTTGTAATACAATGTGTATGATGCAATATTATATAGCGTAAGCCGATTTTTGTCCCAGTGATTATGGGACGACAGCTGCACATAAAAAATCGGTTATGAGCTCCAGTCGTAGATGTGCAGAAAAATAAAAAAAACCTGTCATAGGTTTAGAAATTCCTAGAAAAATCTGTTGAATAAACGCGAAGTTTTGCGGGCGACCCACTAGTAAAATATTAAGTATTAAAAATTCAAATAAAGATACTAGATAAAAACATTTAACTAGAAAAAAAACAATCAAACTGAGCTACCAAGACCTCAGTCGGTCTCAGCGGTCGGAGCATTGGACCAGTAATCCAAGGGTCGTGGATTCGATTCCCACTCGAGCTTCCTGTGACTGGTTAGTTTTGTTTTTTTCTAGTAAAAAAATATGTTATAACTTACTACATATAGCAGTGTGAATGCAAAATTAAAATAGTAAAGTGAATAGCCTATAACTGTCTCACCTCTGGGCAAAGCCCTCCATCATTGAAATCAAGTCATCACTACAATTGATGGGTAATAGCTTAATCACCACGCTTGCCAAATGCGGGTTGGTGATCACAAAGCCGGGCTATGCATCGAAAATACGAAACACACTTTTCCCGATGGCGCAGGGGTTAACGCAACAATTGCTAAGGTTAAGCAACTTTCGTACCGGCTGGTCATCGGATGGGTGACCTAATATTTATCATCTCGAGCGCCCGTGCTTCGGAAGGCACGTAAACCCGTTGGTCCCGGCTGCAATGGGCGCTGCCCGCGTGGTGTATAATGGCCCTTTCTCCCTATCCATCCATAGGGAAGGCTCGTGCCCCAGCAGTGGGTACGTGAACGTGAGCATCAGTGATGGGTTGCTAGCCGATCAGTGCCGTCTGATATTACATCATGCACGGGAAGACCTTCCTTCACGTCCCAGACAAACATGGGAAAATCATAACACAAGCTAAAGAAAACTAAGAAAACAATAAAACAAACAAGCTAAGAAAATGTCAATAATCTATAAATAGTTTGAGTGTTCTTTGCGGCTGAGCAGTTTGCCACCGGCCAACGAGGCGTTTGATTAATAAGATATATTTTTCCCCCCATCCAGTCCGACCAGCTCCCGCGGCCGCTTCTCGACAGGAACCGGTCAGCGCTGGACAAAGTAGTCGACTATCTGTTGAAGGACGGACCCAGCAACCGCATGGCCCTGATATGTAACGACTGCTCCTCGCACAACGGTGAGCATACACTACACAAATATGCAACGTGTGACAGAAAGGTGTGGTCAAAATGAAAAGATCCAAAATGTATCCGATCTTGTATGCAGAGTTACTGAGACATAATTATTAAATTTTTACTTTTTGTAAAATACAGTGAGAAAATTATTATTATTATAAAAGCACTCTAAAACGTCAGCCTTCCCGGTAGCATAGCGGTCAGTGCAGCCGCCCGGATAGCGGAAGACCCAGGTTCGATTCCTGGCTGGGTCGTGTGGGCGTTTAATTTTTTTCACTGTATTTTATAAAATTTTATAATTATGTAATTATTAACTTTAATTTGTCATGCAATAATGTAAATAAAAAAATTAATATTAATATTAATAAAGCCATGCCCGTCAGGCGCTCATAAGCAAGCAACGGTCCCCCCGCCCGATCCTCTAAATGCCACTACACATTTACAGAATACACTAAATGTGCACACTAGTTTAGGCCCAAGACACCGTACTCGTAGAACAAGGGTACGAAGAACCGGTTCACACGCGCTCTGCACCAGGTACAGACATGTACCTGGGCGCTTCTCTCCTCCTCCACGGCCCGGTCAACCCGAGCCGAGGTCCGAGCCTTTAGAGGCGCCCTCGGGTTGTTCCGCTCCCCGATCCGATCCGAGCGCACTAGTGCGCGATGCCGTTCCCTCTAGATAACCTCCGAAGGTGATTCGTTTCACACGGCTTGAGGGACCCTTTACGTTCCTCGCCGCCCCCAAACAAGCCCGGTGAAGCTGAAAATGCGGTCTGAGGCAATCGGCAATCTCTCTCCAAAAAAAAAGCAAGCAACGGTGATCACAAATGTAAGTACACAGAGGTTACTAAACCACTAAGGGCTGATTTTGTAATCGTTAGTTAAAGTTTATTCTTTGAATAATTTTGACATAATGACAAACTCTTTATAGGAAAATATGTCGCAATGACAATTTTATTCGCTGGATAAAACTTATCTGAGAATTGAAAAATCGGGCCTAAGGCTGTGAGTGTGACTTGTTTATTTAGATGTGACGTCACAATAGAAATATTAAATAAATAATTATGTCTCAGTAACTCGGCGTACAAGATCTAGATCGGATACTGTAAGGGTCCGAAGACTTAAATAAAAAGCGGACTGTAAAACACAGGGGTCGGTTTAATGCCAACAAATTACAAAAAAGTAGTTCCCGGGCAAACAAAATAAGGGACTTTAAGAGGGTCGCGCGTGCTGTCCGAAAGCCGAGTGTCGTCCGGTCTGTAGTCGGTGCCGGTCGAGGGCAGGCAGTGGGGGGGGGGGGGGGGGCGCCCGCGGCAACCGGTTCGATGCTCGCCGCGATGATGTCACGCCCTCCTCCCTTGCCTCTCCTCCCGTGCGTATGTGGGCATCAACAGATACACTTTGGATCTTTTCATTTTTACCACACCTTTCTGTCACACGTATATGTTACGGCTAATAGCCGAAATGAATGAATCAATGAATGAATGAATGAATGAATGAATGAAAAATTTATTCGGAGCAATAACATTTAAACTTAAACATACTAAACAGTCACAACTAGATGATACCGAAATGGTCGCCACTTAGCTTGATGCCGTGACATAGATATGCCATGGCGCTGATTTTCTGTGGAACCAGTGAGAGGGAGGCGCAGCTCCAGCAATTTTATATATAGATACAAGATAATCGCAGTGAAATGGTGTTGAAAGACAGAACAAATACATAACGATTTTAATTCCGACACAGTGCAGCCTACAATGGTGTTGAAATACAGAACAAATAAATAACGATTTTAACTCTGATTTCATCTTAATTTTAATTTTAAATGCGGCTACACCTAGTTTTAGCCGGCTACATCAACTGGCCGGATTTTAGTGACCTCCTTTCTTAAATATATGTTCAACCTTATGCCATGTCCATAAAGCTCAAAGTCTATTGTAGAAAGTTAGTTTTTGGTAGTCTGATATTAAATTAATAATCTATGAATTTCTTACAGGCATGGCGATGGCGGAAGAGTTTGAATATGTCTCCTACTCGTGCGCATACTGCGGTCGATTCAATCCCGCTCGCAAGCAACGCCCGCATGCGCCGTTACTGACCCCCGCGTTGCAGGGGCCTTTGGCTGGTGAGTACCGGGACATATCATCATCACCATCATCAGCTTATTTTGTCCCCACAGCTGGGGCAAGAGCCTTCCCTATAGATGGATAGGGAGAACGGGCCAATGAATAACCACGCGGGCCCAGTGCGGATTGGTGGTTGTTAACGACTGCTAATACAGCCGGGACGGCCAACGGCTTGACGTGCCTTCCGAAGCACGGAGGAGCTCGAGATGATACATTTTTGGTCACCCATCCGATTACCGGCCTTTGCGAAAGTTGCTTATTTAAACTTAGCAATCGCAAACCCGGCGCGTTAAACCACTGCGCCATCGAGCGAAATGTTTGCGTTTGGTAGAAAACGACTTGTATAAATATTTCTTCTTCAGCTCTCTCTGTTTCGAAAGCTGAAAGTGCGTGTGGCTGAAAACTACCTTTACAAGTGTTTTTTTTTCATTCAGGTAGCGGCGATGACTCCTCCATAGCCAGTTCAGTAAGCGACAGTGATGATGACATGAAGAATGAGTCACCCAAACTTGGTAAGTTACAACTTTGTTTATCCTTGTTCTTAGGTGTGATTTTTCATATATATATATATATATATATATATATATATATATATATAAATAAACATTATTTCCATGATGATAAATGATAATATTAATTAATAGGTAGTGATAAATGATATACCCCCCCTTGAATATCTTAGTAAAGATGTGGGAGCCATACTGAGCCCTCCCGCGGACGTCTTGAGAGAATTTGAAAAGTGACGTTGCACTGATTTGTTTCATTTGCCAACAGTCAACACTCATGCATTAATATTCGACACAATTTTTTTTTTAATTAAAAAAAACCGCAGACGTCACTTTACCGCCTTTTTTTTTTACGAAAAACAAAGCTTTAAACAGGATGTTTGGTAGCCAAAATTAAAAAAATAAATAAATATTTATGTTGGCAACATTTAAAATATTAAGTTTATTTGTCACCCGTTGTAATGGCAACTATTGCTCTTTCTCTCGGCGAATATAGAAGAATAAAGATGTGTCTTTCAGCAGTCCTGGTATTTTATTACCATCAGAACCTACCAGCAATCCAGCAACCTCTGTTTCGCTTGGACCATGAGGTTGACGACCAAGAACAATGTATCAGCTGTGTCTAGGGTTGCCACTTTGCAATTTAACTACGTAACATACTACCTCAATGTCTCTGCCATATGGTGCTATTCAGGCGTGTTTATAATTTTCTGGGGTCCTATGCCCTATATCTGCTATATTCGGGATTAAACAGATCAAAATATTATTCAAAAACAGAAACTCAGCAAGGGTATTTCTTTTATTGACAGGCAGCGTTCCGAACTTTAAAATGTCGGAAAATGACACTTTTCATTACAAATAAAACATTACAACACAACAAAACAACAACAACAACATGTAAAAACAAAATAAAAAAAATCAATATCTCAGTTAGTAAATTTACATAAGGTAAATACCAAACACCCTGTGTTTAATGTTGTTTGATTTTGACGACCTCCGTAGCCGAGTGGCTTGCACGCCGGACTTTGGGCGGCGCTAACTCTGAGGTCCCGGGTTCGATTCCCGGTCGCGTCAATGTCGAAAACGAACTTTTCGATATTGTGTCGGGTCTGTGTGGTTGTGGTACCGTCGTTGTTTCTGATTTTCATGAAACGAGTGCTTAAGCTACTTACCTTGGGATCAGAACAATGTATGTGAAGTTGTCTCATATTTATTTATTTATTATTTGTATCTGATTGGATTTCTATCCGATTCTAGGTTCTGGTGGAGAATCAGACCGGCCCCCCTCTCCCGTTGAAGACAAAACTACATCCGAGAAGAAAGAAGACTGAACGGCTGATCCGAAACGAGAAGCGATATCCGAATGTAACGGTATCCGTATCCGAATTATTCGGATGCGCGAGTACGGCACGTTTAGCGGCACAGGAAAGTATTCGAAACCCTTTTTTTAACGTTTCGACCGCCACAGCATAAATGCGTCGCCGCGTCCTGTACGTCAAGCATTCAATTCAGAGTAAAAACTTGGGATTCCAATATTCCTCACTAGTGAGGATCCCGGGTGAAGTGCGCTTCCATCATTGACCTTATCATCACTTAACATCAGGTGAGATCAACGCCTGTGCTTACCCGTAAAATATAAAATATATATAATTATATTTTGTGTATAATTATACTTATTGTAAACAATAAGTATTGTCGATCTTTGTCGTCGGTGGCGTTCAGGGCACGCTATCGCTTGTCGTTTATAGCCAACTGTGACGGTCAAAATGTTAATGTTTTAATGAAATATTTGATAAATGCGTTGGTTGGGAAAACTGATTTGAATAACGAAACTAAGTGACTAGTTATTTAAATATAGCTGTTAAGTTCCGTTATTGTGTTTAGAGTCGGATGTGGATCAAAGTTTCGCTTACTATCTTTTGGTATGTCTAAGTTGGGAAAATGGATGCAAATGCTTTAAAAAAAATTAAAATTATAATAAGTGTAGTACTTTTTTAGGTATGGTTTAGAGTTGGTAAAATTTTATACTTATCAAGTGTTTTAATTAGTAAATACAGCTTATTATCAAATACTGTTTTTCAAAATAAAAATGAAGAATTAGAAATAAATCCTTTAAAAATAATTTTCAATATTTATTTACTTTGTCATGCAAAACTTTTTTTCTGTGGGATAAAGTTACCTTACTTTTGAAAAAAAAAGTTGTTTATTTTTATTTATTATAAAATTAAATGTTGCCAATCGTAAAATAACAATGTACCAGTAAACGAGACTTTATATCCTACCGTTTGAAATTTGAAATCGGGCATGTCGTCAGATTCTATTTGGCATAAAACTGTGAAGGAATTTATTTATACTGGTGCATATTTCAATGTTGATATATAGTTTTGCACATACATCGTGAATTGAAAGTGGTTGATTTTACTTAAGCACTACTTATTGTCAAATTTCAACCTCTATCAACCGATACCTTTCAATTTAACATTTGAAATCTACTAAAGAACTTCAAACTTATTCACAAGTGTCATTAATTGCGATCGCTACGCGTTTTTGGATGATATTGAATGAACGACATTGTCAATTGACATTTATTTGGAATCGTCTATGCAAAATGACAAGTGTAATTGGGTAGTTGACTGGTTAGTCAATATAGAAACTTTTGGGAAGTTAGTTGTATGGGATTAGCAAACTATGACGTCATTATTTCTTTCCGTCAATTGAGTGTTTATTAATAACTTCTTAGGTTACAGTAATTCATGCTTAGGTCAAATTGTTGTTATTGTCAACTACCCAATTACCTTCGAAAGGTATCGCAATAGAGGTTGAAATTAGACAATAAGCCCCCAGGTGATTGTACCTTCTCATATTTCATGACCAACTTTTTGTTCAGGACCAAATCTATCTAAAAATATTTATTAGCTTTTTCATACATTTTTGGTGTGTAGGTTATTTTTTTATATTGCTAATGGGTCAGCATTTTGCGTTCATCTCACCTGATGTTAAGTGATGATAAGGCCCAGGTCGAAGCGCACTTCACCCGGGATCCTCAACTACCGAGGCACTGGCCATCTTATCTCTCTAGCTGCCGGAACACATAGATTCTATTTTAATGTATGGAATAGCTGTTTTTATTTTTAAAGATTTCAAAGTTAGTCGAGTGCAAATAGTTGTAACAACATAATCATAGCGTGAGACTTAGTCGCCGATTAAAAAATCGAAACGAAATGCGCCAGTATAAATACAAGGGGGAGGGGGATACCTAATTATTAATTAATTATAGTAATTGGAATACAATTAACGTGCCTTGCTAATCGTTGAGAGATTCGCTTGTGGTGTGTGTCATGTCAATGTTTCGTTTTATTCAGTGGGGAAAATGGCTGGTTGCGCCAGCGATGCGATTTGTGTTTGTGCGACAAAAGGTGGTGCGACTTTTTAGCTTTGAAAACGTTTTACTACGTTGTACGGTTTAATAGTGTTGTCGATTAATTTTAGTTGTCTATTAACAACGAATAGTATGTGGGTATATAAGCTCAGGCAAAGAATTTTTCAACGCAGTTCAGTTATAAAGCATCGGTTGCCGGACAGATGCTCGGGTCGAATGCGAGAAATGTTAATGTCAGCTTTAATAATATTCTTTTAACTAAAAAAAGTTTTTGCAGCTCAACATCAAGGCTATGACTCCTGGTTATCCCTCATAGACCTAGAGAGATTTGTGCCTTTTGTAGTTATTGACATATGTTAGTTTTATACGGGCAAATAACTGAGTCTACATTGATGGTAAAGTAATCGACAGCTTTTTAACCATACAGCTGTCAACTCTACTGCTGCAAAAATAAAAAATAGTTTGCAACTATAAAACGCCTAAAATCCTGCAATCGATTGACCGTACAAAACACGACAACTTATATGTAGGTTAATTACTAAAGGGATCCCAAATATCTAAACAAAACCAAATTTCTGTCGCAAGTCAGTGGCAATCCACTAGAAGGCAATATCAAATTGTCGATACCAATTATTTCTCACTGCGTAAACCGAAACGTAATGTTTGAAATATATTAATTTATTTTATTTACACATATTCATTGTTAAGTTACTATTGAATCTTCTTAGTCGTAGAGTTAAAAGACTTTTTAGTTGTCTGCATTATTTATTTGGCTGGATACTTAATATAAGAAGTAACTTATTTTATTTGTGACCTACCCAATGATTTGTTAACGCGTAATATTAAGATTTTTTGTTGTTAGATACAAAAAATATTTAAAAAAGTTGAGTTAAATCGTATATAGTCTAATTTTTGTCTAATAATCAACTTTCGTAATATTTCACTACGGATCAATAATCACTGCCCACAAATCTTGTGCGCTTGTTAAACTTAAATTATTTAGGAAATCTACCATTTATTGGTATTTTTTGGAACTGGCGACCCCAATGCTAGCAAGCAAATTTTAAAAGTTAAAAATTGTTCATCAGTCATCCGTCAATGTTTTACTCAGCTTTATCTAGTCAAACAATTTGAAGATACGACGCATTTAACAGCATACTTCTTACTTCAGCTGTGTATTAATTATTGGCTGTTTCAACTAAATAAATACCTACATTTTTAGCAACAATCTTTCTGTACCAAAGCCGTAGTCTTGAAAACGACATATTTGGATTTGTCTGAACTTGCCGTATATGGGATGTTGATCATAAACCCGGGCTATGCATCGAAAAATCCGATTCGCACTTTGCCCGACCTGGTAATTGATCCCAGGACCTCTGGTTATCCAGCCGAGCGCTTTGCCTCTCGGCGCTCAACCACCGCGGCGTTCAACCTATAAGTCAACTGAAATATGTGTCGCATAAAGGTTATATAAGTACATTACCACAGTAACTTATTGCAATAGCAAATATGGTGTGTTTTATTTCAACACTTAATGTTACCATGTTTTGCAACTTGGCTCTACAAAGAGTAACTGCAGAGTAATGTACTATGAGACATGGCAATATAAATTAATAATTTAGCTTTTCGAGCAAAAATGAACAATGGCATATTTTTATTTGATTTTGTTTAGCGTTAAACGCCAACAACACCATGTAAGTTAAAAGAGAGATAAGAAAGTAATATGTATTTAGTGTTATCTGTGTTGCGCTAAACTTTATTGCGTTTGTACTAACCATCGTTTTTTTTTAACATTTATAGGACAAAGGGCGGGTTTGGTGCCTTTTTATAAATGACTGCGCACGTACAAGACTTTATATTTGTAGAGTTCTTCCATGCGAATAATATTTTATATGACAGCTTAGCACTATACCGCCGTAACCATTAACATGAAATAGCTAAAAATAAGCAAAAGAGTCTTGGTACCGATTTTGATAACAAATAAAAATATATCATTTGACTGCAGACAAAAATATTCTTCCTGTCTGGAAATCAAACCTGTTTTTTTTTAAACAGCCAATAGAATCGTTTATGAGAACTAAATTCTCTGGAAGAGGAAATTTTTAACTTTTTAATCAGTAAAATCTGCATATTACATCAACTACTTCGGGTATATATTCGCTTATATCTCTGAATGGTTACGGTTTTGATTTAAAGTTAAGTTAAACTTGTTGTAGCAATTATTGTTCGTGTGGCGGATTATTATTAAAACAAAGTCCCGTTTTCGTGTTCAAGAATTTTGTAAATAGCACCAAACCCCCATACAAATTGCCCATTGTCCTTTATTACCCCTATACACATTCCTGAGAAGAGTTTGATGTGATTTTATTGAGGTCTTGATTTGCTTTCCTGAATCATATGTGTTTTTTTTGTTGACCCAGGGGAAAAATATGCAAACATATTCCTCCTAGTCGGATTACTTTAGTGCGGATCCGGGGCTGGCCTTTTATAGGAAGACCCACCCGGTAAACAACCCCTGGTGATGCCTTTAGCCTGGAGGGCTGTGAAGGCTATCTGAATTATATTGACAAATTATGAATACAGTGAAGGTTTTACTTTGGCTGCCCATTAAAAGTGTAAAGAGTTTGTAAACATACACTGCTTTCAATTTTAATTCGAATTTTAACTATAATAAAATATTTTAACAGATTTTTATTAAATATATTATAAGAAATATTGGTTTGAAAAATTTGGAATGAACTAATGTATTTTTTGTCTTATGTCAGCTAAGCAAATCAATCCGAATGTATTTCATAAATAGACTTTCCATAAATAAATTCTAATACCCACTGCCAAATTAGAATATAGGCATTTATTGACATTCAAAATGAATCATTATAATTATTAGATGATTCCAAAGAAAATTTATGCAAATTGTATTTTTGTCTTTGTTGTTTGTTCTTCCAAGTTTATCCCGTGTAAAAGATATTTTCATTAAAAACTTGCAATATATAATAAATAGCCTGCAGAATTAAGGCCTATTTATTTAAAAAAAAAATCTAAATCGTCGTCACTTATGTACTACTTGCACACAAATACCATCAACACATTTAAAAGATTAAGGAACTTGAAAATGTGTGCAAATATTTTTTTAATACATTTATGTAATAGTATCAATTTATAAGATTTTCTGGTGTCATGTCATGATTGTACCAAGTTTAAACAGGAGCCCTACTTTCATTGATTTCAAAAGATGTTTAAATGAAGCAACTTTTACGGATACACTCGCGTTTATTTCACACATTGAGTTATACTATTTAAAAAAAATTTAAACAATTTTAAAACAAGTAATTAAAAATAAGTATGGAACATTAAGACAAGGTATAGTTTTAACAATAGACAAATAAGGTTGTGATCGCTTGTAACATAATGATTTGTCGTTTCTATTACCATTGTCGCTCTATGACTTAACAATGAAAGTTGGGCTTTGTAAACACTTGCTAAAAATCTTCATGTTGTAATTACGAAAAGTGTCAAGCGAAAAGTGTTGTTGAATTTGTTATTTATTGCTTGTAATGTTGATTAGCTATTTTATATTGGAACTAATATACAAGTACCTACCCAGTTAGTTGAAGTTTCATTTTTGTCCTGTTTAGATATTGAATTAATTATGAGACAACCTGCTGAATCGAATCGAAGGATTATAAATAAAAGCAATTTAATTTAAAGTAATAACTTATACTATATTACTCATATTATATTATATTTCAATTTTTCATTATTACAACACTATGTTGAATGACAACACATTTGCACATGGGTCCTTGATTAATTATTGAGACGTTGAGTTCAATTCCTGCTTAGTGGATTGCACTTTCAATAGTGTAGTATTTAAACTTACAATATCTGTCTTTTACACTTCACGTTGTCTTTCATTTATAAAAGATAATAATAGGTACCAACAATAAATCTGGTGGTTGATGACAGAATAAGTTAAAAAATAATTTATGGCATGTTTTGTGTCTACTGCCGAACACAATTCCGCTAATTATAGCCAATCCAAGCCTCCCCCAAGGATCTCCACAACGACCGGTTTTGTGCTGCACGTATCCAGAATTCCAGACAAACCAACAAGGTTGACCGACGATCTGGTGAAGGTCGCGGGAAGCTGTAGATGCGAGCAAATACAAATACTGTTGCATTAAGTGTACATAAAGATCTAAAAGTAAATTAAACTAGTCCAATGCTCTCAATGTCCAATTGTGTTCAGCTGTAGACACAAAACATGCCATAAATAAAAGAAAAAGAAGAACAACGTAGACTTCTTGGCAGAAAAGTGAAGTCATGTCTGCGGTTTTGTTTTATTTTCTAAAATTTGTGTTATGTCGAATATTAATGTGAAATAATGGTGGATTATTAACCGTTAAGTACTCGTGAGTGTGCATGAGTGGTGGCAAATGAAACAACACAGTGCAACGACACTTTTCAAATTTTCTCAAGAAGTTAGTAAACTTAGTAAAGCCCCACATCTTTACTGAGATACTCGAGGGGTTGGGGGTATATAATTTCTCACTTCTCATTTCTATAATCATTCATCATCATCACCATCATCATCAGGAAGGAAATATTGTTTATGTATATATTACCTACTTGTAAGAAAAATTACTTTGACACTGGCTAAATGTACTAATCGCACAAAGCCTTCAACTAAAGAAAAAAAGAACAACGTAATGTCAACTTGACGTTGATAGCGCCTATCAAATTCATTCAGCCCGCTCTCTGAGTACTTCAGTACTCAGAAGGGCCCACTGGCTGGGGACTTCTTGGCGGGAAAGTAAAGTGTCATTCTGCGGTTTTGTTTTATTTTCTAAAATTTGTGTTATGTCGAATATTAATGTGAAATGACGGTGGATTATTAACCGTTAAGTGTTCGTGAGTGTGCATGAGTGTTGGCAAATGAAACAAAACAGTGCAACGTTACTTTTCAATTTTTCACAAGAGGTCTGCGTGAGGACTTAGTAAAGCCCCACATCTTTACTGAGATACTCGAGGGGTTGGGGGTTAATATCATTTCTCACTTCCCATTTCTATTATCAAATCATTCATCCATCACCATCAATATTGTTTATTTATGTATTACATAATAATATGAAGATAGAACGAATGAATAGGCTTGATGGCTTTTATCCGGAGCCGTAAAACAAAAAAAAAAATGAAGCCCGTTAGCTGGCTGTCATTGTCAATGATAAAAACACGAACAGACAGTGAGCGAGCGAGTTATCGATCAGTGAATTAAAATTTGCGCGCGTTACGTTGTCAAGAAAAACCAGAAAGGTGTGCGAATTCTATTTATATACACGCCGGCTTATCAGCGGCCATTAAACTGAGATCGACCCGACAATTCGTTCTAATCGTCACATCTCCGTGACGAATCTAGTGATTCGATATTTATCATTTTGCGACAGTACCTACGTGCGGCGTATAGTGTTTGTTTACGCAAGTCTGGAAATCTTTCATTGTTGTTAGTTGTTACTGTACTCTTGACTCGCGAAAAGTTTTACAAGCTTGCAACCTAGCTTCTGTGGACTCCCCTTCGTTGCAATGTCGGTTTTCAATACATTTAGTGTAACTGTGGCCAAAGGATTGAGACGTAAGTACTCGTTTGCTGTCTTATCATTAATTGGCAAAAGATTACATAGGTAGGTACTGACCTATTGCAATATCTTTTTTTATAGCCAATAATATTATTGGCCTGACCAAACTTTTTTATGAAGTACCTATTCACTTAGATTTGAGTCTCGGTCTTTTTGTTAGTTAATTACACATTATATTGCATGGTCTCCCTGTGACCAAAAATCCTGCAAAGTGCTCGAATCGTCTGAATAAAATATTTATGCATAATAATATAATTGCGAGTAGATCCATTAAAAATGTTTCATTATTAAAATGTTTTTGCAAACTTAGAAAACAATTATATCAATCGCTACTGTGATTTCGGTCAGAGTTTCGGTTCTTAACAGGAAGTTTAAAAACAAGTGTTTTCTGTTATTAATACTCCCCTATGTTACATCATTTCTGTTATAGAATATGGATAATTTAAAAATATTGTTAACTTTTGGCGGCTATATGTAAAGGTTAGCTTAGTCCTTACTACAGTTTTTTTTTACATAAAGCACGGATTATATACACATAATATACAAGATTAAATTGAATCATCATCATCATCATTATCATCATTAGCCCACATCAGTCCACTGCTGGACATAGGCCTCGGAAGGGCTATTGACGTATTGTCAAGACGTTCCTCACTCTGCAGCCCTAACCACCGATAGCTTGGGTCTATCCACGTTGCCAGTGGCGACCTAGGTTAAGTTTTTTATATTTAATAAAGAGAATAATAATATATTTCATTGAAATAATTTTTTTTTTACAATTCATATTTTAAAAAAACCGGTAGCCTCAATAGGGGATTGCTGACAGGGGTAACAGTCAGTCAGGTCCGGCAGACCGGAGATGCGTACATTTAAAGAAAAAATATTGTTTTTTGTCTTTTATTATTTTATTTTTATTTATTTATTTATTATCGGAATCAAAGCATACATTATTTAACATCCTCAAAGTAATATTTGGTCAGAATTTTGCAAGAAGAAGGCTAAGAACAGGTGGGGCGGGGAGGTATTTTAGCCTCTGGTACCCCTTCCCCACTTCCTGTGTGGTGAAATTGTACATAACCAAGTCACAATTTTGAGGTTTTGAGTTTAGAAGGGTCCAATCTCTACAAATAATGTTCAACCATGTGACATATACATACAGTTCAAAGTGTATTGAGGTATTTTAACAGTTTATGGCAGTCTGAAGTGCAGGCGTCTGTACAAATTAGAGATGAAGCGGATATCCGGTAACTATCCGGTATCCAGCTTACCCGGCCTTGTTTTCACTATCTGGCCGGATACCGGATAGTAATTAAATATCCGGCCAGATAGTAAAACTCAAACATTCTCATTATTTTACACAATGAAAATAATACTACAATAAGTTATAGACACCGTTTATTTTATGATCGCACGTCAAAAATGTTTGTTCTATTAATTAGTTTAGTACTCAAAATTAACAAGGTGGCAAATTGTGGTGAATGAATACTAGTACAATTTATAGTAGTGGCATCTATATCGCCATTAACAGCTCAAGGGCTCTCAATTTAGACGCTTATTGTCGTACGACTGCCGCACGTTTGCACTGCGTTCCATATTGCATAACATATAACAGTTGTGCGGCTGTCGTGTGGCTGGCGTTTAATATGAAACCGCACGGCAGCGGTGCGACACGAAACGTCGTAAATTGAAAGAGCCCTTAGGATTACCTTTTACGGTTGTTGCAAAAAACATATGACCTTGGTGGTAGGCAGTGGCCTGGAATCTAATCTTATCAAATCTTAATCAGGCACTGTTTACAGTTTACGAATTTTATTGCTGACATACATCCAACTCCTTGAGTTTTAGCTTGTTTTGTATGTAAGTAGTAATAAATAGCCTATTCTGTCCCACTCATGGGCAAAACCTCTACCTATTGCTGCAATTGATGGGATTCTGGTTTAATCATTACCCTTGGTAATCAATCACAAACACGGACTATGCATCGGTAAATGCAAGACCTTTGTCCTATGTCCTAGGCAATGAACCCAGGAGCTACGGTTGTCAGACCAAGCAATTACTAGTGCCGCCGATAGGTGTGTAAAGTTTTTTTTGTTAGACATAAACCCATCATGAACCTAAGGAGTTGATCTCTTTGCCTGCTGATGTGACCCCAAAACGTTATTATAACTTGGCCTCCTTTTAAAATAGAGTGAATGGGCTATTATAGTTATCATGTTTCACCCTAGACCACATTTTCACTTTACATCTGTACAAACATATTTAATTAAAAAACGAAGAAGCTTAGGCAATGTTAATGAATGCAATATTTTTAAAATATATGCTTCATCATATTAACTTTGCTACAGACAAAAAATTGCAGTGAAATTTTCTTCTTCGTCATCCAGTCCTCATGCCTGAGGGTCGTGACCACCAATAGCAACATCGCGGACCAAGGCTCTCCAAGAGGTTCTATCCTGGGCTAGACGGATAACCACCTGCGTGTTGCATTTCAGGGCTTCCAGAATAGCATCCGTCCACAGGGCCGGCGCTCTTCCCCTGCTTCTTGTTCCCTC
The DNA here is from genome assembly GCA_949315975.1 of Eudonia truncicolella. NCBI lineage: Eukaryota > Metazoa > Arthropoda > Insecta > Lepidoptera > Crambidae > Eudonia > Eudonia truncicolella. Next base: position 4,553,141 of record OX438851.1, read on the forward strand.
AACGTGACCCACCAGTATAAGCTTCTCCAAATTACTAGGTTCCCGGCGAGCAACGTGGCCAAAAAATGAGAGCGTTCTTTCAAGGCATACTGATGATAGGCGGTTTTTAATGGACAGCTCCTGAAGGATAGAAACGTTAGTGCGACGCGCAGTCCACGGAATACCCAGCATACCCAGCCGAGCTCTCGATTGCCCCTCCAGGTACAGGTTTTGAACCAGAAATATGAGGTGATCCGGTACTCCCATATCCTTCATTCCTTCAAACATTTTTGACCAGATGATGCAGTCAAAAGCTTTAGCGTAATTGACAAAGCAGAGTGCCATAGGTACGTTAAATTCCCTGCTTTTTTCTATAAGCTGCCTTATGTTTAAGATTTGCTCTCGGATACCTCTGCACTTTACGAAACCAGCTTGCTCTTTAGCTATTTGACTGCTGATGTAAGCTTCTAATCTCCTGTTAATAACATGAAGGAAAACTTTAGCCGCATGGGAAATCAAGGACATGGTAATTCTCGCACTTCCTGGTACAACCTTTTTTGTGTAGAGGAACCACAATTGATTCGGTCCAGTCTTCTGGCCATTGTCCAGTCCTCCAGACTTTGAGACATATAGTGTGTAATATATTACGCCCTGCTGGTCCTAAGCACGTCATGAGTTGTGCGGTGATTCCATAATTCCCGTTGCCTTCATTTTTAACCTCCGGATCGCAGCCTCTGTTTCGCATGGAAAGATGTCGGGCTCTCGTTCCAAAAAGTCTAACCTTTGATCTGAAGTTTTACCCGTGTCCCCACTGTACAACTTTTGGCAATAGCGTCTCCACTTGTCAAGCACAATATCTTTATCGAGCAATGGATTGCCCTGCTCGTCTGTTATCGTCCATGACTTGGGTTTGTGCTCTTTAGTAAGCACACACTGACACTTTGGAATAAGTCTTTAGAGTGGGATATCCTCGATTTCTTTTCAATCTCACTGCAGATAGAGTTGATGTGCGCATTCCTGTCCCGCCTGCAAAGTCGCTGCACACGTGAATTAAGCTCTGAATACTGCTTCTGTTTGGATTCCGGAACTCCCTGAATTTTATGACTTTTCCTGACAGATCACCTTGACAGTGAACCAAAAAAGGAAAATCTTCTCAAATTTAAATTGAAAAAAGAAAGTTAAAGTAGGTAAAATTTTCAGTGAAAAGTCAAAACTGTGTTTGACCTTTGTAAAGGCAAGTAAAAACCATAGGAGTTTTCTTTAGTGAAAACCCTTCACTTTTTGTTATATTATTCAAATAATGTATTTTTACATGTTGTTTTCACTTTAATACATTATAGTTAGACGTAATACGCAATACCCATAGCTTTGTGTAAATACTAATGGAAGGTCAAAATGATGTTAGCTGTATTGATGGCTGAGTCCTTAACTGATTTCAATGTTTTGCTAGGTTTTTTTTTATTGGTTATAGGCAGGCATTTGACCTCACCTCACCTGAAGTTAAGTGACGATGCGGTCGAGGATGGAACATGCCTGCCTAGAAATAGCCTGGCCTTCACTCTGGCCTTGAAGAGGTCTAGATTATACCTTTCAGGAAACACATTTGCAAGCAGCGCGTTACATTCCCTAGTACGCACTAAGAAATTTGAACCGAATCGGCTCGTGCGACAAGGTGGCATATCTACAACATAGGAATGGAACTCGCGCCTCGCGCTCCGAAAGCGGAAAGTGGATGGTGGGATTAGGCCGTGCAACTCCTTCGCGCACTCCCCAAAATGAATCCTGTAGAAGACCGACAGACGAGCCACCGATGTTCTAGACTTTGCAGCTTGGCGTCTATCAGGGCAGGGTCATCGATGAGTCTCTTAGCTCGTTTTTCAATCGAGTCCAAAGCGGCCAGGTTTAGTAGGAGTTTAATGGCACAGTGGTTAACGCGCCTGGCCAGTTAAGCAACTTTCGCAATATAGCCGGTTATGGATGGGATGGCCAAAAATATTTCATCTTGAACTCTTCCGCACTTCGGAAGGCACGTAAAGCCGTTGGTCCCGGCTGCATAGTAGTCGTTAACAACCATCAAGCTGCACTGGGCCCGCGTGGTGGTTCATGTTCACGTTCTCCCTGTCCATTAATAGGGAAGGCTCGTGCCCCAGCAGTAGAGACATAAAATGAGCTGGCAATGAGACTCAGCATAACCATAATAGTAAACAAATTCACAGCTGTATCGTCAAAGAGGCAGGCTAAGTAAGATTATTAAAGTTTTAACATGAGAGATAGAGATGGGCCGACTATGACTTTTGCTGACTATTCGGTTGCTAAATAGCTGACTTGCCGGCCATGCCGATCATTGCTTTCGGTGGAGTTCTGGTGGTATGGGCAATATCTGACACTCTTCGTTTACGAAAGTCAAAAGTCGAGTAGTTGGCGTTTCACTTTTTGTCGACTAGTTGCCAAACTAATCGCCGATTGTAAATATGGCCGGATAGTCGACGTCAAATCGGTACATCTCATTGGTACACATATTGTCGCCAGGTTTTAACAGAAGTGGTGGTACGGTTTGTGAGAGGTTTTTGCCAAAATAGGCTTAATAAAAAAAGAAGTCAAATAGGACTAACTTTGTGCATTTTTATTATTATTTATATACGTGATGTTTACAACTTGTAAAGTAGATATATAAAGTTCAGTTCACAGATGTACACCCTACATAATTATACAGCTATAAAATTTTATCATAATTATTATAATTAAGACCTAATCTAATTAATATGATCAAAACAGGAAGAGTGATAAATAGCTGTATTGACATCAATCACCGACATCTGTATGGTTAATTATCTATTATATAATGTTATGTGCCTGCCTAGGTTTAACCGCCTTTGTGGACTAGTGGTTAGACCACTGGTCATAAACCCAAAGATATCCGGGTTGATTTTGAGCAGGTGGTAAATATTATGGTATGGTCAGCCACAAAAGTAGCTAATGAACATTGGTGACCAAAAATGTATTATCTCGAACTCCTCCGTGCTTCGGAAGGCACGTAAAGCCGTTGCATTAGCAGTCGTTAACAATCACCAATCCGCACTGGGCCTGGGTGGTGGTTTATAGACCGTTCTCCTTATCCATCCATAGGGAAGGCTCGTGACCTAGATATTATGAGCTGTCGATTTCATGTGTAACATTATAGTACCATATCAAAATATTTTTTCTGGGTTTTGATACCAGCAAAGCTTGTTTTAAGTCCGTCTAGCTTGTCAAAGGCCTAACAATTATGTTAGTAGCATAGCATAGCTTATATAAAAAAAACCCGACTGCTAAAACAACTAGGTATATAAAAAACAAAAAACCGGACTAACATAAAAAACAACTGCAAAGAGAAAAACTTGAAAAGAAAAAAAAACAAGCTCTACGATCCCAGAATTCCATTTGAGCAATGTTGAATGCAACGTGAAATATTTCCTTGTCCGATACCTATACTTAAATATTATAGTCGCAGACGGGGACAACCACCAACCTAACAAAGATAGTGCAGATTTAATTGAGCTATTATGACGGTCCCCGTCTGCGACAACTATCAATGTTCAATGTATTTATAAATACTCATTTATTATAGACTGTATTATTTAAGTATAGGTATCGGACAAGGAAATATTTCACGTTGCATTCAACATTGCTGAAATGGATTTTTCTCTTGGAAATCGTGTAAATTTTTTCAACATTTGTGTTTTTTATTTTTTTAAAAATGCGTTAAAATTATATAAACAAAACAAAAAACAGTTTAATTTGGTTTATTTCAAACTTATTCCTTTTTTTCTATGTATATTCCGGATTTTGTTTACAGCGTATGTCATTCCCACAGTCAAAACAAATCTAACGACACCTCATATGTTAAAATCCACCATGCAGTTTGGGCTGTAGGGCGTGCCAAAGAAATAGACATACATGCATACATACATACATATACTATACATACACACATACACTATACATACATACATACACTCGAAAACATAACCCTCCTTCTGACGCAGTCGGGTAAAAGTAAACAAAATTATAGTTGTACTTGAAAACGAACCCATTATTTATAACTGTTATTTGTCTCATTTCTTTATCCAGACGTTAATGACCTGTTCTCAACACATCCGTAATTGGCCCCAATGTCAGCGTATATAGCTATAGAATATCTTATATCAGCACAAAAAAGTTGACCCAGAAGGTAAGCTCAATACCGCGCACGAGCAACTCACACACAGACCCCTTGTACGGACACGGATCTCGGAGCAGCTCGGAACAGTCCAAACTCAGCTGTTGCGAGATTTTGTGTCCGTCCGAGTGTAAGAAACAACTATTGCTCTTCTTTTTAATTTTTATTGAACTGTCAAATATTCAAATACACTTTTAAAAGTAAAAAATACAAAATTATCAAAAAGATTAAAAAAGGTCTGTTCGTCGTCAACATGGCCCCCGACGGTGTAAGCTAGCCGTTATTGAGGCCACCATGGTCGCCGCCGCCATGTTGGCGACGAACAGACCTTTTTAGGGTTCCGTAGTCAACAATGAACCCTTATAGTTTCGCCATGTCCGTCTGTCTGACCTCAGTCTACCTCATAGACTCTTAGTACTAGAAAGCTGTAATTTGGCATGGATATACATATTAATCACGCTGACAGAGTGGTAAAGGTTCCCTCCCCTACACGTGAAGTGGGGATGTAATTTTTTTTTGGATATACATATTAATCACGCTGACAGAGTGGTAAAGGTTCCCTCCCCTACACGTGAAGTGGGGATGTAATTTTTTTTCTTGTTTACCTCTAAGTGTGGGGTGTCGTTGGATAGCAATTTCAAAAATATAGCAGTTTTGTGAAAACTGTTTTTTGATTGAGGCATCCGTTTGTGAGCTATTAAGCTTTAAAGTGTAAAATTTTGTTAGAGTCAAGTGTCTCCCCCCCTGCCAGCCAAATGGTTGTTTTTGGTGACGTGAAAAAATTCACGGTAGTTGTAAACAGGGTGGAAACTTTCAGCGGGGCAGTAAGGGGAAGTACCTTATCCGTTGCAGCTATGCGAAAATGGTCTTAGAAGACTTCATATTTTTTTATGGAATTTTGATCCCCATTCACAGATTTTAAAGAAAAATGTACAGTTAACAAGAAAATAGCCATTTACACAGACATTTTTTGATGCCAATCGATCCTGTTTCTAATACTGATCAAAAACTTCTATTGGACCAACTATCGTTGGAGTACTCAAAAAGTCACAAATTGCAAAAAACTTTTCCCGTACATTTGGCTTTACAAACTTACGAGTAACAGTCGATCAACTTATAAAATGTACTTGGCGCATTACAAATTCCTTATTGGGAACTACATATATAACGTTGTCAGGTGTGTGAAACCGGTAGTATCTACATTTAAGTATATGAGCCATCGTTAAATAAGTGTTCATAAAAGCCCGAGTCCGCATTATTGAGATGGGCTACGGAACCCTACACTGCACGTGGCCCGACACGCACTTGGCCGGTGTTTTACCTTTTTTTTAGTTGATGGCTTTGTGCGATTAGCACATTTAGCCAGTGTCAAAGTAATTTTTCTTACAAGTAATACATAAATATACAATATTTCCTTCCAGTCAGTATGATGATGATGAATGATAATAAAAATGAGAAGTGAGAAATGATTTACCCCCCAACCCCTCGAGTGACGTTGCACTGTTTTGTTTAATTTGCCAACACTCATGCACACTCACGAACACATAACAGTTAATAATCCACCATTATTTCACATGAACACTCGACATAACACAAATTTTAGAAAATAAAACAAAACCGCAGACATGACTCTTCACTTTCCCGCCAAGAAGTCCATGTTTTACCTTTTTGATAATTGTGTATTTTTTACTTTTAAAAGTGTATCTCACTTCTGACACCAGCGTAAGAAGAGCAATAGTTTTTTCGTCTATTTGTGCGTTGCTCGAACGCTTTTGTATGATACCTTCTACAGTCTACATAAATTGTGATACATCAGTCCGAAGAAAATTCCATTGATAAACTCGCATTAATTTCGAACTATGTGGGTCAGTTTCATTATCTGTCATTTTGTTGGGACAATTGTTGACCGTGACTTCAAATCATGACTATTACCAGCTCTACCAACGCACACACTAAAGTAAAAAAAAAAGAGTAAATAGCCTATAAACTGTCCCACTGCTGGGCAAGGATCACAGCCCGATTGCGCTAATTTTTATTAGTATAATATTCCTTACGCCTTGGTGGTTCTGTGGCGGTAGCCAAAGTAACATTAAGAAAACGATAGCGAAGTTCGAAAAGAACAAAATGTATGGGATTGACATAAGATTGACCACGTGATTTGGCGCGGCTTATGTCAATCCCATACATTTTATTATTTTCGAACTTTACTATCGTTTCCTTAATGTTACTTTGGCTAATCCTACTGGCCTTTGGCTTTCAAAGTAAAAAAGTAAATAGTGTTGAATAATTTCGGCCTATAGCTCAATTGGAAGAGCACCTGACCCGGTATGTCAGAAGGGTGCAGGTTCAAACCCTGCTCGTGGAAATTTTTTCAACATTGTGTTTTTGTAATCCTACTGGGTTCAATTCCTAGGCGGACAAAGTGTGTTTCGAACTTTTCGATGCGTAGCCCGGGCTTGTGATCAGATCACCTCTACATTAGGCGAGCGTGGTGATTAATCCAATACCCACCAATTGTAGCGATGATTACTTTCAATGTTGGAGGCCTTTGCCCAGCATCAGTGGGATAGTATATAGACTATATACTTTCTCCTCACGGGTAAACACTTCGCCTTTATCTCACTTGATGTGAAGTGATGACAAGACTGAAGGTGGAAGCGCATTGGCGTTATGACATGACGTAGATAATCTCCAATGTGAGGCACATTTTTGTTTAGGCTATTGGTTAATAATGACTGCCATTATAAACATATTTATTTATTTCTATAGGTACACAATCAGATTACAATCAATGCATGAGTACAGTAACATATTTGGTTAACCTTACTAGCTAGACGGTAATCCAAAAGGAGTGTACACAGCATGACATTTTGGGTATATTTTGAAACGCAACAATGCTGGTCCTAAATGAAGTTATAGTTAAAACAATAATAATAACAACAATACAAAAAAGATTAAACAATGTAAGGACATTAACACTTACAATAGTAAACGGAGTAAGGTGGGTGTCTATCTAACTGACTGACTCCGCTCCACTGGACAGTCGGAGGAGGAGGTTGAGAAACATTTGGCCTTCATTACATATAATCAGTGTAAGGGTCTACATACACGGGCTGCTCGAGCAGTTAGCCAGTGATCATAATACACTGACCGCTTGAGCAGTCGTAGTGAAGCTGCCGTTTCAACGAGCTGCTGACCGCCCGGAACAGTCGCAACTGCTTGAGCGGTTCCATGTATGTTTGTAAATGAAAGACTAGTTCACCATGCAGTCGTAGCTTGAAGCATCATCCTGACTGCTTCAAGCTGCCCGTTTCTTAAGCCACCCTAAGAGTAATATGTTGTCTATTTCCAGGTCTGAGACAGAAGAAGGATCTTTGCGACTCCCTGCTGCCTCGCCGCGGGAGCACGGCCCAACAAGATGCATCCAAACTCAAGATGGAGAAGTGTCTCATTGTATCCAAGGTCACCAGATATGAGTACGAAAAGTAAGCGAGTTTTTTGAGTGAGTTTGCTGATTACGTCAGACGACATTTTCAGCTTCACGGGGTTTTTTGGGGGCGGCGAGAAACTTAAAGAGTTTCTCAAGCCGTGAGAAGCGAAGCACCTTCGGAGGATTTCTAGAGGGAACGGCATCACGCACTAGTGCGTTTCCCCGTGCCCTACGAGATTCTCCGAGACGTTCGGATCGGATCGGGGAGCGGAACAACCCGAGGGCGCCTCTAAAGGCTCGGACCTCGGCTCAGGTGGACCGGGCCGCCCAGGTGTCTGTACTTGGTATAGAGCGCTTATGAACCGGCTCATCGTAATTAATAATAAATAAATAAATTCTTTATTTGCTTCAAACATGGTAAATAAGATGACAATAATATTCATTATGAGTACAAACATGTTTCACCAAGTTACAACTGGCATGCAAATATAATTACCAATTAAACTTTTTATAAAGACAAAAAAAGTTTTATAGCAAATTAAATAATTAGAAACAAAAACAATATAATAATAAGGATAATTACAACAATATTTATTTCATGTCAAAAAACTCCTTGAGATTATAAAATTCGTGCTCAATAAACAATTTACGCAATTTTAGTTTAAATAATTTTATAACATTCCTTTACTTCATTGGGTAATTTATTATATATTTCAACGCCCATAACCAAAAAACTCTTGTCATACTGTCTTATTCTTTTGGTTTGTTCAATTACCAATCTATTGGGATTTCTTCTATTTCGTGGGTAAATATCACATGCTTTCTTAAATTATTGAATTGATTGTTTTACACACACATATATCTCATTATATATACAGCGACGGTTAACAATCCAAGCCTTTTAAATAGTGACCTACAGGATGAATATGGTGGAATACCGTACAATGCTCGAATGCACTTCTTCTGACTAATAAAGGTTGTATTGACATTGGTACTGTTACCCCACATTACTATGCCATATCGTAGTATTGATCCTACATATGCATGGTAAGCATTTAGTGCTGTGTTCAGATCAGTCAATTGTTTAACTTGCCTAAGAGCATACACAAATTTGTTTACCCTGTTACAAATACTATCAACCTGTGGCTTCCAATTAATGTTTCGATCTTATATTAATCCTAAATACTTTGTATGTTCCAACTCTTCTATAATTGTGTTATGGTAATGAGTATTCATGTCTAAATTATTGTTTTGAAATTTTATATAATTAGTTTTAGATACATTAATTTTTAAATTGTTCATCTCCAGCCACTTTATTTTGTTTGTAACAGTACTGTTAACGTCACACACCGTACACGTACGGTGTCTTGGGCCTATACTAGTGTGCATGTTTAGTGTATTCTGTAAATGTGTAGTGGCATTTAGAAGATCGGCACTGACTACGTTTGCCTTAACTCTGATACCGACGGAATTTCGGCAAATCTCGTCTTTTTTCCGTGTCAACGTAAAATAAGGAAATTCTGTGCCAAATTTTCAGGTTCATGTTTAAACGCCTACCAAAAATGTATCAATTTTACTACCAATAAAATCATAACGTTTACCAAAATGGATAAATGATCACCAAATTGTGTTTCCTAAAATATTATAAAAAGAATACAATTTATATTTTTATTAAAAATAAATGAATACCTTTTAACTGCATTTCAGAACAAATATGTTATATTGTCACCAAATAGATAATACCAATATTTTATGCCTCGAGTTTCAATTTGGTAAAATTTGATTCCTGTTGTCTAATAAAAAAAAAATAACCTCGAAACTAACCTGTAACCTAATCATTTGAATAATAGTGTAAAAATTGTTGGTATCAATGTTACTGTTTCAGTAAAACAATATTTGGTAAGCATTAATCCATTTTGGCAAGCAAAAAGAATATATACACTCGGCGTCAAAAAAATCGCACCTTTTAAAAATCATCTTTAAAAATTCTTAAACCTTATGTAGAGGATAGTGTTGGGTATCATTAGAAAGGTAACAAAAAGGAGTATCAAAAAACAATTAAATTTAACTTTCTGTTTAATTATAATTATACAAACAACATTAAAATTAATAAAATAATAAAAATCCTTAATTAAGTCCTAATTAACAACAGATAATTTACAAAGAAAAATGTACAAAAAGTGTCTTAAAATTAACTTAAAATCTAGTGTTACCCCCCCTTGCCCTGATCACGGCTTCCATACGGTCCCTCATGGACCTCACCAACTTCAGGAGCTCTTCTTGAGGGATAAGCCCCCATTCTTCAATCACCGCGTCTTGGAGCTCCTGTAGAGTCGAAGGAGCTGGATCCCGAGATCGAACCTTACGTTTAAGATGGTCCCAGAGGTGCTCTATAGGATTCAGATCCGGACTTCGCGCTGGCCACTGCATCACAGAGATTTGGGACCTCTGCAAGAAGTCGCTCACGATGCCTGCAGTGTGAGCGCGAGCGTTGTCGTGCATTAATGTGAACCCCTCGCCAAAAGATTCGGCAAAGGGGACCACATGCACTTCCAGGACCTCAGTGACATAGCGGCGAGCAGTCAGCGACCCTTGTCCGCGAGCACCTCCAGTCCGGGAGACGCAGACAAGGTCGGTTTTGCCGGCAGCAGACATACCGCCGCAGAACATGCAGGATCCGCCACCATATTCCACCGTCTCCTGGATGCAGGCTTGGGCGAAACGTTCACCCTGCCTCCGGTATACTCTTCTCCGTCGGTCGTTGCAGAAAAGACACACTCGCGTCTCGTCTGAGAAGAGAACAGCTCTCCACTGCTCAAGGGTCCAATCGACGTGGTCACGAGCAAACTGCAAGCGGGCTCGCCGATGCGCTGCAGTCAATTTTGGACCCGTAGCAGCTCTGTGGGCCGCTATCTTCTTCTCCTTCAATCTTCTTCTAACCGTAGATACGCTTACGGTGCGTCTGCGAACTGCCTGGAGCTGCTGTTGCAACTCAACAGCGTTGGAGAAACGATTTCTCAAAGAGTTCGACACAACGAACCGGTCGTCTCTTTCCGAAGTGCAGCGACGTCTACCCGAACCGTGTCTGCGGATATAGCCACCGGTCTCTATGAAGCGCTGGTACACTCTTCGAACGGAATAACGGCTCAGGTTCAGTTGCCGGGCGACATCACACTGCCGCACCCCTGATTGCAGTAGTGCAACCACTTGAGCGGCTTTATCAGCTGTGGTATCCATCAAAATCTGTGCGTGTGTCCTCTTCAACGGTTGAATAGCGAATGACCCACATTGAACCCGTGTTGACCGTTTTATACCCACAAAGGAAGCGCAACTAGCAACTCTCACGGGTAGCAAAATTTGCATCGAATTTTTGTGACACTTTATTTGTTGCATTAGGTTTTATTTGATAATGAAAAGTAATGTTTTTTATTAAGTTAATTAAGTAACCTTGTAAATAAAATCATAATTAATGCGACTGCATGTGCATATCAAGAGTAAATGACATTTGAAAGTGATTTTCTAAGAGGTGCGATTTTTTTGACGCCGAGTGTATATACAAAACGTACAATTATTCTGATGTGTGTATATTAGGTTATAAAAATTATTTTGGTGAGCACTTAAAATGTACCCTTTTGAAGTGCAAACGCTTAGGTTAGGTTGTGGATTTCCCTGTTTGCATTTGGCCAATTTATTTAATTTCAAAGAGCACAACATCACGTGATTTTGATTATCAAAAGGTATCTGTCATGTTATCAACACGAACATTACGTGAATGTCCGCCTTACTGGTTTTAATTGGTCTATCGGCTGGCACTTCAATCAATTATTATCTAAAGGTCGTAGTGCAAATAGGATGCGTATATTTTGATTCATAGATAACTTCTATAATTAGCTAGTGCGACACGTGCAGTTATGGCGGTTCCTTATGTATGATAACGAGGGCGTTGGTGCGTTTTGGTCGCAGTGTAAATTGGTCATGATTTTTTAGTTTCAATAAGTGAAATTTGGTCACAAATTGATTGTTCCATAGAGTGATTATTTACGGTGGTCGCCCACTAACGACTTTTTGGAGGACCGATAGTTCGATCGATTTTTTCGCCGAGGTTTTATTACCTATTTTGTGACCGACTTTTTGCGAAAGCTCTTAGGCGAAGGCTCTTATGCCCCTGACTTAAATTTGATCACAAGTTTAGGTATATCCTTAGCATTAGGTGAGATGAAGGCCGACTGCATACCATGCAAATTAGCTAATTTAATATTATAAAAAACATCTGTTCTGAGATATATTAATATTTATTTTTATCGTTGGTTCTTTGCGAATACACTGATAACGAAACTTATCTGTTGTTATGATTTTAATTACCTATTTGTTACACTCTGTAAACACTTAACGAAATTTGTTATGCGTCCTTGGTTTTTTATTAAACATTTCAAAAATGTTTATGTTCTCTTATCTTAGCAAGGAAATCTATATCATCTATATATGGTTTAAGACATTTATTCTCATTAAGAATTACAAATAAATTCACTTACATGAGAAAAACACAATTAGGTATTACATTTTTATAGAAATACGTACATAAAGACGGTAGTTCTGTTACAAATTACCGCCACACAAATTTACTAAGATATCAAAACACGTTCCCAGGTGCAGTGATTAGCGTTACACTAACTACGCTCTCTGCATTTACTAGATGCGGCCTATATTTGATAACAATATTTTGAAATTATTATTATTTTACAATTTTTAAACTAAGTTTATATGTTTTCGTTTTAATCAAAAATGAATTAGTACTATATTGTTATTATTAATTAAGTTAGAAATGATGAAGTGCTTTAAAAGACTTTTATATGTGATTATTGATTGAGTTTCTTTAATATCTTTGGGGAGCCTATTATAAATTTGTGCGCCTTCAAACAAAATATTCCTTTTGCCATAGTTGGTTCTTGGCGGCCGCAATACTAAATCGTTTGCATTCCTTAGTTGAATTTTTTGTATTTGTTTCTTTTTTGTAAAGCTTATTTGTGTGGTGTAAAGGTGTAAAGTAATTATATTGAAATAGGACTTTTATTAGCTTACAAAAACACAATGTTGAAAATATTTCCACGAGCAGGATTTGAACCTGCACCCTTCTGACATACCGGGTCAGGTGCTCTTCCAATTGAGCTATCATGGTTCTAACCAGCCCGCCGAAATTATTCAACACTATTTACTTTTTACTTTGAAAGCCAAAGGCGCCCATTCAATGTCAACAACTACCGTCATTAACACCCGATCATAATATTTTTACAAATACTAAAGATCAGTTAAGAAGTAGGCAAGCTATTTATAAAATGTTTTTGTTTTCTTTATGCTTTGCCTAGCTCAAGATAGAGATAGGTGGTAAGAGGGGAGGCCTTTGCCCTGCAGTGGGAAAGTAGTGGCTGATAATCATCATCATCATCAGCTCATTTTATGTCCCCACTGCTGGGGCACGAGCCTTCCCTATGGGTGGATAGGGAGAACGGGCCATAAACCACCCAACGTGGGCCCAGTGCGGATTTGTGGTTGTTAAGGAATGCTAATGCAGCCGGAACCAACGGCTTTACGTGCTCTCGAAGCACGGAGCTCGAGATGATAAATTTTTGGTCACCCATCCGGTGACCGGCCGTTGCGAAAGTTGCTTAACCTCAGCACTCGCAGACCGGGCGCGTTAACCACTGCGCCGCCGAGCTTCTTAATAATAATAATAATTATTATTGCTGATAATAATAATACCTAATTATTATTGTTCCAGACACTGCCACGAGAATGTATCAGACACTGAATTGGAGAATATCCTTCGGAAGCGCGGCTCTGACTACGACACCATGATGCAGAACCATAGAGAACAGAAGACGTTCGAGGACAACATCGCACAGAGCCTCAAGGATGTGGGGGTGAAGGTGGAAATAGCAAGTAGGTGAGATATCCACTCTAATTCAAGTATTATTGTATAAATCAATGAAAAAAGGTCAATCCTTCAGGCACAGGAGGCCTAATCCTAAGGAATCCTCAGGAATCCTAAGGCACAGGAACCATTTACGTCATAACGCCAGATCAGGATGCCTTCCAAACTCATAAGACTTCTTTGAACTTCGTAATTACCAATCAATCACTATACACAACAATCTATACTAATATTATAAAGAGGAAAGCTTTGTATGTATGTATGTATGTATGTATGTATGTATGTATGTATGTATGTATGTATGTATGTATGTATTTATTTATTTATTTAAAAAACTCTTTCACCATTAGAATGCTACATTAGCGCTTAATACCATAGGCTATATTTAAAAAAAAGTACAGCCTTGCGAAGCCGGAGCGGGCCGCTAGTAAATTATACACATGATTCGAGAGATGTCTTTGGCTGACTTGCCTAGTGGTTGCAAAAAGCAGCTAGTTTGTCGAATGTTCTGGAAAGCCGACTTTTCGGCCATATTTGTAGTCGGCGACTAGTCGGAAAAGTCGACTGTTCAGTCATATTTGAAGTCGCAACTAGTCTACAAAGAGAGATGACTGAGAGGGGCAGGGGAAGGAAGATACAACTTTGCTTCGAATATAATGTAAAAAAAAGTTAACAAATATGTTCGGGCTGTGATTTTTTTTTAAATTAAATTCCGTTTTTGTCATTCATTTTATGCCTATCGCATAGCTAGCCGTTATCTCAGCAATTATTTCCGATATCACGTTAAATTAATCTTTGTACGCAATCATTCAAGACGTTCGTTTATTTTTGTATACATATACAAATCGTATAGTGTAAATATCTTTGCATTGTAGCGGCCAATGATAAAAATTGCATAGAGAAACAAGATAACTTTGTTTTTAATCATGTCCATGAAGGTGTGTTTGTTTGATTGGAATGTGAGCGTACGATGCGTCCCGATTGGTTGCTTTAAAGGGTGCAGAATCGGACCTCTCTTCTCCGAACCGGTTCTTCGGTGCCGATAGCTGCAAAACCGAGTACCGGTTCGTCTCAGCATTAGCTATAGGAGAAACCATTAATCTGTTGAAAAAACATTTCTTGAATGTTTATTCCTACAGTAAAAAATAACTTAACCGGGACAGATCTTAAGTTATAATATTTAAACCATTATATACTATAACAAATATTGTATAGGTATTGATTTATTCTAAACACGATTGCATACTTTTCAATATCAATTCAATATGTACACACGCCTGCACATCAACCTACCACAAACTGTCAAATTTCCTCAATAGGCTTTGAACTTTATGTCTTAATGGTATGGTTGAAAATGTATTGAAGAAATTTGACAGTTTTGGATATGTTGATGTGCAGGCGTCTGTACATGGTAATAAGCAATAAATATTCTAAATTCTATTCTATTCACAAATATGGTTATTGATTTAATATCATTTTACTTGTTTGTATTACTTTACTATGCATGCAACAGTGTGCAAAACAAATAATTTGATTTGATTTTTATACTTTTTATCGGTGATCAGGACCTACTGATTCCGACTAAGTTAATGATGGCCATTGCAATAATAATAGTAGTTACATGTCAGCGTTCCATTTTTTATTTTTTTTGTCTGGGAAGTAAAGTTAATAACTATGAATATTAAAATCATGGTCATCCTACCGTTACAAATAAAACCTCCTCATAAGTACAGGTACAACGATGATAACAAACCTCATTGAAGATTTTCGGCCTTACAAATAAACAAAGAATAAGATCCGAATAGTTATTCCGTGTTTTGTTCCTGTCATGTAAACGTCTTTTCAAATTAGGGTAAAAGAGACAAAACACAGACTAATTATTCGGACCTTATTCTTTGTTTATTTGTAAGGGGGTTAAAGTTTTCCATGTTATGAGTAATAAACTGTCAAATGGCAGACAACGTAAAAAAGTCACTTCAATCTTCACTTCATAGAAATGTAGGAAGACCATATATTCTAATAGATTTTGGTTACCTAATTAAAAATACAACATTAAATTTACAAAAAGAAAACATTTAACTACTATTATTATTGCAAGAGCATCATTTACTTAGTCGGAATCAGTAGTTCCTGATCACTGAAGTCTTCGTGTGTATTTGTGTTTTGTAGTTTTTTTTTTTTTATTTTGTGATGTATCCTTGTACAACAAAGAGGACGTTTTCCAATGCGTGAGGCTGTAAAAGAAAGGGCGAAAAGAAATGCCCTTACTAAGTCTCTTGCCGGTTCTTCTGAGTACAAAATCTCCCGCCCTGTAGATTTACGAATTGATCGTATAGATTCAACAACGAGCATTCATAACAGCAATTATTTTTATAGCCTGTAAATTTAAAACTTTCTAATTTTGAAATGGGTACTTACAGTTTTTTTTTCTTTTTTTAGAATGACGTATAATGACGACCTAATTAACTGGTGCGACGTGGTGGTGCCGTGTGGTGGCGACGGGACCTTCCTCCTAGCAGCGTCTAGAGTGAGAGATGCAAAGTAAGCAAGAGTGAGATAGCCAGTTAAAAAAAAACGTGCTCGTGGTGTGAAGGAGTAACTTGCAAGTCGGCAAGGTGAAAACGATTAGCTGGACCTTATTTTTTTAAATAGATAAAAATCTTCTTATGTCAAATTGGATTGAGCTTTGTAGCTTGCACTTTAAGAGCCCTTTGTCGAGCTTTATCTAGCTGACCCGGCGGACTTCGTACCACTTTGACAGTTTCTTTGGAATATCGGGATAAAAACTATCTGTATGCTGAATTTCATCCAAATCCATCCATCCGTTGCAGCGTGAAGACGCAACAAATATACACACATACACACAAACTTTCGCATTTATAATATAGGTGCTATTTAAACGGTTAGCAAAGTATTCGTATTTTTGTTAGCAAAAAATGTTAGTTGGGCAGCAATTTATGGTCAGCAAATATTTCTAAATCAGTCTGCAACTTATATCATTCTGAACAGTAGAGTCTTGTGCCGCTTGGCCACGCTGCACGTCGCACGGAAAAAAAAATTAACTTAACCTAACCAACAGTAAGGGTTTCTTATGCTGACCGATTGTATAATTCTGCTGACCAAATAATAATTTTGCTGACCAAATATTTTTTTTGTAGAGGGTGCAGGTTCTTCGGTTCCGATAGCCACATGGATTCTTTTGGTTCTCTTAAATAAAAAAATAAAGCTTTTTCCATCAATTGTACTGATGAATTTATTTCAGAGGCCTTTTTGCCCAGCAGTGTGACAGTTATAGGCTATTAAATTTTACTTTAAATTTGAAGCTTTTTCGTGTGCTGTTTGAAAAAGCGATTTTGAACCGGGATGTTGTAGTCGTGAAAACCCTGTTCTATGCACTAACTTATGTAGGCTGATGATGATGTTGAATATTTCGGGTTTGACTCACCTTAACTTTATTGTTTTCATCGCTTGTTGCAGCAAACCCGTGATAGGGTTCAACAGCGCCCCCCACAAGTCGGTGGGACGCTTATGCCTGCCTACATGGTGCTCAAATGACGTCAAAGGTGCGCTGCATGCGTTGAAAGAGGTAATTAAAAAATATTAAAGGACAAAAATGTCGAGTATTAAATTTGATAAATCAAATCAAGTCAAAATTATTAAATTAATTACAATTAAGTATATTGAACTTTCAATTTTATTTTCATGTAGGTAGTGTCTCCTTTTTTGTCGTGTGATGACCCGACACAATATCGAAAAGTTCGTTTTCGACATTGCGACCCGACCGGGAATCGAACCCGGGACCTCAGAGTTAGCGCCGCCCAAAGTCCGGCGTGCATGCCACTCGGCTACGGAGGTCGACAAAAAGATCCAAAGTGTATCCGATCTTGATTTTGTATGTAGAGTTACGTAGACATAAATATTAATTCTATTTTTTTATGCAATTTTTTGCTAAATATTTCTATTGTGACGTCTCACATCAAAATAGACCAGTCACAGCCCTAGTGGTTTAGTAACCTCTGTGTACTTACATTTAAGATCACTGCTGCTTGCTTATGTGCGCCTGGCGCGCATAACTTCACTAATACAATGATTTAATTTACAATATCATGACAAATAAAAGCTAATAATTATGTCTTAGTAACAACACATACAAGATTTGGATCGGATACACTTTGGATTTTTTCATTTTTGCCACTCCTTTCTGTTACAGGTTGTATATACAGGGTTATTTGTAGAACATCAACAACATCGCAAGACTAGGTAGCTAACATCATAAACAACGACATTCGTTCTACGTCTTTTGATAATTTGACACATTTTACTTTCATACAAAAATAAATATCAATTTAATTTTACGTCTGAATGTTGTTATCACTGTGCGCATCGCGTCGCGAGCGTCGCGCGCGTCGCCTTTTCGTATGTGAATGGAACATAGACTTACAAATGTCACGACAGTACAATAAAAGCTTGAAAAATCATTTTTAATTAATGTATTGAGTTATGATAAAACTCGTAGAACAAATGTTGTCTATGATGTTAGCTATCTAGTCGCGCGAGGTTGTTAATGTTTTTTTCAAATAACCCTGTTATATTTAGTGTGTAATTTAGAAAAGAAATTGGATTTACAATTGTTTTAAAGTAAGTCCTCCTTCTCGCATCGTATTCCTCATGTCTGAGGGTCGTGACCACCTCCCAGCAGTTTTTCTCCAATAATGTTTCGCCATCGTCCCCTGTCACCGGCGGCATGCATCGCGTCGTAGACTGAAGTGGCGAGTGCAGTGCGAATCTGATCGGACCAACGCATCGGGCTGCGACCTCGAGTTCTTTTGCCGTCAACTTTGCCTGTCCCTATTAGTTTTTCCAGGTTGTAGCCCCTTTTCCTGGCAATGTGACCGAAGTAACCAAGGGCACGCTTGAGACAGATGGTAGCAAGTCTTGTCGTGACCTTGAGCTGTTGAAGTATTGATACGTTGGTCCGATGTGCTATCCATGGTAATCTGGGTATTCTTCTCCAACACCGCATCTCGAAAGCATCGATGCGCCCACGATCCGCAGCTTTTAGAGTCCAAGTCTCAAGGCCATATAGGAAAAAGGAAAATACCAAAGCGCGGACTAGTCTTATCTTTGTTTTTAGTCTCACTACTCCGTTTCTCCTCACTTTGACCAGCTGAGACATGGCACCCCTGACCATTCCGATCGGTCTTTGCACATCCGTTTCGCTGGAGACGGTATTGCTGATGCTAGAGCAGAGATAAATGAAGTCATTCACAGTCTCCAGGTCTAAAATCCGATCGGAAGTCGAAGTCTCGGCGCCATCCACTATCATAACTTTGGTCTTTGATCTGTTTATTGAAAGTCCGAGAGTCCGATGTCCTCCTCATGCTTTGGTATTCTCCTTTTTCCTATATGGCCCTGAGACTTGGACTCTCAAAGCTGCGGATCGTGGGCGCATCGATGCTTTCGAGATGCGGTGTTGGAGAAGAATACTCAGATTACCATGGATAGCACATCGGACCAACGTATCAATACTTCAACAGCTCAAGGTCACGACAAGACTTGCTACCGTCCGTCTCAAGCGTGCCATTGATTAGGCGACAACCTGGAAAAACTAATAGGGACAGGCCAAGTTGACGGCAAAAGAACTCGAGGTCGCAGCGCGATGTGTTGGTCCGATCAGATTCGCACTGCACTCGCCACTTCAGTCTACGACGCGATGCATGCCGCCGGTGACAGGGGACGATGGCGAAACATTATTGGAGAAAGACTGCTGGGTCCTCCATTTTATGAAGCAGAAGTGCCATCTCAGCCTCACTGGCAGCCAGTAGTGTCGTGTCATCGGCGTATCGGAGGTTTGTTAACCTTGTCCCGCCAATGAACAAGCCTCCATCCCAGCCATCGAAAGTCTGCCGCATTATGTACTCCCCGTAAGCATTGAACAGGATAGGCGATACAATGCAGCCCTGACGGACAACTCTTCCGAAGCAGAAAGACTGGGACGTTGTTACGTCACTTCTGAAATTTTTAAATTAAGTAAAATGTCTTTAAAATGAGTCATATATAGCATAGTTTAATACAACTTGGTGTTATTCTAAACCCTTAGGGCAAGTTCAAATGGATGCGCCGCACAAGGATACGGACCACGATTCGCTGCGAACAGAAGCTGCTGGACAAGATCACTCCCGTGGACCTTCATACGCTGCACTTCTGCAGGTAACAGCCCACCGCTGGGCAAAATGCCCACTTATAAATTTTAAAGAAAAGGTCAAATGTCATTGGGTCTTGGTCACTTGAATAAATGAATATTCTATTCTATTCTATTTTAAACGTATATAATAAATGCAAGTAGACCCGTAAAAGTCTCATTTCAATGTGTTCGCATTAACCTTAGAAAACATTAACTCATTAACTTTGACGACCTATGCAGCAGAGTGGCTTGCACGCTTGACTTTGGGCGGCGCGTACTCTGAGGTCCCGGGTTCGGTTCCCGGTCGGGTCAATGTTGAAAACGAACTTTTCGATATTGTGTCGGGTCTGGGTTGTTGTGGTACCGTCGTTGTACCTTGGGATCAGAACAATGTATGTGATTTTGTTTCAATACAAATATTTTTTTATATGTAATTGGAATATGAATAATTCCAGATACCCGCCCGTTTCTCACCACCACGACAGTGCAGAGTGTCAGGAAGCGAGGACCAACTTCAATAATACAGTGGAACCCGCCACCACTCTGTCAACGAAGGTGCTACCGTTTTTAGCACTCAATGAGGTGAGGAGACTTTTTATTATACACAGTGTTTGCTGAGGGTTTGAAAGGATATTTTATCTATATATTAATACTTGAAGCAAGAACTTTGTACCCCTTTTTACGAAAATTGCGCGGACGGAGGAGTATGAAATTTCGTTTATATGAAGAAGGATTGCAGAATGTTAATATTCTTTTTAAATCATGCATAAAAATACATTAAATCAATAAAACAAACATTACACACACTACCAATTGACACACTCGCATTTAAACACTTTTCAAAAATTTCAAAAATTGAAATAGGAGCGGCCGAAATCTGTCAATGCCAATCCGAATTCACATTCTATCTTTTTTAATTTTTCATTGCTTAGGATACAATCCGTGCACCCTTAATAAAATTACGGTCGAATTTCGAGCACTGGGCGATCACTAGTTATTATTATTAGCCCTCGCTGTCCCAATGCTGGGCTAAGGACTCCCTCCATTTCTTCCACCCATTGTAGATAAAAATTATTTATTTATTATTATAAAGATTTCTTGCAAAAGGTACAATTTTTATAAAAAATATATAATATAGAGTTACTTATGGCTAGGTGTTTTTTTCATTTAAAGGAAATCACGGCATGCATGAATAAAAAAACAAAATATAAAAATTAATCCCTAATTTAAAATTATATAACATAGTTTTATTTTAAAACGAATTATTATAAATAATATCGGTGATGTTATGATAGTAACGAGTGCCCAAAAAAATTCGCCATTGCGAATGTTAACTGTATCGAACGACGAACTATGATATATTAGCATGATCATTTTCAAATAGTTATCACGATAATAACGATAATTTTCGCGAAGTGTAGTTATCTTGATAATTTTAAACCCTAGGAAGCGTGATACCATAAAATGATGAAACGAGGAATCATAGGAGTTTCCTGCCATTAGTATAGTATATTCGTTCTAGGCTAAAAATTATCTTTCACAGTTGGTTTAATAAAGGTTACGTGACACTACACGAAATAAAACAACTTTTACACAACAATCGGGATCAACGGCTTAACGGGCCTGGCACTGCACGAGGGAGTCCGTATTATTTAATTTGGTCACTGATCCGATGATCTGGCACAAAACAATTGCGCTGCATTCTTTTAAAAATAAGGCTATCTAACTCTAATATTAAGCTGTAGCTATTGTAAGTAGCTATTGCTATTGCTATTGTAGCTATTGTAAGGATAAACTAACGGTTACAAAACCGTTAGTTTATCCTTTAATAAAAATTAAAAGCGCATTAGCCGCTGCGACATCGAGTATATAATATATAGAGTATATAATAATATAAGACACCGATATATCCGTCTCTTTCTTACACAGGTATTCATTGGAGAAACAGTGTTGTGGCGACAGTCTCCTACAAAGGTCCAAATAATGTAATATTACTTTGTTTCTGTATCATCTTTTGTCTCATTCGCACTCATTGTTCCTTCGTAGATAAGAGCGAGACGTCGTCACTTCAGCTGCTTTTTATGTAATGATTCTAAGTAGTATATGATCAATATCTTTCCACTAAAATTCATATTTTATTCGTATAGTATTTTACCCACTGGAATATCATAGTAGCTGCTAAAATGTCGCTAGTGTACAGACGCCTGCACTTTACCCTATTCAGTACTGTCAAATTTATTCAATACATTTTCAACCATAACCGTAAGGCATAAAGTTCAAAGTCTATTGAAGAAATTTGACAGTTTGTGGTAGGTTGATGTGCAGGCGTGTGTACAAGACGTCTGTATTTACCTACTGAACCATAATACTTGTTATTAGGTATACTATTATAGTAGTATAGAGATAAGCATTATTTGTAATTCTGGGCTCTTGGAAGTTTTTAATTGTAAATGTAATAACTTAAATATTGTTTGATTTGGTGACGACATACTTTTTTTTTGTAAATGTCGTTACTTCTATTATGGCTGTGGAAATTTTTGCTTTCTTCTTCTTACTTCTCCACAGCTAAAAAAGTTGACGTCCTAAATGGGTAGTAGGACTAGTAGGTAATCAAAGTATGGACGATTCAAAAGCACTTTTCTTAAGTTTGTTTGAATAAAAAAAATGACTGACTTCGATTGTAGGTATAAAATTATAATAGTTTTCTGTATACTTTGTTAGTTTTCTAATTATGGTAACTATATATATACATAAACAGCAGTAACGTTTCACAATATAGAACTATAAAGTATTCCATTCCTTTCTATTATATTGTATTAATGTATAACAGTGCATTCATCTCTTTCCCTCTATATGGTGTTCATAGGAGAGTTTGACGACCCACGTGTCTGTCCTTCGAATGCAGATCGAACTATTTTAATGTCCTTCAGTATGTTTCTTCTCTTTCTCTCCATCAAACACCAGTCTCCTTGTGACCACGGACCCTGCAAATGGTTCGAAACGTCATGAAATTAACGTGTAAAATAAACGCGAGTAGATACGAAAAGTAGTTTCAACTCTATACTATGTTCGTATCTTTCTCAACTATGTTAATGTTCTGTCTATACCATCGTCATCTTTTTCCCTGTCCCCAAGTGTTTCTACTGCAACGAGAACTATTTTAATGCTCTATCTATACTATAGTCGTCTCCACCCCAGCTCCCCCACACAAGTGGCATAACGCTAATAGAGTAGAAATGATTTTTTTTTTATTAAGGATAGTACAGGATAACTTGTACTAAATAAAAACTATGTAACATACTTACAATTAACATCTTAAATGCTAAGTACAGCCTTCTATTATTGACCGCCACGGCATGCGTTTGTGGAGAGTTTGTGTGAATTTTAAACAAGGGAAAATTACATAGGTAAATCTTCCAAGCAATTAGTATTAACAAACTTAACTATACAAATAAGAGCAAAAAAAATATACAACTCATTTCAAATACTAGTAAGAATTAAGTAGGGTTTACGTAGCTTTTTTCGGACATCGAATAGAATAGAATTTATATTGTATGGGATTGACATAAACGTCATTTATACGTTTCGTTGACATATCAATCCCGTACAATAATCATTCCAATTAATTTCTATTCTATTAGCGCTGTGGCACCTGTCTAGAAGGGCTGGTTTTTATAAGAGAAAGCGCGACGTCACTTGTGTAGCTCCTCCTACTGCGAAGACAATTATTTTAACACTATACTATGTTTCTTCTCTTTCTCTCCCTCAGGTGTTCATAGGAGAGAGTGTGACATCACGCGTGTCTCTCCTCCGATTGCAGATTGACAACGGCAAGTGGACACATACTAAGAGCTCGGGCTTATGCGTTACTACTGGGACGGGAAGCACGTCTTGGCACTTCAGGTGATTCTATGTCTTAATAATATTAATTATTAATTTATTGTAATAAGGAGTTCATCACAAATTTATTACACCCCCCGTACTAGCACGCTCACCGAAATGCATACGATAGATTAGATGTCACTTTCTCTTTCTACTTATATATTTATTAACTGTTGTCGCCCGCGACTTCGTTCGCGAAGACTACATTATCCCACAGGAACCTATATCTGCGATAAAAAGTATCCTATGTCCTAGTCCGGGTCATGGTCTGTCTATGTGCAAAGTTTGCATAAAAATGCGTTCAGCCATTTTCACGTGATGCGCGGTCAAATAAACAGACAAAAATTCTAAAAACTGTTGGAACGTGTTCTTTTATCGATTCTAAGTATCCCCAGCCAACTTTTTTTAGAATATCTTCCATGTACAGACTTTGGACCCTCTTTAGTTTTATTATGTGTATAGATTAGTTTCATATTGACTACCTTTTCATTTGACGACCTCCTTGGTCGAGTGGTTTGTACACCGGTTTTCATGGTGTCGCCATCTCTGAGGTCTCGGGTTCGATCCCCGGTCAGGTCAATTTAGAAATTATTGTTTTTCTAAATTGTCTCGGGTCTGGGTGTTTTCTATGTATAATAAGTTTGTATTTAAGTATTTTAAGTATGTTTGTCCGTTGTCTAGTAACCATTTAACGAGTTTCATAACGAAGCTTCTCCTGGGCTAGATAATTGGTGTGAGTGTAGGAACGTTTATATTGTTATTATTATTTATATAAGTGTTCTGCATACGGTAGATTAGAGTTTTCTCTTTTTACTTATATATTTATTATATATACTATTAGTAAAAAGGTAAAGTTTGTGTCTTTGTTTCTTTGTTTGTTTGTTTGTTCGTTTGTTTGTTTGCGTAGGGTAATCTCTGGAACTACTGGTCCAATTCCAATTCCAAAAATTCTTTCACTAATAGAATGGTACACTCTTTGCGGGTAACTTGGCTATATTTTATTTTTAAAAAGAGTGTCTTTGTTAAATTCACGCAGGCGAAGTCGCGATTAAAATGCTAGTATTACATAAAAACGTAGAAATTGATTAGTAATCGTATTATTGTCATCACGAATTTCCTAATACCAAATCTCTAAATTCCGAAAAAATAAACTACAGTTCAAACCGATAACTTATTAGTTATCGGTTTGAACTGTAGTTTGAAGTGAGACTCGCCCAAGGATTAAATTACATTAATAAAAAATTGCAGTAGAGATAAAAAAACAATATATTATAATAGATAAGGCCGCTCTTTCTACGTCTTTCTAAGATGGCATAATGACGTTCATCAGAGCTATTTGTAGCCTAATCTAAACAGTGTTATTTTTAAATTGTCTGTATTTTTGTTTATTTTTTGTGTACACATGCACATCAGACTACCACAAACTGTCAAATTTCCTCAATACACTTTGAAGTTAAAATCATCATCAGCTCATGTTATGTTCCCAATGTTGGGGCACAAGCCCATAAACCACCACGCGGGCCCAGTGCGGATTGGTGGTTGTTAACGACTGCTAATGCAGCCGGGACCAACGGCAAGACGTGCCTTCGGAAGCACGGAGGAGCTCGAGATGATAAATTTTGGTCACCGGTGGCCTTTGCGAAAGTGGTTTAACCTCAGCACTCGCAGACCGGGCACGTTAACCACTTCGCCATCGACCTCCTCTACTTAACGTATATGGAACTTCGAACTTAACGTTTATGGAATTATGGTTGAATATTTATTGATGAAATTTTACAGTTTTTGATAGGTTGACATGCAGGCGTGTTTACAATGAAAATGATTAAAATATGAAAAACATTTTTATTCAATCTTTCAGTTTATAAAGTACTAGTTTTTGTCCGCGACTTCGTGCGCGAAGACTACAGTAAAAAAAAAGTTAAAAATAAAAAAGTATATGTTGTAAGTATATGCTGGTCTGGGTCATGGTCTGTATAGGAGGAAAGTTTCATTAATATCCATTCAATACTTTTTACGTGAAAGAGTAACAAACATCCATCCATACTTTCAAACTTTCGCGTTTATAATATTAGTAGAATTCTATTATATTCTAAACGTTAATATTATTTTGTTGTCAGTATAAACTGCCTCCGCACCCACTCGGTGCTGGAACTGACCCGGATCCTGGTTGAAGAGTACGGCGTGAACGTGGACACCAGCCTGGAGAAAGCGCGAGAAGTCGCCGAGCGCTACAACCAGAAGCTCATATTCGCGCCGGGTACGTGGGAATCAGGGGCCCGACCGCCTAACCGATCGCTTTGGCTACGTGTATAGTTTATAACGTCATCTTGTCATTTCGTACCGCCTATTAAAAGCAATATATCGGGGGACAGCATCGGAATTATCTATTTGCACTAGTGTTCGACACTTTAACCCTTAACCCTTCTCACGCCAGCTATAGTATAGCCAAAATAGTGCTTCAAGTGTCAGACCTTTCGAGATTAATATTTTTTTTATTATATGACTATGGAAAAATATTTATTGCGTGATAACTATACAAAATTATCGCGTAAATGAGGTGTCATTATTTTCTGTATTACTTTTTATACGTGGTTAACTACTTACAATGGACAATAAAGACTTACCTATGCCCTTAATGCCCATTTTCACTATTGACCCCTAAGTTTTAGGTGACCCCTAAGCCATTTTAGGGGACAGTTTTGCTCCAACAACTGTCGCCTAACATGGCTTAGGGGTCACCTAAAACTTAGGGTCAATGGTGAAATCAGGCATAAGTGTAAGATAATATTAATGTAAAATAGTATTAATTCATTAATAAATACAAAATTAAGATAATTTAATTAGTAATATTAAAATTAAAATCAAAATTAAAGTACTTTAAAATAATAAATAAATAATCAACACTTCAATTAAAATTTACATTTAACAACAAATAAAATAATCAGTAACTAACATTAAAATATTCAACTGAATAGAAACATTTTCCAATTAGAAATAAATATTTTTTTTTAAAACACTGTTGAATTTTCTTCCTTTTTTAATACAAACTGGCAATTTATTAAATACTTTTATAGACGTATGATGTGGACTACGATTAAGCATATTTGTTCTAAATGGTGGTAAGTATATCGTATGTTTATTGCGTGTGTTTCCATTATGTGTCACCTCTACAACTTTTGTAAATTGTGTCAAATTTTTATGTACACACGCCTGCACATCAACCTACCACAAACTGTCAAATTTCCTCAATAGACTTTGTACTTTATGCTCAGGGCATATGATTGAAAATGTATTGAAGAAATTTGACAGTTTTGGATAGGTTGATGTGCTGGCGTCTGTAGAAATGGGGAAACACCCTGAATGTATATGGAAGGGAGTGTTAATAATTTGTACTTAATAAAATATGGTCTACAAATTATCAATATGGGCTATTATTCGTATAATTTTTTTTTGTAATATGAATAATTCGTTAGCATTTACACTGTACCCCCATAGCATTACTCCATACTTTAGCCATGAGTAGGCATACGCATAATAAGCTAACAGGCTAAATTGATGTTCATTGAAGTTCTACGGGCCGACATCTACGAATGACTTATAGGTGTGTAGTGGCACCGGCCTTCGACATTTTAAGTCCAGTCTTTGACACAGCTAGGATGACAGTTAGGAATGACTTATAGATGTGTAGTGGCACCAGTCTACGACAGTTTAAAGCCAAGTGTTCCAACACTACTGTCCACAGTTTAAGCCAAGTGTTGGACAGGTTAAGCGTTTAAGCCTAGTGTTTTACAGTTTAAGCCTAGTGTTTTACAGTTTAAGCCTAGTGTTGGACAGTTTAAGCCCAGTGTTTAATAGTTTAAGACCATTGTTCGACACAGTTTTTGTCACCAAAAATAACACAGATTTTCATTGAATTCTGTGGGATGACAGCTAGGAATGACAGATAGGTGATCTGTATTCAATTCTTGCTAAAGGCTAAAATCGGTGGCTGACCTATTTTTAATGTTTGAAGAAAAATGTCGAACACTTTATTATTTATTATATTAATTATATATATTAATTTTATTACAGACTCTGAACAGCTTGCTTACAGCGTACGGGAATATATAACGTTTGAGGAGTGGCCTGCGCCCAAAGGCCTACGGGTGAGGGACAAGGCGTCCTCCGTCAAAGTCAAGTCGCACTGCACTGATGCCGGTGAGGTTCATTGCGGCTATTTATACTTTCTTACATTTGAAGCGTGTGAACGAGAAAAACCGATGTTCCCAAAGCTGTTACGAAGAATCTGAAAGAAATACGGTTCTTTTCTTAATCACAAATAAATACAAAGCAAGAAAAACAATAGTAAATAGCCTAAACTGTCCCACTGCTGGGCAAAGGCCGCCATCATTCTAATGAAGTCATCACTACAATTGATGGGTATATGTGGGTATATATACAGTGGTGGACTAATAATTAGAAACACTTCATATCAATTATGAAAGTTTGAAGTCCACATACAGTATTCGTGTAAAATTATAGATTCAACATTTAATGATCATGGAACAATATAGCCACTCAATTAGAATACTCATAAAATACATTTAAAAAAACAAAACTATTTAAACTTCAATCATAAAAGAAAAGATAAAGCATACATAACTTATTTTCTGTTACTGGCCGCTTGGGCGCCTAATTAGAAACACTTTAGAAAAGCAAGCACGGCTCATTCCATTTTTGAAATTGAAAAAAACAAAACTTCTTTCTTAGCTATTTCTATCGTTTTGGCGGCAATCGAACATCAGATTAAAATTTCGTTTACGATTTTTCGTTCAAAATGGTGAAAAATAAAAGTTGTGACGGGTCAACTAGGCAAATAATTGTTAATTTGCACATCGACCAAAAATGGACGTACAGGAGAATAGCTGACCATTTAATATGTTCCGTAAAGAAAGTTTTTAATGCTATTGACCATTACAAAAGACACGGAACTATTGAAAATATTCTTAGAAAGGCTCGACTGAGGAAAACTTCGACCAGAGATGATATGCTAATCAAGACTCATTTAAAGGCTCCGACCAGATTAAAAATGAAGTTTTTTCGCCTGATGACCCTAGAAACGTCTCGCCAAGACTGTACGCCGTAGATTAGTGGAAGCAAAATTGTTTGGGAGGGTTTCTCGAAAGGTACCGCTACTTACCAAGCAACATCGAGAGAAGCGATTATTATTTGCTAAAAAGTATGTCAATTGGACGGTGCGAGATTGGAAAAAAGTCTTATTCTCATATGAAACTAAAATAAACATGGTAAATTCAGACGGCAAGCGCTACGTTAGACGTGCAATAAACCATGCTTTTAATTATAAATACACTAGAAGCATAGTCAAGCACGGGGGCGGCAATATCGAGGTATGGGGATGTTTTTCCGGATGTGGATCGGAAAATTGAAGTACAATAGATCAACTGCAGTACAAAAACATCTTAGAAGAGACAATGATTCCTTACTCTCACGACAATTTGCCTGTAACCTGAATTTTTCAGCATGATAATGACCCTAAAGACACCGCCACCAGTGTAAAATATTTTCTTAGGGAACAGCGTATTTCCGTCTTAGACTGGCGTGCAAATAGCCCTGATTTAAATCCCATAGAAAATCTGTGGCATGTCGTAAAAAAGAAAGTCTCAAACAAACGTAACTCCAGTCACAACGAACTCTACGAAGCTTTTGTCGAAGCATGGAATTCAAACCCTTACTAGAAAAATTTATGTAATTGCAACGACGTGGCATTGATTCACAATGCCACGTCGTAGAGCTGTGATTGATAATAAACGATACGCAACAAAATATTAATTACTAGTCCTAGTACCCTAT
This sequence comes from Eudonia truncicolella, assembly GCA_949315975.1. Lineage (NCBI taxonomy): Eukaryota > Metazoa > Arthropoda > Insecta > Lepidoptera > Crambidae > Eudonia > Eudonia truncicolella. Next base: position 4,582,593 of record OX438851.1, read on the forward strand.
ACACAGTATCTATTACCTAATTTATATATAATGCTCAATAATTAAAACTATAAACAAACAAAACTATCAATCACTAACAGGACACTTGCTGAGTTTCTTGCCGGTTCTTCTCAGTACAAGATCTCCCGCCCAAAGTAGACTTACGAACCGATGGCATAGTGACATTCACAAGAGCTACTTGTAGCCTAAACTGAATAAATGATGTTTGAATTTTGAATTTTGGAATTTTGCAATGTTTTGCCCAGTAGTAGGACAGTTATAGGCTATTTACTTTACTTTTCATGCAAAGAGACGATTTATATTATATACTTACACTTCTAATACTTTTTTTTAACCATTTATTCTTGTCCAGGCCTGGTGGTAGACGGCAGCGTCTCCTTTCCCTTCAACGACGGCTGCGAAGCGACCTTAGAAGTGCACCCCGAAGACGCCCTTATGACCGTTCATATGGACGACGAACTGCCATACTGACACCAAAAGAAGGCTTGTAGATCACGTTACTACTGTGTTTTGTAGCTGATAGTACCAACTATACCTTCTCAACAGCAGCTACGGGAGAATAAAATATACATTGCAGTTTAAAGATGATATACGTTGCAAAATATCTATGATATACGAGAGAATACATTGCTATAATGTAGCTAATATATGAGATAATATCCGGCGTTGCAATATGTAGCTGATATACAGGTACCTAGTGATGAAAGAGACTCGAGTCTTTTAGTCGTTTATAATAAGATTCGCCTCTTTTTACACCACTTTGCTCTAAAATGAAGGCAGTATGCAGCTGTTAGTCTTAATAATTATGACTCAGTCGGTTTACGTATAAGACTAGTTGACTAAAACGACTTAAACGACTAAAAAGCTTAAACGACTGCAGTCCTTACAAAAGAAGACTATAAGTAAAGCGTGATAATTGTGATTAAAACTCTTTAGGTTGAAATTACTTTGTTGTCACAAAAAAATATTAAAATGCTTTGTTCTGTGTTATTTTTTATAATTCATTTTTTGTAAAATATTATTTTAAAACTCTTAGTAAATCTGCAAACAGTCACGAAAAAACTACAAAATGACATTGCATATTAATAAGTGAAGGTACTTTCATACTTTTGTTGCCGGGATAATACTTATTCTCCAGGCGTAAGCAAAGCACTAGTTGCATCAACACACGCCTTACGACTCTCGACTCCCCAGGCGATGAGTCGCCAGTCATTTAAGTCCTTTAAGCTGTTTAACTAACTGCTCAGTCACGCTCAGTTTACGTTAAAATACTTCGACTAAAAAGGCTAGTCTTTTTTTTTTTTTTTTTGAGAGAGATTGCTGATTGCCGCTGCGGCATTTTCAGCTTCACCGGGCTTTTTTGGGGGCGGCGAGGAACGTAAAGGGTCCCTCAAGCCGTGTGAAACGAATCACCTTCAGAGGTTATCTAGAGGGAACGGCATCGCGCACAAGTGCGCGTCCCCGTGCCCTACTAGATTCTCCGAAGGGTTCGGATCGGATCGGGGGCTAGTCTTATGACTAAAGGTTGTGGACTAAAAGACTGAGTCAGTCGTGAGGCGTCAAAAATAAGGCGAGTCTTTATTAAAAGCCTTAAAAGACTGAGTCCCTTTCATCACTATATACAGGAGAATATCTCTTGTTGCGATATGTAAATGTATTTACAAAAGAATACCTCTCGTTACGATATGTAGATAATATACGAGAGAATACCTCTTGTTGCGATATGTAGCTGATATACGAGAGAGTACCTCTCGTTGCGAAATTTAGCTGATATACCGGAGAATACCACACATTGCGATACGTAGCTGAAATACAAGAGAATACCTCTCGTTGATCGCAACGATACACGAGAAAATACTTAACGAAATTCTATACTGACACCGACTAAAGGCTTGTAGATCGAGTTAGTGCTGTGTTAAGTAGCTGACATACGTTGCAATATGTAGGTGTTTATACCAAGCATTTAATCACAATAGCAGCTATAGGAGAGTGAAATATGCAGCTGCTGTAGGTTGCAATTTCTGCCTAATGTATGGGAAAATACCACGTTCGAGTAGCTAAAATGCGGAAAAATACCACTCCTTGTGATATGTAGCTGATATACGGGAGAATAACCACGTTGCAATATGTCGCTGATTTACCAACAGTAGAATACTTTGTTATATCCATCCATTCTAACTAAAATAGTTTGTATATCATGTTTTTCATGCTAACTACCGTTAGTTGCAATTTGTAACAGATACCTGCAGAAGTATACCAATACTTGCGATAATTTTTAGCTAACATACGGAAGAACACCAATCGTTGCAATATACGTATAGTTAATATAGGGAGAATATATCTCGTTGCATTCAGATATACGGGAGTTTAATGAAACGACTAGTTTCGTGTTTCGAGGAGAACTAAATAGCTTTTATTTTATCATAATAACAAACTAACGGTAGGCTTGCAAATAATGTTTGCAATATGTAGTTGACTGAGATGAGAGAAAACTTGTCCTCATTCCTGCAACGAACTGCCACACTGACAGCGATTTTTATATTTCAATTGAATATTGAATTTGGCCTAAGTATAAGCGTTTTGTGTATATTATGATGTATATTTAATACTTGTTTGTGTATGTTAATCCAATTACAAGGCATTATACAGGGTGTTTGGTAATACATGTATAATCCCGAATATGGCATATAGGGTACCGTTCATAGAACCCTGAAAAGTTATGAACATGTCTGAAAAGCACCACTACTAAGTAAAACTGAAAAGTGACAACCCTAGGTCGAGCTGATACGTTGTTCTTCGTCGTCAACCTCAGGTCAAACATAAACGGAAGTCGAAACATTGCGGGATTGAACAAAAAACTGGTAATAAAATAAATTTGAGTTTTTTATGGAAAAGTAAATAGTATCTTTTGCATGTTATCACAATGTTATTTATACTTGGTTGCATGGCTGTGTTTCGGGAATAGACACCTATTACCAAACATCCTGTATTGTTATTGTTTGATATACACCTGTATAGGTGGCGCTGCGTGGTGACAGAAAATAGAACTGGTATCTTACATTGTTTTAATGTAGAAAGGAAATTATGTATATTGTATTATTATTATTGATATATTATTAAAAACACAAATGTTGAAAAGAATATATATATTCTTTATATATATTCTTTTCAACGTAATGTTAATGAAAAATGTAAATGTTAATGACGGTAGTTGTTGACATTGAATGGGCGCCTTTGGCTTTCAAAGTAAAAAAAGTTAATAGTGTTGAATAATTTCGGCGGGCTGGTTAGAACCACGATAGCTCAACTGGGAGAGCACCTGACCCGGTATGTCAGAAGGGTGCAGGTTCAAATCCTGCTCGTGGAAGTTTTTTCAACACTTGTGTTTTTGTATTTTTGTTTCGCAATAAATATTGCGTTAAAATTATATAAACTAAACAAAAACATTTGATATATTATTGTAAATACAATTATTATTCTAGGGTTAAGACTGATTGTTTAGCTTGTAAGAAATAATGCGTATGCATAAGTTAAGCGAAAACTATTATACATAGTCATAAATTATGATAATGTGTCATAATAATTTTTTTATATTCTTTCTTGAGCAAAATATTATTTTATTTTATTTTATGCAGCTTCCTAAGTTAATGGTTAATGCTAATGTACAGGGTCATTTAAAATATACCAGCACCTTTTGGTTAACACTGAACAACTTTTGAAAAAAAGTAAAGTTGAAAATATGACAAAAATATTAATTAGCACTCCATAAAAAACAATTCTGAAATGAATATAAGTCAATACTGCAAACACCACTCTGACTTCTTGGCGGGAAAGTGAAGAGTCATGCCTGCGGTTTTGTTTTATTTTCTAAAATTTGTGTTCAAATATATTAATGTGAGATAATGGTGGATTATTAACCGTTAAGTGTTCGAGAGCGTGCATGAGTGTTGGCAAATGAAAGAAAACAGTGCAACGTCACTTTTCAAATTCTCTCAAGAAGTCCGCGTGAGGACTTAGTCTTTACTAAGTCCCCACATCTTTACTGAGATACTCGAGGGGTTGGGGAGTATACCATTTCTCACTTCCCATTTCTATTATCATTCATCATCATCATATCGGAAGGAAATATTGTTTATTTATGTATTACTTGTAAGAAAAATTACTTTTTTCATTGGCTAAATGCTTGTGCAAAGCCATAAAAAAACAAACACCACTCTTAACTTTCCCGCCAAAAAGTAATTTCGATTTTATTGATAATAATCTAACTTTCTTTTGAATACAAAAAACACAAAAAAGGTTCGTTTCAAGCTGATTTTATGCTTTAATGTCCACTTTGGAAGGTTTCAAATCGTATAAAATCCGTTGTACAATCGTGTTTTCTTTTTTTTAAATGGTAATTGCCAACCTCTCTGTATTTCTCTTAAGCATAGAAGGTTTAATTAAAGTCGGCCTATTGGTTTTGAAGAATTAAAACTTTGAATTTTTTATGATATACCTAAAAGATTTTAAGTTTTTTCTATTTCTAAATGTAAAATAAATGGCTCTGAAACGTTTATAAGTATTTTTCAAATGACCCTGTATGTTAAATAAATTATATCTGCAATTATAACTATTGTGATAGCTTTGCTATTATGGTTTACAAATTGCCATAAAGTACAAGTCCTTGATGTTATTATTATTTACTTTGGTTGTACAAGAATTAAGTGCATGTTTTAAAGTTATTATGGAAGTAATTAGTTCTTATCTTATCTTATCTTAGTGGGGCCTGCCGAGGTTTCCCTCTCGCAGTAACACCTCGACCCATCGGGATCTTTTGTGCAACCCCATCCTTTCACTCTTCGTCCTCCGCAAAGATAGAGGCCATGAGTTTGGCAACGTCTTTAAGAGCGAAGAGCCTGAAGTCCTCCGGTTTCGGATAGGCCGACCCCAGGAGTCCCATTCTTTTCCTAGCCAGAGAGTCGCAGTCACACAGTAGGTGCTGCATCGACTCCGTTTCCTCTCCACACTCCCTACACAAACTATTTGTTGAAAGGTGCATTCTGTGAAGCATTTGTTTTGTGGCATAGTGCCCTGTCAAGGCACCGATGGTTAGTCGGGCCTGTCGTCTACCGCCTCCGCATATGAACTTACTCCGTCCTAAGGCGTTTTCGCCAAGGAAGGATTTGGAGTGTTTCATACCCGGCTGCTCCTTCCATTAATTAGTTAAGTAATTAGTTAATATCAATCATCAAAAATTGTCCAAATATACAACTATGTAGAATACACAATATATTTTATACGTTTATAGCTTTATAGCACCGTAAAACATTAATGATAAATACATACACAAATATGTTTGATAAATACATACACAAATATGTTTGATAAAATGTTTTATTTATACACAAACTTTCCCAATCCCGTATCTATTCCAAGAAATTAATTAATTTATTTATTGGAAAACAAGCAGCATTTTATAGTACAGAGGTAATAACTTAATCTATGTTTCTCATTTGCCAAAACAGTGTCCACTTACAATGAATATAACAACTTCGTTAAATACATACTTGCTTAAAAGAAACTTAAATAAAAATAACCTCAAATAGGACTTCTTGGCGGGAAAGTGAAGAGTCATGTCTGCGGTTTTGTTTTATTTTCTAAAATTTGTGTTATGTCGAATATTAATGTGAAATAATGGTGGATTATTAACCGTTAAGTGTTCGTGAGTGTGCATGAGTGTTGGCAAATGAAACAAAACAGTGTAACGTCACTTTTCAAATTCTTTCAAGAAGTCTGCGTGAGGGCTTAGTAAAGCCCCACATCTTTACTGAGATACTCGAGGGGTTGGGGGGTATATCATTTCTCACTTCTCATTTTTATTATCATTCATCATCATCATACTGACTGGAAGGAAATATTGTATATTTATGTATTACTTTTAAGAAAAATTACTTTGACACTGGCTAAATGTGCTAATCGCACGAAGCCATCAACTAAAAGAAAGAAAGAAGAAAGAAAACCTCAAATACAAAGTAATTTTTTGAGTCAACAATGAACTCTCTTGCTGTCACTTTCTTATGTATAGTGCTAAATAGAGAAGGAAAGACATTTAATTGTCATTAAACTTAATTGACGTCTCTGAGTACGGCAGTTTAACTCGCACCGTCTTAGTAGTGAACCATGAATACCCACACCAGCAACAACAATACCTTCGTTATACTTATTAGAAATACACTAACCCTCTTATTCATAAAAACTATTTAAGTATTATTTAGCTAAATATTGTTTTGTCAGCGTCACACAAACGTCATTTTGAATTTGAAAAAAAGAGACAAAACAATAATTAACTAAATAATGCTTAAATAGTTTTTATGAATAAGGGGGTAAGTATAATTTTATTTCTTAAGTGTTTTTTTTACTGGAATCCAGTGGATCACGCACTATTTGCATACATTTTGTTTGTTTGCACTCTGACAGAGAGTGCTGTTTCATGGTAAAGTGTTTTCCGCAAACTTGACATTTTTATAACTACCAGGGCGACAGAAATACGACAAAGTGATGTCTATAGCCACTTTGTTCTCGCTGTCTACCTGTGCATACGGTCTATTTTGTCAAGTCCGGTGAAGCTGAAAATGCCGTCTGAGGCAATCAGCAATATTGTTTTTCCACTTCTTATTCAAGACAGCACCATTTCGCAGAAAAGATTAGAATAAATTCATTCGCTTCAGTTTAAAGTATTAGGGTAACATGTTTTGACAGGGGGCCAAAACTGCATACAAAATGTTTTATCATACTTACTACCCTACGTAAAAATATCAAGAGACATGACTGCATGAAATGTCTTATCCCTCTGCATTTACAGTCCATTTTGCTGTGAAGAAATTTGACAACGCATCTTTAGTTTTTTATTTATTTAGATATTAACTTTAGACTACTTGACGGAACAGCAGAGTCTGGTTTACAGTTTTGTTTTGTTTTCTAAATGGGTTCTTATGTGTGTATTGTCGAGTAATGTGTATAAAAATGATGGATTTTATTTACCGTTAAGTGTTCGCGGAGCGTAAACGTGCTTGAGTGTTAGCAAATTAAACAAAACGGTGCAACGTCACTGTTAAGTCTCTCAAGAAGAGCTTTGAGAGGATGGAACAAAATTAAATATTACTTTAACATTTATATAAATATTTTTAATATGTTACGTAAGTACTTACCTCATTCAAATTAATTTTAAAAGTGAAAATATACGAACATGACTAAAAAGGTTGGTAGCCATAACTATATTTAATATCATTATCATCACCATCATCATCCTCAGCCTGCAGAGGTCTACTGCTGAACATAGGCTTTCCCAATCGCCATCAAACCCGGCCCTCCGCCTTCCGCATCCTACCACTTTCCGCCGCTATGTTTGAATTTGAAAATTTTATGGGAAAATTAAAAATAAAACAAAGACCACATTCATACAAGTGAGTTTATTTATTTGTTAAAAAAAAAAATAGTAGACTGTCACTTAAATCGCCGATATCGTTCCAGAACCCCATTGTAATTAAAAAAAGGCGAGTTACAATATTATACACAATGGGGTGATATGAAACGTATACCGGTCATTCGTTGTCGCATAATAATATTATAATATACATAGGATACCGCTTAAAAGTATATTTAGTTTCGTCACACACAGCATTGCGTCTAACGATCAAAGTTAAAAAGTATGTATATATAGGTCATTTTTAATTTGCGATAACCGTGAAATCGGTACCAAAATGGCTGTATTAAAAAAGCAATTTCTTTATTTATATTAATTATTGTTCTTGACGGGAAAACGCTCCATAATACTTTTACTTTAAAGGGAGAATAAGGTCGAAGATAGAAGCTCAACGACTGAGGAACTGGGGCCCGACCGCCTAACCGATTGCTTTATAGTCTATAGCTTTCGATATTGCTTTCATAGGCGGTACGAAATGACAAGATGGCGTCGTAAACTATACACGTAGCGAAAGCATTCGGTTAGGCGGTCGGGGGGCTAGTTATTCTGTCTTTAGCTGTAGGAACACAACAATGTTAGAATAAACGAGAGGTCTAACCAAAAGGCTACAGAAGCGGTAAGTATGCCTCATTTTTCTACCTTATCAAAAATACTGGATACTGTTTGTAATTTAATTATCAAGACGTACAGACTCTTGCACATCAACCTATCCAAAACTGTAAAATTTCTTCGATACATTTTCAACCATGTACCTAGATATGCATAAGGCATAAAATTCAAAGTCTGTTCAGGAGATTTGACCATTTGTGGTAGGTTTATGTGGAGGCGTATGTACAAAACTAGAGCTCGGCAAGACGTAACACTGACACAAACTGTAATTATATATTAAAAAGAGAAACAACTACAAAAGCTATCATAAAAAATAGCACCGGTACGGACGGACGACTGATCATCATACATCATCGAAACTTTAAAACTAAACTTAAACAATATGGCATCCGTTATTGTTGATCCAATAGGATTATATGATAAAATCAATGGACAAAGATCTTGGATATAGAAGAATGAGATAGACATTTCCCAACACCTATGCGAATAAAGACCTGTCGAAACATATACAATGGATAAATTTTAACAATATAAAATTTTACTACAAAAAAAGAGATTTTTTCTCAATCTGTTTAGAGCAATGCTTTAAATTGGGAAGTCAATATCTATCGCTTGCTAGATCGTATAAAATTTTTAAGTGTTTATATTTTATTTTAGAGAATTTTTAGTTTCGCAGGTCTTTGAAATGAGCCCCTTATAATAAATCTTTACCAACAAACGGCATGTTGATAGTTTATAATTAATTACGTAATGCAAGGCAACCTTTCAGTACATTATATACTTTTTTAGTAAATTTTCTGACATTGATTTAAAACCTTTTTTTTCATATTCAAAAAACTTTGAATATTTTTCAAACACAAAACGTCGCATCTTTGTGGCGTCCAAAGTTAATCTACTAATACTCATACAAAGGTAGATACCAATCGCAGAAAATAGACTGTTAAAATAATTAATTAAAAAAATACCTAAAGCAAATATAAGGACGGATACAAAACACAAAATTATCACAATTATTATAAATATTACACATTTTCCATAAATGGTATTAAGCCTTAAAATGTAATAAATTGGTAAATCACTAAAGTGCTAACTATTATAAACAAAGATTGACTTTCGTTGTGAATTTGGAACACAACTATTTAATGTAATACCTAAATAAAAATAATATGCGATAATAAAAATTATTTTAAACGAATCTTGGCAGTATAAGGACACTGTACCTATTCATTCATGAATACATGAAAAAATCAATAAAAAATTTGAAAAAGCTAAAAACAAATTATACTTATAATAAAATGAATATAGGCAGTGTTTATAATATTTCACATGTACCTTTGTTATTATGACAAAAAAACCTAATAAAAATAAACACGTCTTCGGAAATCTAATAAATATTTATATAATAAAAGATAATTAATAGCCAATAATTCGATATAAAAAATTTGACTTACAATTTCGATGTCAATAATATTTTGTACTTTATACATTTTTGTTCATTCAATTCCACCTTTGTACTTTTATTTTGTTTCGATGTGTGAACTGATGGTGTACTATAATATTTTCATTATTATTCCATTAATCGTATAAAAATAGTTGAATACAAAACAATAAAATGCATTCTGCTCACAGATTGCTATGAAAAAAATACTCTCCTATTCAAAAGTCGAACGCTAAGATGTTCTGTGATTAATTTCCAATTTTAGTTAAAACTCTAGAAACCCGTTACTAGGTCCCAATAAATCATATTTCGACTTGTTATCAAAGACAAAGAAAGATGGGACAAGCCTGAGCCCTCGCCCACGTCCGATAATCGGTGTCTGATATTTTAGTCGGTGAAACTGAAATGTATGGAATTCTATGCAACGCACACGTCCTACAAAAAGTCGGTCGTGGGCGGGAGCCGTTAGAATACCATAGACCATAGTAAATAGTAATAATATGTTTTGTGTCTATCTAACAAAACCTATACTACGTAGACAACGATACTCTTTAAATTGTTTTTAATTAATTTTCAAGGCCAATCTTATTATTCAAGTTAAGGTTCAATTTAAAGTGGCATCTTTTGCTATTAGCAAAAACAGAAGCGAAAACTGTGTAAAGTTTTTATCATATTTTTTTCATTTAAAAATATTATGCATAACGTTTCGATATTAACGTCATCTTCGTATGACAGTTGTAACGTTACCTAATTAACGACGTTATTTAAAGCCCTGCCAAATAGTCTAGGTACCGTTGCACGCCATCTTGCGGTAGAAAAAGGAAACGTTTGACATTTCTCATTGACAGATCTAACTACGAAGGTTGTAACTTGTAATCTTTGTAGGTCTAACTCGTATGCGAATACCCTGTGTTGGTATAAGGGCCACTGTACAGAGAACTGCCGGTGCGCGAATAAGTCTTCGGGTTGCGTCTGCGCGCCAATATGAACGCAATGGCTGCGATCACGCAGATCATTAATATGACGCCAGCGATACAGATGCCGATGGCGAAGTTCCTCTGGGTGATACAGATCTCATCCTCCTTCTGGAATAATAAATACGTCTATTAAACGAGGCGTGAAGAAACAGCTTGCGGGCTGGCAAAGTGAGGACGGGTAGTGAGGCCAATCCTTCTCCACTAGCTGTACAGTATCTGGAATCCGCTTCTGCTTGGGTGCGCCGACCAATTATGCCAAAAATGCAGTCACGGTTAAGTTGATATAATTGAAAATACATGAAAACGAGTGGCGGCGTTCATTTGATATCTTTTAGTTTATCAAAATTATTGTACCTCTGACATTGTCTAAACAATCACCAATGTCTAAACTACAAATCGTCCGTCTCACATTTTCGATTTATCGAGCGGTTATTTAAATTATTATTTTTCTTAAGCAGCTTAAATTCCCCATAAAAAATTAGTATGGCCGAGCGCCATCAATTAATTTAATATGGACGAAAACATTTCAAATAAAATATATGACACTTGTCATTTACGGACGGCGCGGCGCACCTTTCATCAGGTGTAACGAAGTCATTTGCCTTTGCTACGCGGGGATGTAGATCCACACGGCAAAACAATATAGGTAACTTCTATTGTGGTCTAGTGGATAGATCACCGGTCTCAGGCACATATGTCGAGGGTTTGATTCCATGTTTGTCATCGAGTTGGCTGGTGATAGAGCTGTTTTAATTCCGCTTAGTTAGCTACCGTTATTATACCTACATTCATTTTCGAGAAAACACTTCCGATTTGCAAGTGCTGTTAAGTAATCTGTGGCTTGGTAAACTTTCGCAAAGGCCGGTCATAGGATGGGTGACCAAAAATTTATCATCTCGAGCTTCTTCGTGCTTCGAAAGGTACGTCACGCCGTTGATCCCGGCTGTATTACCAGCCGTTAACAACGACCAATCCGCACTGGGCCCGCGTTGTAGTTTATGGCCCGTTCTCCCCATAAAATGAGCTGGTGATGATGATGATTATGATTTTTTGAAGGACAAAGTATTCGTACCTTTTCGCTGACAACCTCATCGCTTTCCAAGGAGTCTGCTTCGTTGACGTAGAGCCCCGTGAACACCTCCACAGTGGCGGGCGAACCTTCGTCGAGATCGCGGCGCTGCCTCTTGCTCTTGTCGTTGCAAGACTTGTGGAACTGGAAAACAAAATGGCGGAGATGCAAAGTTAGACGCCGCCGCAAATTAAATGCGACGCCGTCTCCTGTACGCCAAGCATTCAATTCACAGTAAAAACTTGCAACAGAAATTGAGATTCCAAAATTTCCAAATATCTTTATTTTGTTTTTTTGTAAACTATAGATTGTCGATCTTTGTGGTCGTTGGCGTTCAGAGCACGCTATCCCTTGTCGATTATAGCCGACTGTGGCGGTCAAACGGTTAACCGCCTGTGTCTGTATCATATAAAAATCTTTTGAATTAAATCACTACAATTTTCCATTACTTATATTAAAAATAATATCTACAAATTTTATGTGATTTGAAAATTTCCATAGTGGACTTTAAATCGCATAAACTCAATACCAAAATGTTAAATGGCCTATAAAAAACAGCCATACCAGAGATGATACAAGGTCTTCTATCGTATACTTACGCAAGCGTTCTTGCAGAGCTTGACCCCACACGTGTAGTACACACTGGGGCTCCACGCGAACTTGTGCGCGGAGAAGGACACCTGCGCACGCGTCCCGTCCTCGCTGTAGTCGAACATGCCCATCACGGCACTGTCGAGAGGACATCTGAAGGAAGAAATGTACGTCGTTATTAGATGGTCTCATAAATGATTGAATGTGCCCTAGGCAGTTTCGGGCAGGTTTTTAAAGTACCAAGATTGCGCTGTAAATCAAAAACAAAAGGAAACTCTTCCAATTAAAAAGTATTCAACCAAATCTTATAATATTGTTAAACTTATTATATTGTGATAAAACTTTTGTAATACCTATTTGGCTTATATTTTCTTACATGCATCGTAGACGTATGCACGACCTCATGTTTCTCTATAGGCTAGCGAATGGCATCCTTGATGTCCCGTGTTTACTAAAATCGCTGTCATTCAATGTACCCTTAAAGCTTCCACGGGCATCAAGAAATAACATCCTTGTAGACCAGCCTTGCAGGTCTAACCTTGGTCAGAATGCACCTTTGAATCGTATCATAAGGGAGTTTAATGGTACAGCTAAAACCAAGAGTTTGGACTTGTTCATGAGTGACATTCGCAGCTTTAGGAAGTCTCTCATCTCTTGATATATGTTGTATGCGACATAAGTATTTATATTTCTTTTTTTTGCAATTGTTATTTAAATTTTTCATATTTAATATTTACTTCAATTCCCTTTTTATCATAATTACGGAGGTACTATTTTTTTTTTGTTAATCCTATTCACGTAATTGCATGCAGTCTTCACCTATAATTATGTTGACATTAAGCTAAAATCTATTTTTGAAATGTTCTGTTTACGATATCAATGATGTTAAATATGTTGGTGATCATTTGATAAATAAATAAATAAATAAATACATTGCATGTATGTATTTCCAACACAAATGATTTTGTTCAGGAATAAATGAATTGAAATTGCATACTGTCAGCGTAGATGTTAACAAAGCACATAACACCGCCTCTGTGGTCTAGTGGCTAAGACCACCGGTTTAGACCCAGAGGTCCCGGGTTCGATTCCCAGCGGGGGGTACATGTTTGTGTACTCGGTTTGGTTGGTGGTAGGGCTTGTTTGTACGCCTGGCTAGCTACCACCATTTTATCTAAATATGTCGCCATAACATCAATGTTTGTAGCATTGTTGTGTTCCGGCAGCTACAGATAAGATAGCCAGTGCCTCACTAGTTGAGGATCCCGGGTGAAGTGCGCTTCCATCATTGGCCTTATCATCACTTAACATCAGGTGAGATCAAGGCACTGTGCTTACTCGTAAAATATAAAAAAAGGCAATTATTTACATATATTCTCTCTAGCCCCCATAAGACAGTTTGGGCGCTATTGTTTAATTTGTTATGATTGTAATATTCTGGTAATAAACGTGTCTAATTTTTGTATGAACCGGGTCTTTGTTATTGTTTTACGAGTACTTGTCTTGCGCTTTAGTATGCCTGATTAGTGTATATGAGTGTGGGTTGAGTGCAAGCTGTCCGGTTACCCGTCGTCGTCGATCAGCTGATGCTCGGCCCACCCGAGCGCGTCGTGCACCCGGCAGCCGCGTACCAGCATGCCCACGCTGGTCTGACGCTCCAGGGATACCACTAGGGTCACTGTGTCGCCCACCTTTGCTTCTGACACCTCCTAGAAAGATAATTTTAAGCTCATTAGTTCGTTTGGTGAGCGTGCTTGACAGATCCTGTCACCTATCTGAAAAATAGGGAGTGGACTATATGGCGCGGGGCAATTCCCTCGAGACACTAGTCTAGCGCTGGCTACTTCAATGCCATACAAATTCTCGTTTTCGTTAACGTATCATTACTTTGATTAGTTTAACCTGGACTAGAAAATATATGCACACTTTAATAACACTGTCTGTTTATGTAAGTATAGACGTGTTTAATAATTTAATACCTAATCATCACAAATAAAGTTAGTCCATTTTTAATTTTTGTATCCTACTTTAACCTGCTTACTGTTTTTGCTTACGTTGTGTTTGTGTAATAAATTTTTATCTATCTTTTTATCTAATTTATTTATTTATTTATTTATTTATTATTAAAAATAACCACCATAACTAATTTAACAATGAGGTAGTTATACATCTATCTATCTATCTATCTATCCATCCATCCATTCTGTTTTAAAGCACCGTATCCTCAACACTCACATTTTTCTCTTTAGGGTCTCCTTTGAAGAGTTGCATGGTGACCGACGGTAGCATTACGAATTCCTTCTCCAGATCTTGAAGATCGCTGCGAAAAGAAAGATAATCTAAGTATCCTTCAATCTATAAAAAAGGAAAATAATATAGGTCCCTGTCGAATACTGATGCCACTTGGCACCAGTATTCGACTCATCGACAGTTTTGTCCAATCTTTACAAATAGGAGTCAGCAGTTTTTGGCAACAATTTTAATACAAACCACCTGGTTCCTTGCTGTCTTGTTATTTTTTGGCGCCAAAATATATGTCGACACTGTGCTTTAAGTGTTAAACAATGGTGCCGCTACACTTCTCCTCTTCATTCTGAAATCTTAATACGGGTGCACTAAACTAACGACAAGGAGCTCGATAGCGCAGTAGTTAACGCGCCCAGTCTGCGGTTGCTGAAGTTAAGCAACTTTCGCAAAGGCCGGTTATCGGATGGGTGACCAAAAATGTATCCTCCTCTGTGCTTCGGCACGTAAAGCCGTTGGTCCCGGCTGCATTAGCAGTCGTTAACAACCACCAATCCGCACTGGGCCCGCGTGGTGGTTTATGGTCCGTTCTACCTAGCCATCATAGGGAAGGCTCGTGCCCCAGCAGTGGGAACATAAAATGAGCTGATGATGATGATGATGAAACTACTAAACGTTCCTTCTAGCTAGAGCTATTCATCTGAGTTTCCTACACTCCAAAAAAAGGAAAAGAATATACGTCCTTCACTCACGTGTCATCAGTCAGCGCCTTTCCCGTCCGCTCGTTCCTCTGGTGATGGAACACATGGAACTGCATCAGGTCGCGGCGTCGGTACCGGCAGCGCACGTGGTACCCCCTGCCCTGGCCCGTCACGATCTTGGGGTGGGGCTGGACTATGATGTTGTTGTAATACTCCACGGTGCCGTCATCCTGGAAGAAGAAAGAAAAAAGGGGATGAAAAAAAGGTTTGTTATAAATAGTGACAGGGATAAAGTGGTGTTTGTGGCAGGTATGTTTTAGTGTGAATGAAAGTGTTGGTAGGGGTAGACCTAGGCGGACGTTTCGTCGCGCGGTCATTTCCCTCGTGGATCAGGTCCCGTAACCGCCACCTAGCCTTCTGCTTTTCGGAGTTCGGTCCCCCAGGGGTTTGTGGGTATCCCCCTCTGTCTCACCCTCCCAGCTAGACTTATCTGGCAGCTGACTTGGAGCTATCTCCTTGTCAGTGGATGTGGAAAGGCAGACGGGTGAGTTCCACATAACTGTCAGGCCTCTTCAAGGTCGGGTAGTCTTACAGGCTTCCCCTGGGTTAAAAAAAAAAAAAAGGCGGACGTTTCGAGACCAAATCAGGGACGTCTTGAAAAAAGGCCAGGTCAAGAGTACCCTAAACCGAAGAGCATGCATGAAGGGAATAATGAAATGTATGTATGTATGTATGTATGTTTTAGTTTAGGTAAATAGTCTTCACTACAATTCATGGGTATTGGCTTCACTACGCTTGCCAAATGCTGGTGCGTAGCCTATACCCATAAAATTTTATAAAATACAGTGAAAAAAATTAAACGCCCACCCGACCCAGCCAGGAAACGAACCTGGGTCTTCCGCAATCCGGGCGGCTGCACTGACCGCTATGCTACCGGGAAGGCTGACGTAAGCGCTGAATTTTGTCACTGCTATTTTAATGTTTTTGTGTGCTTTTTAGCGGCACTAGCGCCATCTATCCAACGGTTGTTGCAACCGATGGCCATGCAGATTCATCTTTGCAGATGAAATACCACAAATTTGACAACACAACGCTATAGTAAATTTTACTTTTTTATTTTCAAGTGCTAATTGCTGCACTGAAGCTAAATTAAAAAGTAAAATTTACTATACCCATAAATTATAGTGATGACTTGATTTCAACGATGGAGTCCAGCAGTAGGACAGTTTTAGGCTGTTTTCATTTATTATGCTCCACTGCTGGCGCACGAGCCTTCCTTAGAACGCACCATAAAACACCACGCGGGCCCAGTGCGGATTGGTGGTTGTTAATTATAAATAAGACAATGCATTAGGCATAATCAAACCGCCATGGTTATGGGGGAATGTATTTACAATCCCCACTTAGGTATTACATAAAACGAGAATTTGTATGTTGTTTTTTTATCATATCCAATGCCATACAATCGTTGTCGTTAACGTGATCGAATACGAAGCTCGTACAAGGTTATTAGCCGATAAACGTGCCTAAATTATCTTGTAAATAGTGTACAAATATTTTGTTTTTCAAGTCAATACATAGTTACTCTTATTTTCTTTGTTACCATGATAGTTAATAATAAATAATAAAGTATTTATCTTCACAAAGGTATCTTACATGAGATATATTACATTGCATTTCTTGGCTAGCTTTAATTAATTGTTGTGAAATTTGGTGCTTGAAATGGATTGAGACAATCTGTTATACAATAAAAGTTATATAAATATATACAGACATACATACATACATACATAAAATAAAAATAAAAAAAATAAAATATGAGACATCCCATACATTGTTCTGATCCCAAGGTAAGTAGCTAAAGCACTCGTTTCATGGAAATCAGAAACAACGAGGGTACCACAACCACCCAGACCCGACGACACAATATCGAAAAGGTCATTTTCGACATTGACCCGACCGGGAATCGAACGCGGGACCTCAGAGTTAGCGCCGCCCAAAGTCCGGCGTGCAAGCCACTCGCCAACGGAGGTCGTCAAACATACATGTATGTACTCTAACGACCCTTTCCCAAAAAGGAGGTGCATCGGTGGACAGTGCATCAAAATCACCAATTTTTAATAAACTCGCCGTTAGTGACCTGTCGCCACATATAAGTAGCATAATCATAGTCGGGCTCCGAGGTGGGATAGATAACATCAGTGATAGGTTGCTAGCCGATCGCCTGATGTGCGAGCATCTTGGAACCCCTTAGATTATTTTCACCTTCCAGACCAGCATATAGGTAATAATTAGTAATTTTAAATAGCCTGGCTATAATGTGTCCTACTATTGGCAAAAGCCTCACGTGTACGTCTTTACTTGTCTTGTCTTCCTATTCTGAGCCACCTCATACCAAATCTATATTATTTTTTTTTATTTTTTTTTATTTGGGAAACAAACAAAGCAAAAAAGTAAATATAAAGATGTCACACAGTAATCAGTAAAGTTTCCACTACTAGTTAACACATACTTATAAAAAATATTAGGACTCTAAGACAGTTCTTAAGGTGCTAAATTAAGAATTTAATTAATCTAAGTATTATTCTAATTCATTAAGTAAAAGTTCACGTTTTGAAACGTTACAATTAAATATATCTATTGATGTGAATTTTTTATTGTATACATCACAAGATCTAAATAAACCTACATATTTAGTGCGGGTAGAAGGTAAAGAAAATAATTTATTAAGGCGAGAACTTATTCGAGGGCATCTTATACCGATACTTTCTAATAGGAATGGACTGTCAATGATGTTTCTCAAAACTTTAAAAAAAAAAACTTGGTCTCTAAATATATATATATATATATATATATATATATATATATATATATATATATATATATATATATATAGTTATATTTATATATATATTTATAATATATATATATATATTATTATATATATATTATAATATATATATATTTATAAGTTATATATATATATATATATATATATATATATATATATATATACGTATAGATATACGTGAAGAAAAAACTTTTTACCCCTTTCTAAACACATTGAGGGCACTGAGGAGTGTTTGCTTAAGCTAAATCTTATGTGGGAAAAAAAAGTCACGAAATATAAAATATATTTATTTAGGTATTTATTATATTTCAATACACAAAATTTTGTTAAATTCAATTATATTTTTTATTGTTATCAATAATTATTATTTTACTTTTTTTTATTTTCAAGTGCTAATTGCTGCACTGAAGCTAAATTAAATATTCATAAAATTTTATAACATACAGTGAAAAAATTAATTATTAAAAATTAATTTTTTCACTGTATTTTATATTTCACATTTATATATATTTTTTCACTGTATTTTATAAAATTTTATGAATATTTAATTTAGCTTCAGTGCAGCAATTAGCACTTGAAAATAAAAAAAAAAGTAAAAAATTTACTGTAGCGTTGTGTTATCAAATTTGTGGTATTTCATCTGCAAAGATGAATCTGCATGGCCATCGGTTGCAACAACCGTTTGGATAGATGGCGCTAGTGCCGCTTAAAGCACTCAAAAAGATTAAAATAGCAGTGACAAAATTCAGCGCTTACGTCAGCCTTTCCGGTAGCATAGCGGTCAGTGCAGCCGCCCGGATTGCGGAAGACCCAGGTTCGATTCCTGGCTGGGTCGGGTGGGCGTTTAATTTTTTCACTGAATTTTATAAAATTTTATGAATAAATAATTATTATCTTAATCTTAGCATAATTTTGTGATTTTTGCTGTATCACTTTTGTAGTTTACACCTATAATTGAGGTGACACTTATCAAGCGTCTAATTAATAATAAATGAATAAACTATCTTTACCTACAGCCTAATCCAATGCGATAGTTGGTCTCATATCATGTTATGCGTTACATTAAATTGTACAAACATTGTATACTAGCTTTTTGTTCGCAGCTTTGCTCACGTGGGCTACATGACTGGTGTTTGTTCGTAATAAAAGCCAAACTTATTAAAGGAAAATTTCATAAGGGTATCATTAAAAGGGTTAGACAACTAACCATGTCACGTCATTTCAACGTTAATTTTTTCATCTTGTATCATTAAAATGGATGGGCCCATGTGAGCTAGAATTAGTAAAAAGTGTAACACAAAACCGCGTAATAAATATCACTCTGTATAACTAATTTTGGTCCGTTCTGAAACCTCCTGTACAAATTGTCATCCCCTACTTAAGGGGTCGTTTTCCGAAAATCCTGTAACTTCGAAATTTTCTAACAAGGCCAAATACCGAAATTTAAGGAATTACAGATTTCCATACAAACTTTCCACCCCTATTTCACCTCTCTAGGGGAGGTTTTTCGAAAAATGCTAAAACACGTCATTCATTATTTTTGTTGAAAAATCTAAAGATCGATTAAAATATTCATTTTGATTGTTATTACTTTAAAAATAACGATTTCCCCTAAAAAACTTTCTCCCGTTTTGTACTAATTTAAAGAAAAATAAACGAAATTTCGAGACACGTTATTCTTCAATTCTTTTCAAGAACCTAAATACAAATTTTCATTTAACTTCAAAACTGACCGACTTTAATACAAACTTTCACCCCTTATTTGACCCTCTTAGGGTGTGATTTCCGTTAAATCCTTTCTTAGTGGCTAGTTACGTCACGTCATTAACCTTCAGTCCAAATTTTATCTAATTAGCTTCAGCGGTTTAGGCTTGGCGATGATGAGTCAGTCAGTCAGGACAAGTCATTATGTGTATATAGATTTTGTGATTACGGTCGAATATCGACCACTGGGCGACCAGTAGTGTATTATGAATGTGCTAAAAAGAGTAAGAAAGCTGTATGGAATAAAAAAGGGGACATGTGACATGACGTCACATCCGCCCTGCGCTGCGCCAGCGCAGCGCACGAATTTCGGAAGGAAGCCAGCCGGAATGATTTGAATTTATAATTTCAACTGTCCTTTGCTTCGCTTGCGACGAAAGACATTAACTATGTCATGAATGATGAATACTCATACTAATAGATTGGCTAAATGGTTTTTTAATTTGATTACCAAGGTGACTTCAACAAAACTTAATTGTTATGTTTTGTTGTTTGCACCATTGCGCTTTTTGTATATCTTAATATGTAAATAACTTAAAGCTAAGGTTATTTAATATTATCAGTGTATTTTTTGTCATATTACCGGTTTTAAGTTTGCAACCCGTACAAACGAATTAATGTATTATTATTGTACTTTACTTTACATATATACAACACACATGAACACTCACACGTCCTTCTCCCAAGAGGCATCAAAATCACCAATTTTGAGAAAACTGGCTGTTAATGAAGTAGTAGGGCTCCGAGCTGGAATATCCGCTGTAATATAAACTCCGAGATGGAGATAACATCAGTGATGGGTTGCAGCCGATCGCCTGATGAGACGGTATAGGCAGCTAATACATTCTTTTCACGTCCCAGACCTGCATGGGACTATACTATATACTATACTTTAGTTTATTTTTTCTTAAGAGTTTGGTCTCTTGAACATTGCGATAGTTGATTATTTTGCAAGATTGTATCTGGAACGCGCCAATAGCGTAAGAAATCTCATCCAGCGCGAAAGTTGCGGTACCTAACTACGGAGTATATGAATAACAAAAAAAAACAAAAAAAAGACGTTGCTATGCAGTAATTGCCCAAAAAAAGCGAATCCACAATAATAATTAAGGCCAAACTCGGTTACATTTATGAATATTCCATACACACGCCTGCACGTCGGACTACCATAAACTGTCAAATTTCCTCATTAGACATTGAACTTTATATCTTAGTCATATGGTTAGAAATTTGTTGAAGAAATTTGACAGTTTTGCATTGCTACAGTCGGCATTAAATTTATCGAAGCATTCAAAATCCTCCGTGCTTCGGAAGGCAAGTAAAGCCGTTGGTACCGGCTGCATTAGCAGTCGTTATTAACTTACTCTAATCAAACCGTGCGATGTATGGTTTGGTTTTCTTTGATATCAAAGTCATCGCTATGACTGATGCCAAATGCGGGTTGATGATCGCAATCTCGAGATATGCATCGAAAGGTCACCATAACATTAATGTGAGTGACATTGTTGTGTTCCGAAAGTTGGAGATAAGATAGCCAGTTCCGCAGTAGTTGAGGATTCTGGGTGACGTGCTGCGCTTCCAACTTATCATCACTAAACATCAGGGAAGATGAAGGTCACAAGTGATTCCTGTTCAAGAAATTAAAAAAATATCCGGAATACACTTTGCTCGTTCTTCCTTCGGACTGGACCTTCGAGATCCTGGCGACCGCTTTGACTGCACGACCACAAGGGCTTTATAAACTAAAATAAATTTTACTTTTTATTTTCAAATGCTAATTGCTGCACTGAAGCTAAATTGAATATTTATAAAATTTATAAAATACAGTAAAATTAAGTTTGCATAGGTCTTTTTTGTGCTGACAGTACACCATTAATGAAAGGCTAACATTAGCGATGAACGGGCTCACAAACCGTAACATAATAATTTAGAAAAGAAAAAGAAACTACTTTCTGCATTTGCCGTTATTTGCTTATTTGTATAAGGCATCTATTTTACTTGGTTACTGGAGTTAATTGTATGGTTTTTTTTTGAGAGTATTGCTGATTGCCTCTACGGCATTTTCAGCTTCACCGGGCTTTTTTGGGGGCGGCGAGGAACGTAAAGGGTCCCTCAAGCCGTGTGAAACGAATCACCTTCGGAGGTTATCTAGAGGGATCGGCATCGCGCACTAGTGCGCGTCCCCGTGCCCTACTAGATTCTCCGAAGGGTTCGGATCGGATCGGGGAGCGGAGCAACCCGAGGGCGCCTCTAAAGGTACGGACCTCGGCTCGGGTTGACCGGGCCGTGGAGGAGGAGAGAAGCGCCCAGGTACATGTCTGTACCTGGTGTAGAGCGAGTGTGAACCGGTTCTTCGTACCCTTGTTCTACGAGTACGGTGTCTTGGGCTTAAACTGGTGTGCATGTTTAGTGTATTCTGTAAATGTGTGCTGTCATTTAGAGGATCGGGCGGGGTTTAGAGGATCGAGCGGGGTAATTGTATGTTAGAGCAACTAGGAGTTGATTTTGGTTTGACTATGACTAATTCCCTTTTTTTGGAGAGAGTTTGTGATTGTTCTAAGTGACATTTTCAGAAAAAAGAAACTCAAAGGGTACCTTAAGTCGTGTGAAAGGAAACACATTGGTTTACATAGCCGCCCGGCTCCTGTTTTTAATAAGTGGATTTTTGTGTACCTGTGTGTGTTTTTTTTTGAGCAACTTTGTACGCTGTCCGCGTCTTTTATAATTAAAAGTATATATTCACCGATTCTTTTTATTGTTATAGGTTATGGCAGAATAACAGAGGCTGCGGGTGTGCAGCCTCTGAGTCATACACCTTTTTGTCTTAAGGTCAAGTTGTGTTGGTCAATGTGCGTTGTAATTTTTTTAATGTATGTTTGTGACAAATAAACAATTTTTCATTTATTTATTAACACCGTCCGAGGGACTGGCATCACGCACTAGTGTCTCCGTTCCCTACTAGATACTCCGAGGGGTTCGGATCGCCCGGTTAAGCCGAGCCGAGGTCCGAGCCTTTCGAGGCGCCCACGGGCTGTTCCGCTCAATCCGCCCTCCGATCCAATCCGAATCCTTCGGAGAATCTAGTAGGGCACGGGGACACGTACTAGTGTGTAATGCCGTTCCTTCTAGAAAACCTCCGACGGTGCTTCGTTTCATACGGCTGTATCCTAAGATTGTATCCTAAGCAATGCAAAATTAAAAAAAGATAGAATTTGAGATTGGTTTGGCATTGACAGATTTCGGCCGCCCCTCTTCCATTTTCGAATTTTGAAAAATTTATGAAACAATGTTCATTTAATATAATGTATTTTTTATGCATAATTTTAAAAAAATACTAGCATTCTACACTCCTTCTCTATAAAAACTATAAGTGTGCGAAAGAAAGAAGAAATTTCATAGTCCTATGGAATTTTCGTAAAAAGGGGCACAAAGTTTTAGCTTCACGTATTAATATATAAATAGATAATCATTGCAATTTGTGGGCCGGCTCATAGGATAATGTCGAAGACGACACTAAGCTCGACACAGTTTTCGACGCCAAAAATAACATAGATTTAATTGAAATTTTACAGGAAGACAGATAGAAAAAATTTTGTCTATATTCAATTGTTGTTCAATTATTTTAATTATTGTTACATTTTAAGTTTAGCAGAGATGTATATTTAATGTATGCATGATAGAATAAGCAAGCGCTGTGCCCGACTACAATCGGAGTGCAAATTTTATGTACTGTATTTTTTATTAAATTGTGTTTATGTATGAAATGTGGTTTGCATTCTGTTGTCGTGCCAATAATATATAAATAAATAAAGACTAAAATCAGTTATTGACCCCTTATTTTTAATGGTTGAAGGAAAAAATGTCGATAGCTGGTTCCTGTCGAACACTAGCGCCACTATTCTACCTATCAACAGACAATAAGGCTCTCGAAAGTCGATCGCACGTTACATGCTCAATTTATTTCCTAGACCACTTGCTACCCACCACCGCCCACCATCCAAGGTCACCGAAAGGTCACTGGTCCGGCAGCCATTTCGTTTTCATGACAAATATAGAATGGAACCGGTTCGCGCGCGAAATGGGTGGCGGCGGTGGTCGGTTTTAAAAATGAATTGGAAGGTAAGATTGTGATGTACTTTCGCGTTACAATATAAAATAGCATACAATTATTATTAAATTCTTTCAAATTAGCTAACATAGAAAGTAAATTGTTACTAACACCTACACAGGGAGTTTGGTGATAGGTGTTATATTCCCGAAACATAGCCATGCAACCAGGTATAAAGAACACTGTCATCTTATCTTCACAGTTACACTTCGATCCATCGGGATCTTTTGTGCAACCTCATCTTTTCACTCTTATTCCTCTGTAAAGATAGAGGCCATAAGTTTGGCAACGTCCTTAAAAGCGAAGAGCCTGAAGTCCTCCGGTTTCGGATAGGCCGGCCCCAGGAGTCCCATTGTTTTCCTAGCGAGAGAGTCGCAGTCACACAGTAGGTACTGCATTGACTCCGTTGAGCTATTCGTTGAAAGATGCATTCACTGTGATAACATGCAAAATCATATTTACACGTAGACTTACATTTCCAATAAAAAACTCTAATTAATTTTATAAAAATTTTTTTGTTCGTACCTACAATGTTTCGTCTTCTGTTTATGTTTGAGAATGAGGTTGACGACCAAGAACAACGTATCAGCTTGACCTAGAGTTGTCACTTTGCTGTTTTACTTAGTAACAAAGCACTTATGTTTTTAATTTTCCAGGGTTCTTTAAACCGTACCCTATCTACCATATTCGGGATTATACATGTATTACCAAACATTCTGTAGACGCGCAGGCGCATGTCTGAAAGAAATTATTTTGATAA
This sequence comes from Eudonia truncicolella, assembly GCA_949315975.1. Taxonomy (NCBI): domain Eukaryota; kingdom Metazoa; phylum Arthropoda; class Insecta; order Lepidoptera; family Crambidae; genus Eudonia; species Eudonia truncicolella. The sequence goes on from OX438851.1 coordinate 4,607,167, forward strand.
GGCTTGTTTTTCCGCCTGGCTATCTAACACCATCTTATTTAAAGATGTCGCCATAACATCAATATTTGTAGCATTGTTGTGTTCCAGCTAGAGATAAGATAGCCAGTGCCTTGAGAATCCCGGGTGAAGTGGGCTTACACCATTGTCGTTGTCATCACTTAACACCAGGTGAGATGAACCAGGCAGGCTTACGCTAAGGCCTACCAACAATTAGGTACTAATAAAGATGAATCTTTATACTTTACAAAAGTTTTATTACAACCTAAAAGTTTACATTCAACAAATCGAAAGTATCATCTCCAAACCCGTCATAAGTCATCTATCAACAGTGCCCGCTAGTGTTGGGCTATAAAACAAGACTGTATTGATGTGGTTATTCGATTATTTCTTCCGTCTAACAGTGCCTACTCCCCGCGCTGGGAATCGGACCCGGGTCCTCTAATACTAGACCACGGCGGTAAAATTTTGTAGTGAGCTGACGTGAATAGAATAGCCCTTAAGCCTTACCACCGCCACCCAAACCGAATCCTATATGGTGTGACATCCTTGACCGTTTCTGTTTTCGTACTTCATGCGGTAAGTGTACTCATTAAGACTTATTGCCCAAACGAGTTCTTCGTTAACGACGTTTAAAACCAAGTCAGGTATCCGACGTCCTACATCGGCTCATATTAGCACAAGATTACATTCATTGCGACAGCGCGCATGCTTACTGCAAAATGAGGAAACTGACAGTTTGTCATGGACGATCGCGTTCGGAAGATGGTAGCGTTCTAACAAGTGTTCGTCATGAAACAGTGATCGACATTTTTATCCTTTCATTATTAAAAATAGAGGTCAGTAACTAATTTTAATCGTAAAAATTCAATAAAAATCTATGTTATATTTTGGTGATGAGCGATGCCGAACACATGGGTTAAAAGTGTTGAACGCCTGGTGCCACTGCGGTATATGGAACGTGTAATCTTAATTAATACTCAAGAATGAAAGAGTTCTGACTTGTTTAGGAATTGTTTTAAGTCCGCCTTGCTATCTAACATCATCTTATCTAAATATGTCGCCATAACATTAATATTTATTTATTTATTTTAATGATCACCAACATATTTAACATCATTGATATCGTAAACAAAATATTTCAAAAATAGATTTTAGCTTAATGTCAACACAATTATAGGTAATGACTGCATGCAATTACGTGAATAGGATTTACAAAAAAAAAAATAGTACCTTCATAATTATGATAAAATGGTAATTAAAGTTAATATTAAATATGAAAAATTTAAATAATAATTGCAAAAAAAAGAGATATAAATACTTATGTCGCATACAATACATATCAGGAGATGAGAGACTTCCTAAAGCTGCGAATGTCAGTCATGAACAAGCCCAAATTCTATTATATTAGTCGCATTGTTGTATTTCGGCAGCGAGAGATAAGGTAGCCAGTGCCTAAGTGTATAAGGATTCCGGGTGAAGAGCGCTTCCATCTTCGGTCTTATTATCATTTTACATTAGGTACTTTTCGTCCCATTGGGACGAACGAGCCGTGGGACGAAATACTGAAAGACGCAGATGAAGGTGCTTTTCCGACTCAAATTACGCTATCGAGGCTCTTTCCAAAACTCGCAAATGTCTCAACGCTATCTATAATGTCAACAACTACGTCATCAACATCCGATCTTAACAATTGTGACAGGAGACAGAGACACGACCTGACACGGAATGCCAGAGGGTGCGAATCGCCCTCTTGGGTTTTTTAAAACTATTTTCTAAATTGCAATTTGTTCGCAATAAAATGTGCTTAAATATTATATCACCTATAGTATATCCATAATTTACACCTCTCTCGTTGTTTACTCATTTCATTATTGTATGTACTTAACACGGCTGTGACCTACGTTGCAACCTACGCAATTACCAATAGTAATGAGTGATGTCGCGAGATGCATCGCCTTTTAAGGGAAATGACGTCATGCCTGCCTACTGCAGCTTACTGTATGTAAATTTTATTAACACATTAACCAAGTTGAGTAGCGTTAAGCAATACGTGTTATAGTGCTAGTGTTATAGTACATAATAGGGAGTTCAGCACGCTCGAGCAACGCACACATAGCCCCCAGCCCACACTAGTTTAGGCTCTAGACACCGTACTCGTAGAACAACCAACCCCCACCGCCTGTCAACCCGAGCCGAGGTCCTAACCTTTAGAGATTAGGACCTCGGGTTGTTCCGCTCCCGATCCGATCCGAATCTAGTAGGTCACGGAGACACGCACTAGTGCGAGATGCAGTTCCCAGACAGGTGAAGCTGAAAATGTCCAGCCAATCAGCAAACTCAAAAGAAAAAGCATAGACACAGATCTATAACAGCTCGAAACGGATGGCGGGAAAGTGAAGATTCATGTCTGCGGTTTTGTTTTATTTTCTAAAATTGGTGTTATGTCGAATATTAATGTGAAATAATGGTGGATTATTAATCGTTAAGTATTCGTGAGTGTGCATGAGTGTTGGCAAATGAAACAAATTAGTGCAACGTCACTTTTCAAATTCTTTCAAAAAGTCCGCGTGAGGACTTAGTAAAGCTCCACTGCCAGTAAAGCCCCATCTTTACTGAGATACTCGAGGAGTTGGGGGTATATCATTTCTCACTTCTCATTTCTATTATGATTCATCATCATCATACTGGAAGGAAATATTATATTTATGTACTTTATTTGTAAGAAAAGTTACTATGACACTGGCTAAATGTCTTTAACAGCACGAAGCCATCACTAAAAGAAAAAAAAATGTACAGCTTCATGAAAATGATCGACTAATTTGTCTATGGTAGACCATAGACAGACTAGAGACCATAGACTAGATTCTATGGCCAGGAGTGGACCTTGGCGAGTCGGTAGGACAATGTAGGTCGATTCAAGGTCAGCACTGCCCCATGGTCAACGTTTCACGAGACTCCTTATAAAGCAGGTGACATCATACCGTGTTCAAAGGAGGGCCGTAAACCAAATGCCACTTAATGAGGTTATGAGAAATAAATATGCTTGGGTTGATCTTTACTTGAAAAGCCATTATTCTCTTTGCTAATAGGTATGACATTCTTTTAATGAAATTACTGGTGGAATGTTTTATGATCAGTGGATATAACGGGATTTCTAGTCTTGTTTGTTTATGGTATATAGTTTATGTTTTCATGATGCTATGAAATTAACCTTTTGCAGGCCAACTCCGTGGTCACAGAGAGACTGAGGTACCTATTGGTCGCCATAAAATAGATTTGTAAAACTTTTTTATTAAAAACAAGGTCTTCTCGTTATTTATTTTTGTTTGATGGCTTGCTATGATTTAGCCAGTGTCACAATATCTTTAGTATTTGCTCAAAACAATAAGCTCTACTTATTTTTATAAAAGTATTTGGAGGTCAAAGTGAAATTTATTTTTAAAAACTAAGCTAATCTCCTTTGTTTGTTATAGACAATATTTAGTAAAGAAAACATATTGTACCTCTTTTTGAGCACATTGCGCGCACGAAAGGAGTGAGATTTGGCATAGTTAAAGTTTATAATGAAGTGAAGGAGAGCAGAAAGATAAAATGTATGTAAAATATATGTTACATTACATTGTATGTATAAAATGTAGATATATGGGTGGGAATCGCATGGTGATGGATTAAATTCCAATATCTTCAATCCCAGCTGTTGGATGTTACCTTAATTAAAAATATAATACTGATCGTATTTGTCAATTATTGTAATGGCAACTATTGTGCTCTCTCTCCTACTGCGTTCGCATGGAAGAAATACACGTCTTTTCAGCAGTACTGGTATTTATCCCGGCAATTCCAGCTCCCTATAAATCCAGACACAGTTGCGGCTATATCAGCACTGGAACAGTTATAGACTATTAATGATGAAGAATAAAAAAAACGAGATCTGGTTCTGCCATAAAAGCTAATCTCGTAACGACTTGACATTTTCGCAAAAGGTATAGAACCTCATTTGTACTCTTAGATGTTATGTAAAGTGACATTATGCTATTTCTTGATTTCTTGACGCCCACAGAATAATAATCATTGAATTTATTTCATGATCTTTTTGCACTGAATGTGGTTATAAAGATATGTCTTAAGACTTTAATGGGACCAAAGTAGGTTAGCACCAAAAAAAGACAACAAAAGTTGGTGTGAAAATTTTAGTTGAAGCGCCTCGTTCGAATAAAGATTGTGAAAGCTAAGCAACTTTCGCAATGTCATTTTTTAGGATGGGTGACCTAATTTCTATGCGTAGAGCGCCTCCGTGCTTCTATAGCCAGTTTTTTTTTTAAATTACCTACGGGTAATCACATGGCCTTCATCTCACCTGATGCTAGGTGATGATAAGGCCGAAGGTGGAAGCGCACTTCACCCGGAATCCTCAACTGAGAAACTAAGTAACTATCTTATCTATGACTGTTGGTACGGAACTATACAATGTTTCTAATATTGTTGTTATGACGACATAATTTGATAAGATAGTGGTAGCTAGCCAGGCGGACTTAAAATAAGCCCTAACACAAACCAAACAAGCACAATACACTCACACACGTTCTATCTAACCAATATTGTAAAAACTCATGTAATTATACCTACTTATGGAGTGCAATAAAATGCATCCCGCTGGGAATCGAACCTGGGCTTTAGAGTTTGAGACCGGTCGGTGGACTTATACAGTTTTCTGACTATAGTTAGTTAACTAAATGGTTCCACAGAAAACCAGCGCCTTCGCATAATAATGTCATGACATTATACTGAGTGCCACCAATTAAAATTATATAAAAAACCTTAATCAATAAATTGTTTGTCTTTATTTCTTGTTTCTAATATACTCATTGGGAATCAGGTCACATTATGTCGGCCACTTGACTTTTGAAGATGTAACACCGCATAATAAGATGTTAATAAATATGAATCACCCGCGTCCGCCTTTCGAAAAATTACGTAAATCGCGAGGTCAGCTACTTTGCGAACCGCAATGTCTTAATCAACCAATAAACTTCCCACTGTTGGGACTTAATGTCGGTTTATTTACATTTCTCACTTTATTTTTTTGACAATACAATGAGGAGGCGAATAACTTTCATCTCTTAAGCCCTAAGATCCGAGGGTAGTTCCACTTTTTATTTTTTTGGGAAACAAACAGCATTTTGTAGTACCTTAATCTATGATTCTCATTTGCCAAAACAGTTTCCACTTGTAATTAAGATAACAACGTTAAATACATAACTTACTTTAAAAAAATACCTCAAATACAGAGTAATTTTTTGAGTCTACAATTAAGTATAACATATTATAAGATCTATCCAACGGTCATTGCAACCGATGGCCATGCAGATTCACCTTTGCAGATGAAATACCACAAATTTGATAACACAACGCTATAGTAAGTTTTCACTTTTTATTTCCAAGTGCTAATTGCTGTACTGAAGCTAAATAAATATTTATAAAATTTGCGCTTACGTCAGCCTTCCCGGTAGCATAGCGGCCAGTACAGCCGCCCGGATTGCGGAAGACCCAGGTTCGATTCCTGGCTGGGTCGGGTGGGCGTTTAATTTTTTCACTGTATTTTATAAATATTTAATTAGCTTCAGTGCAGCAATTAGCACTTGAAAATAAAATGTAAAAAAAATATATTATAAGATATACAATAAAAGTACAAAACCAAGCTTTTATATTTAGATAATTCGTCAAAGTAGAATCCCGTCACACCCAAACATTAATCGAATTTGGTCTAACCAATTTTAATTTTTTATCTATATTTTTTTTTAATATAAGAAAGGCCAAAGATGGAGGCGCACTTCACCCAAATCCTCAACCAATACGGTACAAGTATTTCTCAAATGTAACTCGCACTAAACACTCAGATTCAAAGAGAGTAGGCACCGAGTGTGAGCCCACCATTAAAATCACTCCCCCATCACAATAAGTAAAACCAGATTTTGTATGGAATTTTATCATTATTATTTTTAAATCGTTTTCGGAAACGTGATCGAATAACAAATAAAACTAGACTAAAAAATAAAGATGTCTAAGATCAACGACCCGACGCGACGCCAACAAAAAAAAAAACAAAAACAAACGACATTTTGTTTTTGTGTTGTTTGCTTGTTCTTTCTTTCTTTCTTTTAGTTGATGGCTTCGTGCGATTAGCACATTTAGCCAGTGTCAAAGTAATTTTTCTTACAAGTAATACATAAATATACAATATTTCCTTCCATATAGTATGATGATGTATGATAATAAAAATGAGAAGTGAGAAATGATATACCCCCCAACCCCTCCAGTATCTCAGTAAAGATGTGGGGCTTTACTGATTCCTCGGCGGACTTCTTGAGAGAATTTGAAAAGTAAAGTTGCACTGTTTTGTTACATTTGCCAACACTCATGCACACTTACGAACACTTAACGGTTAATAATCCACCATTATTTCACATTAATATTCGACATAACACACATTTTTGAAAATAAAACAAAACCGCAGACATGACTCTTCACTTTCCCGCCAAGAAGTCCTTGTTTGCTTGTTATTTTTATTCAAAAAGTTTTTTTTTTAGTATCTCTCCGTTTATCTAGGATGGTGACGGAAGAGTATGGTTGCCATGTATATGTGAAATTATTAAACCAACACAAACGCTTTGTTGAAACCTCGGTTTTCAGAGATTAAACGATCTCCGTGTTTTCTTTAAATAAAGTATATCTGCATTCTTACACTTCACACCTTCACACCTAAACAGATACCAAAACTAAACTAAACCTTGGAAAGAAATCGGTTACCGCAGCCTTTCGAAATTTTTCGTTAATAATTAAAAAAAGGGGGTCATCAACTGATTTTTGACTTTATACTGACCACCTTTTTTCTAGCTGTCTTTCAGTAAAATTTCAATAAAATCAAAGTATTTTTTTTTTATTCAAACAAACATTACGATAAGTGCTTTTGAATCGTCCATACATTTTTTACCTACTACCCATGGACATTTTTCCCATTTTTTTTTATAGGTAGCTCGGCAAATCACTCCATCCCACCTGATGTTAAGTGGAAATGGAGTCCAGACGCGTAGATAACTGGTGCAGCGTGAAAACAAACGTAGCATCAGTTAACCTCAGTCTGCCGGCCCACAAGGTGCTTCTTCACGCCTCTTTTGAAGGACCCCATATCATCCGTAATCGTTTTCGGATTTACATTCAGGACGTAAATTTTTTAGCTGTGGAGAAGAATGGGCGCAAGAAGCTCCCACAGCTTTAATAGAAGTAACGACATTTACAAAAAAAGTATGTCGTTACCAAATCATACGGATTATCTTAATAATGGAATTCTATATTACTATTGGCGACGAAAACTGGTGTCGAACGCTGGTTCCACTTCAACACCCAAACACAAACTACTTATAAAATGTTTTTGTTTTGTTTATATTATTTTAACGCAAATTTTGTTGCGAATAAAATTACAAAAATACAAATGTTGAAAAAATTTGCGTTAAAATTATATAAACAAAACAAAAACATTTTATAAACAGCTTGCCTACTTCTTAACTTGTAAAAATATTATGATCAGATGTTAATGACGGTAGTTGTTGACATTGAATAGGCGCCTTTGGCTTTCAAAGTAGAAAAAAGTAAATGGTGTTGAATAATTTCGGCGGGCTGGTTAGAACCACGATAGCTCAATTGGAAGAGCACCTGACCCGGTATGTCAGAAGGGTGCAGGTTCAAATCCTGCTCGTGGATTTTTTTTTCAACATTTGTAACAAACTACTTAGTAAACTAAGTAGTAACTAAGTAGTTTGCGTTAAGGCCACAGACTATATAGTCTGTGGTTAAGGCCCATAAAAAAATCTTTGACTCAAATATTTGTTCGAAAATGTTTTCTGGTTGTATTAACAAATAAAAATTACATCCTCATCACGAATCAACGTCGTCATCAGCTCATTTTATGTCCCCACTGCTGGAGCACGAGCCTTCCCTATGGACGGATAGGCAGAACGGGCCATGAACCACCACGCGGGCCCAGTGCGGATTTGTGGTTGTTAACGACTGCTAATGCAGCTCGAGATAATAAATTTTTGGTCACCGATCCGATGTCCGGCCTTTGTGAAATTTGCTTAACCTCAGCAATCGTAGACCAGGCGCGTTAACCACTGCGCCATCGAGCTCCTCATCACGAATCACGATATACGAAGTCGTGACTACATCATAGTCAGAGTCAATGCGACTTCCGATGTTCGACTCGTTCGCACAACGCTAAATACATAATTGGACGAAGCGATGTCACGAAAAAAACATTATAGCTGATTTAGTAACCTCAAATATTATAAGTCAATAACGAAATTCTATCGTCGATCTAACTTTGTAGGTACTTAAGTTTAATTAACTCCTGTAGTATTTCTGTATCCTATCCTGAGGAGCTCGATGGCGTGAGGAGCTCGATGGCGCAGTGGATAACGCGCCGGTCTGCGAGTGCTGAGGTTAAGCGACTTTCGCAAAGGCCGGCCATCGGAGGGGTGATTAAAAATGTATCATCTCGAGCTCCTCCGTGCTTTGAAAGGCACGTAAAGCCGTTGGTCCCGGCTGCATTAGCAGTCGTTAACAACCACGAATCCGCACTGGGCCCGCGTGGTTTATGGCCCGTTCTCCTTATCCATCCATAGGGAAGGCTCGTGCCCCAGCAGTGGGGAGATAAAATGAGCTGGTGAAGTGAAATGAACCCTTGGATTTAGACAGGTGCGCGGTGTGGTAGAAATCTCTCGACTATTTTAAAATGTTAATGATATAAAAATAAAATCAGACATATGGTCACTGAACTTAATAATAATATAATGATAGGAACTTATAGACTTACTAGTCTTGAATTGAGGTGCTGCTATTTAAGAACCTTTATGTTGGAACAAATGCAGGTGATAGGTTCTAACCATCTTTTCTATTAACAAAATAAACACAAATTGTGTTTAATTGGATTAATCCTAGCTAATCGTTATATTTTTTTAGCAAGTCAGTTTTTTTTTGTGGCTTTGCACAAGCATTTAAGTAAACACTTTAAGTTCAATCGAAAAAGCTAGTTGGGGACTTCTTGGCGGGAAAGTACAGAGTCATGTCTGCGGTTTTGTTTTATTTTCAAAAATTTGTGTTATGTCTGTATGTATGCTCTGAAGATATTTTTGACCTTGGGATAAGGTCTTCATAAGGAAAAGATCTTCAGACCACTCGCCGTGGTAGAAGCGATAGAAGACGCTAAGTGACGCTGTATCTCTACGCAATTGCAGGGGTTCGAGAGTATTAGTGACTTCTGCATTGCCGATAACTCGTACAGCGCGACGCTGCAATCTGTCTAAGGCATCGAGAAGGTGCTTTGCAGAACCGTCCCAGATGTGCGAGCAATACTCCACGCAAGACCGTACCTGTGCGTAAAGAATCGCCCCACTCTGTTCAGGACACCGAGTTTTCGTGAGGCTGTTTTGATCACGGCTTCGATGTTGATGTTGATATTGTTCTGCAGGCTTAGAGATGTGCCCTGAAGAGTTGGAAGGGTCAGGAATGGTGACTTTTTGTCCGTAAACGCACATACCTGTGTTTTCTTGCTATTGAACTCAACAAGATTATTGGAGCTCCAATTATATATGAGGTCCAATACCTGATTGAGCTCAATGACAAGATTCACTCGTTTCTCTTCAGTCTCAACTCGCCCAGACGCAGGGTGACCGATAACGATATAAACCCACCGTGCACTGTACTATCATCTGCATAGCAATGAATATTTCCAAGTGGAAGCATATCATTGATTTGCAGAAGAAACAGCGTGGGGGATATAACAGAATCTTGAGGGACACCAGCGTTCACTGACATGAGCCACGATGCGCATCCATCAGACAGAACACGGATTCTACGCTCATGCAGGAATCCAGCGACCCAGTTGCAGAACAGAGGAGGCAGACCGTAAGCCGGAAGCTTGGAGAGAAGAGCTTTGTGCCAGACCCGATCAAATGCCTTGGCTATGCCGAGGCTAACAGCTACCGACTCACTACGCTTGTCAATAGCCTCACCCCAGAGATGTGCAACGTACCTACGCTAGAAGATCACCCGTTGACCGCTTCGGCCGAAACCCGTATTGGCGATCGTGAATTAAGGAGTGTTGTTCTAGGTAGTGGACAAGTTGTTTATTTAAAATGCGCTCCATGACTTTGCACAAAACTGAAGTTACGGCTATGGGGCGGTAATTCAAAGGATCTGACCGATCTCCTTTTTTGGGGACCGGTTGTGTCAAATAGTCAGCTAGGTACTCAAAAGAATTCGAAACACTAATAGGCGAGTACCTCGAACATTGCCTTAGAGCATTAAACCAATGCAGATTTATTTTCGCGAATTGATTTACATACGTAAATATATTGAAACCTTTTTTCACAGTTACTTTTTTTTTTCACCACAGTCTATGTAACCTCCTTACAGTCTATGTCATTCCTTCTCGCTCTGTGTAACCATTGTCCTGTCATTCGTAATTGACGCCCACTCACGCGCACCTCACGTCTGTCGTAAAGGAATTCAATATGTATTTCAGAATTTGTATTTAATATTTAACATTCCTACGTACGTTTGGGGTTAAAAATAGCTCTGACGATAGCGTTCAGTGGTTCGGTGACTATAATTTAAGAAAAGTTGCTGATAATTCTTAACAAAGGTAGTAGTTAACATAAAAAAATAAGTAGGAATTTAGGTAGGTTGAACGCAAGCAAGCAACCTACATATTATGACTGATAATCTGTTACTTGACCTCAACACCTAATAATGACTTAATAATAACGAATAACTTATCGTACTTAACAAATTCACCAAGTTTATAATGCAGTATGCAGTATGCGAACATTCCCTTGAGGGGCATTACATCAGATTTGATAAACCACAAAAACTCTCTAGAGAACAACGATTCATCCCTAGAATGATACGCGAGGCTATTTAAATTAAAAAACATCCTAATTTTAATAGAGAAGATGGTTGGAATCTACCACCAGCCTGGGATCCCATCATACAAAATATTAAATTCCAGCCCCAACACCATACTGCCAGATCAAAAGATTCTGTAAGCTCTTTCTTAACGGCAAAAGTTGTTTCATTTCAATTTATAATTTATTTTAATTTTGGCACCTTTACCAACTTTGGTCCTTCGAGCCGGATTCTTTATCTTTAATTTTGGCACCTCTACTAACTTTGGTCCTTCGAGTCGGATTCTTTATCTTTCTTTTTTTTATCAGACAATAATTACCAAATTTGTTTGCTAATCATATACCTGTTTGTTAAGTAATTTTTTAATTACAATAATAATACAACCAATTTAGGTGGTGGTGCAAAATCGTGTAAAATTCTATTTGTAATTATTAACAAAACTAAAATGTCATTGCGTAAAGTTATCTTTCTCCCAGTCTGTATTCTGAGCACGCGCTTCCTCGTTAGATTCTATTGCGTAACGTCTGTCAGTCAAACAGACAGCGTCTTGTTTTGAATAACGGATACTGACATACACCTCTTTCTTTTCTATTTAAATATATAAAAATGTCGTGTCCTTTCAATCGGACGCAAATAACTTCTGAAAAAAAAACAACTTAGTATATATGTTGTTATAAACCTTCGTACCCACGAATTTTGTATCTCTCTTACCTGCAAAAGTATAAAAGTCTGCAAAATGCATATTTTTACGGAAGATTGCCTCTACTGTCAACCGATGGCGTTGCCTGACTTCAGAAATCAGAAACCCCTAGGAAACCCCTTCGAATCGAAACCGCCTCCTTCAGGCACCAGGAATAGGAAAATCAGAAATTTCTTTATCCTTCAAGATCTTTGTTTTATGTAAGGTATGGCTATTCCTCCTCATTTCACTAGTTTTATTTCTACTGGTACCGAGCTCCAACCGTTTATGTTATAAGTACGAGAAGTGTCATCTTCCAGGACGCCCTTCTACACTACTTTTAAGTTTACACTTACACCTTCTACCAACCAATTAGGTTATACGAAAGATGCCAGATGGCCTTGCGCAAACAAACTCGCACAAGGGACCACCTGCGTAAGGTCAAAACGCCAGATTAGAACCCGCCGAAGCGTATTCTTCATCCAATATTCATAAGACTAGTGTCTCAAGAGAGTCACCCCCCAATCCACTCCCTATTTTCCAAATAGGTGACGTGACCTATAAAGCGCGCTTACTTCTCATTATAAGAAGAGTTCAACTCGTCTCCCAAGACAGTAGGGGGTGAATAGGCACTCACGTTGTCAGTAGCCATGGTGTTGCAGCCCATGAGTGGCAGGGTGTACTGCAGATCTCCTCTCGCTCCCTCGTATTCTCGGAGGCACGAGGAGTTGCTGCCCAGACCAGCTGGGTACACGATGCCGTTGAACGCGTCGACGATACTGCGGGAGAAACAGTCACATTTAAAAAGTCCTTTAAACGAGGTGTAAAGAAGAAACTTGCGGGTCGATGAGGACGGCTGAGGCACAATCCTGCTCCATTAGCTGTGGAGCATGAGAACTCTGCTGGTGAGGTGAGGACGGCTAATGACTAGTGAAGCACAATCCTGCTCCACTAGCTGTGGAGCATCTGGACTCCGCTTCTGCTCAACATCAGTAGAGTGTAGTAATTTTTCAATTCATCAATTAAAAATCGAGAGTGATGCCTGATGGTAAGATTTTGCTTAGAAAGGGGATACGCTTGCGTTACCATTCCATTTAGAAACGATGTTTCGATCACACGACTTGAGGAACCCTTTAAGTTTCTCGCCGTCCCCTTAAAAAGTCCGGTGATGCTGAAAAGGACTTTCAGGGCCATCAGCAAACTGTCTCAAACAAAAAAAAACAAGAAAATACTATTTAACTAAATATGTCTAACTTTAAAAGCATCAGCCAAAGACTTGCCCAAGGCTATGTCTACGAAAGTAGACATAAGTACCGGTCCCAAGAAACTGGGACCGGTGCTTTTGTTGGGCTATCGATGAAGACTTGATGCAATCAAAATGTTCAAAAGTCACTATTTACCATAACATTTTAATCTGTGTTATTTATAATCCTATAAGTAATGGGGGTTTAAGATTCCATGGGTTCCGGTTTTCGGTTTTCGATTTCGAAAGTGTAGACAGGGCTATTTAATCCCAAGGATGGTAGATTGTTTTCATGTTTTTTTTTTAAATTCTTGTTTAGATACCTACTTGCTTACATCTAATACAACTTACAAGTATTATTATTAGAAGTTATCAAAAATCAAATGCATAAGGTTTAATACTTTTGTGTGTTTTTCTCTCTCTCTCTCTCTTTTTATTATTTTTCAGATCATATTGTAATTTTCATCTCTTCGAGTCTTAATATTCATTAGGTACTATATACACTGTACAAAATACCTGATGCAATAAAGATTATTATTATTCTTATTTTTTACTCTTGAATTCCTGATGGTAAGTAATAATCAGCCGGAATCCTCGACTACTTCAACGAGTACGATTCAATGGCTTATTCCCATGCCTCCAAATTTCATTGTTTTCAAGCATACATTGATTCCCTCTCGCCTCCAAAATCAATTTTAAAGAAATATTAACTATTAAATCAATTCCCACCGCCTCCAAAACTTATCAAGTAAGGTCACCATGTTAAAACATATTGCCAAACGTTTTTAGACCTATACCTACTAACGTAGAGAGGTAGGGTAAATGAAAAAATAAGGTTATTGTAAGTTTGTTTATTATGAACAAAATCAAAGTGGGCCAGCAAGTTGTAAAGAATCGTTGGAAAAACATTTTAACTACATATATTATAAAATGTTTTTGTTATGTTTATATAATTTTAACGCAAATTTTTGTTGCGAAACAAATTACAAAAACACAATGTTGAAAAAATTTCCACGAGCAGGACCTGAACCTGCACCCTTCTGACATACCGGGTCAGGTGCTCTTCCAATTGAGCTATCGTGGTTCTAACCAGCCCGCCGAAATTATTCAACACTATTTACTTTTTACTTTGAAAGCCAAAGGCACCCATTCAATGTCAACAACTACAGTTTTTGTAATACATATATTATGATGAATTAGCCGGATATAATTCTAAAAGAAACTTATCATTGTGTTAAATAATAACGCTCTCCACGAAAAAGTCAGACAAGCTCCAAGTAAAATGGTCTTTAAAACAATGGTGTATAAACTGTTTCTACAGGAATCAACACCCACGTAAGAGATAAGCTTTTCTTCTGTTATGTTTAAGTATGTTCATGTAGTCTATTTTTATTTAAGTTTTTTTTATGGTATGCACATTATATTATTATCACATAATTTAATAAACTTAATATTTATATTTAATTTCTTATAAATGTATGTAGTATATGTTTCATTTACGTTCTTTGTCGCACCGCTTACCAATTTTTCTGCCTAGCCCTTAGGTCGACTGGTAGAGAATGCCATTTGGCATTAAGTCCGCCTTTTGTACTTTATTTTATTGTATTGTGCAATAAAGATTGAATAAAGAATAAAGTACTAAGAAACTGGTTATCTTATCTAAACTGCTACGGTTATACGGTTATAACAACGGTTATACCAACATAATTAAACCAGATGGTGGTGGATGCCAAGTGGACTTTGAACAAGTCTACCACTAACAAAGCCGAGTAGGTACAAATATGTACCCTCGCTGAGAATCGAACCCAGCATCTCTAGGTTTAACACCTGTGACCTAACCAAACCACAGAGGCGGTTTAATAAGGCTAGTGGGGTAGTGGCACCAGATTTCGATAGGGGCCAGTGATCGTCATTTTTTTCTTTCAGCAACAATTTTTTTATTTTAGTCTTTAGAAACATTTGTCTTTAGAAGCAATTGAATACAGACCACTTGCATCCTGCTGTCACCCCGTAAATAATAAAAATAAAAATAAAAATGTTTTATTTCAGACAATTATGTAGTCCATCGTGTTAGTTACAGTTAACCTTATAAAGCTATGCTAGAATACAATAACACACAAATAAAATAATAAAAATAAAATAAAAGACACATTGACAAACGAAATTTTAATCAATAATATTACAATATTATTATGGTAATATCATTGATTACAACAATAACTGCAGGTGGACCCCACAAACCCACTGCCGGTCTACTGATTCGCACGCTTAGTGACATGCAGATCCATAAACCTACCGAAGGCTGCAGAGTCCAGAGCAGGATGGATCCTGTCAGCAATTATCACCAAAATCATATTGGCGCTCCCACGCAATCGCAGCATCAGCAACTAGGCAGTCTTCCTTCGCATGATGGTATAAAAATCATTAACATTGGCATCTGCATACATGCCTGATGCGCTACAAAAACGTGGGAGCCCCAACAGGGCCCTGAAGATGTTGTTATGTAAAGCTTCAATGAAAATCTAATGTTATTTTTTGGCGACGAAAACTGTGTTAAGCACTAGAGCCGTTACCCTATCCTATCAACAAAATTAAATAAATAAAATGGCTTACCTATTCGAGTCGAGTGAGGACTGCGTCTGCGCAAGTGTGACGGTGATATGCATGCTGTCACGCTCGCACGCGACCGCCAGACTGTCCAAGGGTGCCACTGCACCCGGCCAGGGTGTTGTGTCGTCATCTGATTCTGCTGATGCCACTGTTGCCATGGCTGTGTCTGCGAATGGAGAAAGGAGTTTGATAAACCAAGTAACTAACTGTTTGAAAAAAGAAAGTGTTGAAAAAATTCCACGAGCGGGATTCGAACCCGCACCCCGTGACATGCCGGGGCAGGTGCACTACCAACTATGCTATCGTGGCTCATAGTGGTGGTGCCGGCCGGAATTTTTTCAACACTTTGCCTTCTTTCAAATTGTAATTAAAATTATATGTAAATAATCATAAGTACTATGGCTTTAATTTAACAGCCTTTTCAGCGGTATACAGTATTTATTGGTGGTGACGAGAAACTTAAAGGGTTCCTTAAGCCGTGTGATCAAAACACCGTCAGAGGGTTTCTGGAGGGAATGGTATCCATCACGCAAGCGTGTTTCGATCCCTTCCCTACTAGATTCTAAGAGAGTTCGGATCGGATCGGATAACGCAAGCTGAAGAGCTCTTTGGTAAGTGGCAAACGCACTCGGTCTGCGACTGCGTAAAGTTAGGCAACTTTCGCAAAGTCCGGTCATCGGATGGGTGGCCTAAAATATATTGTCTTGATCTCGTTCGTGGCGTTAAGGAAAGCTCCCGAGCCTGCAGGGACCCGTCCCTGCAGTGGCGGCAAAAATAAGCTGATTGGGATGGTGATTGAAATAAACTTGTTTGATATGTAACTAGTTTTGAATCGTCAAGAAATATGTAAGACATTGTTTCACCTTCAATACTTATTCTTTTTAAGCTTTTGACATTCGAACATTGGTGGAAAGCCGGCCGTGCCCCTGTCTGTAATTTTAATGTGTATAAAGACGGCGGTCAGTCCGGTGGCTCCACACGTATGGTCACTGGTCGCAGGTCAATGACACTGCCTACCCGGCGCAGGCGCATCCTTTTGATACGCCCGGAGCCTACATCCATTTATTATTAAATTATAAATACATTAGAGTAATTATTAACGGGATTCTGAACATGTTTATTATTTGTGAGTATCCGATATTACGGCACAGTTGCATGCGCCATGATTCAGTGATTAGTCTTGTTAAAAAACGCAAAAATAACAATAAAGCCGTTTCGCGTTCCGATACTGTGAGTGTAGTGTGTCGTGAGCAATTTCGAGTGAATAGTGACTTAGAAACCGGTGGTACGGGCATCGAGCGCCAAAACCGACTAAGGAAGAGGGTAGATCGATTTGTCTGCTCATAAAAACTCACCCGCATTAACTTCAGTGGTTCCGTGATCATGGCGCATGCAACTGTGCCAAAATATCAGATACTCACATATAATGAACATGAATCTCGTTAATAATTACTCTATTGCAAGTGACAATGATAATTTAAATAGTTATAAAAATACATTATTTCAATTACAATAGTCTTTCAAATTTACTAAAAAAAAGTGGTTGGGTAGGAGTAACCTACTCAGTACTCAAGATACTTGTATCAGGCCGCGCACGTCCATATATTAATACGTGAATATTTGAACCGCTTTTTAAGCATATGGCGCTTGTGAAGGTGTGTGAGATTCGCGACATGATTCAAGTTCATAATTATTTAAAAAGAGTGCAGAGAGGTAAAATTGATTTATAATACGTACACTTTTTGACTTACAAATAAAAGAAAGATTTACGGCCAAATTTCGACCACTATTGTTTTATAATTACTTGAGACTGTGTTTATAGCAATAAATAGATATCTTGTGTACTGACAAGTTGAACGCTATATGGGGAAAATAAGACCGAAGAAAGATGGGTAGATTTAATATGGTAAGGAAATGTTTTTAATTTGTTTATATAATTTTAACGCAAATTTTGTTGCGAAACAAATTACAAAAACATTTCCACGAGCAGGATTTGAACCTGCAGCCTTCTGACATACCGGGTCAGGTGCTCTTCCAATTGAGCTATCGTGGTTCTAACGTGGTTGAACGTGGTTCGTGGCGGGCGGGTACTGGCTGGAATTTTTTTCAACATTGTGTTTTTGTAATGGTAAGGAAAGTTGTTATTGTTGAATTGTTAAATGTTGAGATGACGACTGATCGAGGAGAATGAAAGAAGAAACTGCGAAGAGATCAAAACATTTTGGGATCAAGGGTAGGGCAGGCGAATAGAGACAATTTTGCGTATTAACCAGATTGGCGCACTTTAGCTGGGGATAGAAAGAAGTGGAAACATTTTTACTTAAAATTGGGTAACGCAAACCCGCACCAGCTCCCGGTCTACAAATATAAACATCGAGCTGTCACTTACTCTTTCAAATTCACTCTTACCACATCAGTTTAGAGATCATATTCGAACAAACATTACGCCGTACCAAACCTAAGCAAGGTTTACTGTTCCTTCTATCTGACCGGTGTTTGGAAAGAAACGTCCTTTAATGGCGGCTCGCCGGTACGTTGCAATTAACAATAACACTTTAAAAGTTGGAATACTTTAATCAAAATGTTTATCGCTCTCATGTTGTTACAATATATGCTATTGTTTTCCTTATATAGTCTTATTTATACAAGATAAAATTTTATTAGAAAAAATAAACCAGCTCGAGTGGGCATCGAACCCACGACCTTTGGATGACCGATCCAATGCACTGACCGCTGAGCTACCAAGGCGCCAGAAGACTCGTTGAATTTTTCTAGTTGTCTGTGATTTACGGGCTTATTCCTAAAGCTGCAAGCCAGCGGTATTACGTTACTGTGAAGTTACTACATTCACAGTCGAAAGAACACTTTTGCAAGTATTTAACAAACGATAAAGACGTAATTGCTTTAAATATTAATATCATTTTGAATTTTGCATTCACAATTCTATATACAGGTTGACTTTTTTTATCGCCGTCCAAACCTTCTGAAATGACTCCCGTGACACAAACGAACATTCCTTACTATTGGACCAACTCCCTAACTCGAAAATAGAATTCAGCTGTTCCATACATTTTGTTCGAATGAATATTGATGTTTTGTATGGTACAGCTGAATTTTATTTTCGAATTTTATTACGGGAGTCATCTCGGAAAGTTTGGACGGTGATAAAAAAGTCAATCTGTATAGATAAAAGATAAAATTTTACTAGAATAAATCCACCAGTCCCAGGAAGATCGGGGTTCGATTCTCACTCGAGCTTCCTGAGAGCTTGTTGATTTTTTTCTAGTACCTAAAATTATATAGTCTTATTTAGTTTGTTTCCTACAGCTGTGCTTTAAATAACCACGTGCTTGTAAATTAATTGATTAAAAATTATGTAGTTACCTTTCACTTGGGGTAGCTGTTTGCTGCGCGCGGTCACCACCAGAGCCCCGAATACCAGGATGCCCCACATTATTCAGTCTGCAACAAAAGACACAAGATCATTTAATATTGTTATCTCGTAATCGCAATCTCTTCGCAATTCTTTCATGTCATAGTTAATATTAGAAAACTATTTTTTATTTATAAGTTTTAATTTAGCATTCACAATGCTATATACACTTGCGTGCAAAAACATCGACCCACCCCGCACGCTTTGGTTCAGAACACTATAAATAAAAATCTAATATGAATTAAAAATAACTTCTATACTGTATGTTACGTGACAGTCTAGGTTTACAATAGACGAGTTTTTACTGTGACACATTTTGGTTTATTGATATTACAGACAGCAATACAAGAACAGTTAGAATAGCTCAATTATTTAATGAAAAAATTATCATGGGTAATCATCATTCAAATTACATTAAGAGTTAATGTTCTCTTATCTAAATTTTACGTAATTGTGTTCTGAATCGAAATCTGCGGGGTAGGTCGATGTTTTTGCACGCAAGTGTATATATCTACCGCTGGCTTGCAGCCTAAATATCACAAGCTACTAGAAATATTAAACGAGCCTTCTGGAGCCTCGGTAGCTCAGCGAGCGGTCAGAGCATTGGACCGGTTATCCAAAGGTCGTGGATTCGATTCCCACTCGAGCTTCCTGAGGCTAGTTGGTTATTTCTAGTAAAATTTAGCATAAAGAGAACTGCCATATTAAACAAAACAACACTTTTTTTTTGAGAGAGATTGCTGATTGCCGCTGCGGCACTTTCAGCTTCACCGGGCTTTTTTGGGGGCGGCGAGGAACGTAAAGGGTCCCTCAAGCCGTGTGAAACGAATCACCTTCAGAGGTTATCTAGAGGGAACGGCATCGCGCACTAGTGCGCGTCCCCGTGCCCTAATAGATTCTCCGAAGGGTTCGGATCGGATCGGGGAGCGGAGCAACCCGAGGGCGCCTCGAAAGGCACGGACCTCGGCTCGGGTTGACCGGGCCGTGGAGAAGGAGAGAAGCGCCCAGGTACATGTCTGTACCTGGTGTAGAGCGAGTGTGAACCGGTTCTTCGTACCCTTGTTCTACGAGTACGGTGTTTTGGGCCTAAACTGGTGTGCATGTTTAGTGTATTCTGTAAATGTGTGCTGTCATTTAGAGAATCGGGCGGGGGATTAGAGGATCGGGCGGGGGTTTAGAGGATCGGGCGGGGGCAAAACAACACTATTTTCCAACCGCCATCCACTTCACGTCCCGTAACTTGGTCTGTATCAAGATTATTTGATACAGACCAAGTAACCAAGTTTTGAATCGTTTTTTTTTACTTAAGTAATACGGGTAAACACTTGACCTTCATCTAACCCGATGTTATGGCTATCTTATCTCTAGCTGCCGGAAAACAACAATGCTACAATATTGATGTTATGGCGACATATTTAGATAAGATGGTGGTAGCTAGCCAGGCGGGCAAACAAACCCTACCACCAACCAAACCGAGTACACAAACATGTACCCCCCGCTGGGAATCGAACCCGGGACGGGACTGGGTCTAAATCGGTGCAGAGGCGATAAAGATAAGATTTGGTAGTTCAAGTGATTAACCATGACATCCATTCAAACAAATTAAGCTCATAATAGGTCACACTTCGCCACCATTACGTTGAATATTTTGTGAATCACAATCGCTTTTCGTCTACTGGTTAAACACAGTTTAAATAAATAATAAAAAATGCGTATATGAAACGCGTCACCACAATAGGTATAAGGTCACATTTTCGCAATTTATATGGCGAAAATTAGCATTTAAGAGAGAGAAATAACTATATTACCGTCACATTTGTGACAAGGCCGGCCCCATGCTGTCATTTAAAGTCTATAGTCTATAGTTGTGTCTATAGGCGAGTTATCTTGAACGATATCAGTGAAAGGCTTGGACAAAACGGTCTGGCTCGTGGGGTGCTTTTTAACTAAAGGTAGGTATGAATAAAGATAAGCAAAGATAAGTTTTCTTATCAATACAATAAGTACTTTAGTAAAGTAAAAGTAAATAGCCTTTAACTATGATTATTTACAAGCATAATGTGATTTTAAGTAAATTTTGTTGCGAACAAATTACAAATTGAAAAAAAAAATAAAGTGTTGAAAAAATTCCACGAGCGGTGTTCGCCCCCGCACCCCATGACATGCCGTGTCACACACGACACACACACACGATTAGCCTATGCTGTCCCATTGCTGGGTGAAGTCCTTCATCATTGAAATCAAGTTTTATAGATTAATGGCTTAATCAAGACGCTTGCCAGAAACGGGTTGGTGATCACAAACCCTGGATGTGCATCGAAATATCAATCAATTACCCGACCTGGGAATTGACCCGAGAACTTCGAGTATCGGGCCGAACGCTTTTCCACTGGGCCACTTAGGCGTTTAGTACAAAACTTATTGAATAAATTAGAGAAACTGGCAAGTGAGATGATTATACCGATACTCAATTGTAGCGATTGCTTGATATCAGTGATGGAGCCGTTTTCCCAGGAGTGAGACAGTGCATACAATTATTAATTGTCATGCACTTCGGAGGACTTCAGGCTCTTCGCTCTTAAAAACGTTGCCAAACTCATCATCTCGTTGGCATCGATCTTTACAGAGGAAGAAGAGTGAAAGGATGGGGTTGCACAAATGATACCGATATGTCGAAGTGTCACTGGGAGAGGGAAACCTCAGCAGGCCCCACTGAGATAAGAAGCTAAGAATCGTCGTGCATGGTATACAATTGGGCAGTTGACTGGTTAGTCAATATAGAAACTTTTTAACAACTGTCAAAACGATTATTTTTAATTGAAATTGTATGGGATTAGCAAACTATGACGTCACTAATTTTTCCCGTCAATTGAGTGTTTATTAATAACTTTTTAGGTAAATTCATGCTTAGGTCAAATAAAAAATTGGTCATTGTTATAAAAAACTGTTACGT
This sequence comes from Eudonia truncicolella, assembly GCA_949315975.1. NCBI lineage: Eukaryota > Metazoa > Arthropoda > Insecta > Lepidoptera > Crambidae > Eudonia > Eudonia truncicolella. The sequence continues at coordinate 4,629,047 of OX438851.1, forward strand.
GATCTCATTTATACGTTTATTGTTCTGGAACTAATTGTAGTTGTTGTCAACTACCCAATTAGAGCATATTTAATTCTTTAGAACCAGCAGGTATATGATATTTTTTTTTCTGAACACCAGGGCCTACTATTATATTTATTCATGTTTTGAAGTGTCAAACTCGTTTCTTCTTATTTTTTTTACAGTTACTAAGTATAATTATTTTTTTACGAATTTATGTTTTTATTTATTTATTTAATAATCCACTCTTACACCTATTTTTACAGGATTTAACCTAAAACAATAGTGTAACTATTTAAATTAAAACTACTTAATTATAACTTATCACTAATAATGCTATTTCCGTGAATTCATTCAGAGAACAAGAAAATAAGTCTATTTTCTCCGCTACTTGGTTAATAGTGCGCAATGCGCGAGTCAATCTGCAACCATAAGGAAAAAGGTTTCATTTTTATAACAAAACGATAACACGAATCTCTAAATGCGATTAGACACCTTCTAAGTAGCTCGCTCCATTTAAATTATGACGAAATATATAAACAAGTGGACGCAAAGATGGTTCGATTATGTCAAGAGAACTAGCTTTGTAAAAGCTGATCAAACAAATTAGCATCACAATGGATGGACAGAAATGTAGGCCATTTTGAATCGTGTAGTATTTACTTATCTGTGGAGAAACAGAAGAATATTCTGTTGCATCATATCAAATATAATATACTTATATGTTTTCACTATTGTACAGTATTATGACATATTTGGAATTAAATATTATATAAATTCTCATGAATTCTAGAAGATAGAAAACAAATAAAGTAATGTATATGCAAAATAACAAATAAAATATACTTATAATATCTTTATATATAAAAATCTTCTGTGCGTGTGTATGTTATATAACTCCTTCTAAACGGCTGGACCGATTTGGATGAAATTTTCTGTGTGTGTTCAAGCGGATTCGAGAATGGTTTAGATTTACAATTGGACCCGGTAGGTGGCGCTGCTATAGGGGTCCATAATGGGATACGGGTGTTCTTAAGCGGACGAATGATTTGATTGTTTTGTTGTCATGAAAACTGTCAAAGCGGTACGAAAGTGTTGTATTAAATAATAATACTTAGTTTTTAATATTTTTAATTTGACAATAATAGTCATTTTTAATTTTTTTAATTTTATTATATTTTGATTGTGATTGTTTTGTAATTGTAATTCTATTATTATATTTTAATTGTAGTTTTGTTATTATGTTTGTTATTATGAATGTAATTTTAATGCAATGTAATTGTATGATCCTAAGTTCGTCGAAATAAATGATTTTATTATTTATTTATTTATTATATCGGTAATCATCAGTATTAACAATATTTATCCTGTTTTAATTATAATAATATTAAATAATATATATGTAGCTTTCCTGACCGATTTCGACCACAGCGGCTGTATGCACAGGATAGGCATACTATTATCTTCTTAGTGTGGGCTTCGCTGATCCGCCCTTAAATTTTTTGGAAACCAAAAACCCAATTTTTTTGGAGAAGTTACGAGCGCATTTTGTGCATGTCAGTACGTCGCCAACGTATGGGTAGGTGTTGGCCGCAGGTGGTCGGGCCTTCAGATCATCCCGCTTCCTATCCAGGTCTTCGAGACGCTCGGTTTCGAAGTCATTCACCTGTTAGTGAATGAGTCGTCGCCACTCGGGGAGCTGCGTTGCTTTCACCTTCCATTGTATATGCTCTATTTTGCACTGTCCGCTTTTATACAAGTTGCTTAGAGATGGTTTTTACCTAAATGAATTTTGTCTTTCCCAATCCTTCTACATATGAACTTTAACTAACTATGCCAAATATCACACTCCTCCGTGTGCGCAATGTGCTTAAAGAACAGTCATCATTACCTATTACCATTTCACCCTATTAATGTCATAACAAGCTGATTTTATGTCCCCACTGCTGGGGCACGAGCCTTCCCTATGGACGCAAAGACCACAGGGAGAACGGGCCGTAAACTACCACGCTGGCCCAGAGCGGTGCGGTGTCGAGTCGAGATGATATGTTTTCGTCACCCATCTAATGACCGGCCTTTGCGAAAGCGAGCGTAGACCGAGCGCGCCAATTATATATATATTAACAATTAGCACGACAACGGTAGTTGCACCGTTATGCATAATAACGTAACGCTATTCTAAAAAGAAAACGAAAGCAGAGTCGCTTGGGGTATTCTAAGACCCCAGAGGCTGTTGTAATAGTTAAGCTTAAGAGACGTGCTCGCACTTTGAAGTCTTAGAACAAATGGATTAGTTACGCAAAGAGAATGATATATGATTCGGTGTGCTAACGACTATTGTGTTCCTTATCTTTATCAACAGCTTAAAACGTACCACTGCTGGGCTTAAGGCGCGCAGTATGAGTTTTATTGAGGTTAGGCATTCTCGTTTTCGTTAATGACTGTGGTAGTCGCTAAGATACCAAAGTCTTCAAAGGGTTCGTAATATCGGAATAAGAATAAAGTATTAAGAATTTTTACAAGAATAATATTACGGAATATACGAAACATAACATAACTAACTACATTAAAGAAAAAAAAATTAGGATAACTAAAGACAAAATAAAACCTATAAATAAAAAATGTCCTCCAGCTGTGGGCTCATGGGAACGGTCCCAAGAATGCTAGCAACATTACCTCTTTGGATTGCCAAGCTAATACGTTGGCAGAGGTAGCTGCCAGCCTTCATGTCACCGGAGGCTTCAATAAGGCGAGCACTCAACTCTTTAACAAGCTGATTGGCTTCCGGCCCCCATGGACCCAATGTCTCCACCGCAAACGGAACAAACAAATAATTTGGACCCAGGTTTGCGTATTTGTGCCGTTTTCAGCACTTACCGCAGCAGCCCCCACATGAAGAGAGGTGGCGCGTACATGTGAGGGAGCCACGGTGTCAGCACAGGTTGCATCCCAAAGATTATAAGTTGCATTACAAGAGCGTTTATAAACATAACTATAAGAGAGATATGTTTATGAAAGCTCAAACAAACTTAAAATGAAATTATATACCTGTCAGGTTTTTTTAAAATGTGAATCAGGGAAATGAGTTTGTGACATTATTGACCTTCTCATCATACTTTTTGTATGTACACACGCCTGCACATCAACCTACCACACACAAACTGTCAAATTTCCTCAATAGACTTTGAAGTTTAGTACTGAGCAATATGGTTGAAAATGTTTTGAAGAAATTTGACAGTTTTGGATAGGTTGATGTGCAGGCGTGTGTACAATAGATCTATAAACTAAACAGAAGTTCACACAAGAACTCTGCAAGAACCCTGCATTTTGTATCCACACAGTCATGCTTATAGGAAAGTCAGACATTACTGACCTACCTGTAAATACCTGTAAAAATTACATATCGAAACTGCCTGGTCGATAACTATACCAAAAAGTCCTTGAAGTTCAAATGCAAAAGTCATGCTGATGAGCTCGTGAGCGTTACAATGTTAGCGCTGAGTCGCTACGCGGAAACGTTCAGGGACCGTCAAGCGTGACATTAGATAAAGATAACAGGTAAGAACTTTAACCAGTATGTAGCAACGGAGTAACATATTAAACAACATACAAACAGAAACTAAGGCGGACCCAGAGAGGTAAGCGCGCTCGAGCACCTCACACATAGACCCCTCGCACGGACACGGATCCCGGAACAGTTCGGAACAGTCCGAGCGCCGCTGTTGCGAGATTGTGTCTAAGTGTGTGTTGCTCCGAGCGCGTTTGTGTGAAACTTACTTTTGCCAGTCTCTTTATTTTGTGATACTAATTGTCCCTTTAATCCAAAATAAAAGGCCCTTGATTTTGGACAGTGAAAAACTCGTCATCCAAATACCACCGCGCCCGGGGAGATGCTAACGGTTATGTGGGATAATTTTCTTTTGTCCATAAGGCCCTGCAGGGGTACAAAAATGCCAATGACAACAATAACATTTACAACAGGAGAATTTCTAAGTTTAGTTTAAACCACGCACCACAGTATTATTGGGCCACGTTCACGTCGCAAACGTCACACACAACACGGAAACGTTCCAGGCTCCGTCAAGCGTGACAGGCTACGAGCGTGCTACGACCATGTGCGATGTCAGGAAGTGTGCGTATCCAATAAAGCAACTGTGTGACGCACTTTTGTTTTTCCCGACTAGATCCGAGCCCCTCGGAGAATCTAGTAGGGACAGGGTCACGCAGCAGTGCATGATGCCAAAAACCGTTCACTCGAGTAAACCTATGACGGTGTTTCTTTTCACACAGCTTGACAACCTTTAACCCCCTTTGAGTTTCTTCTTCTCTTTCAGGTTACCCTGAAATATGCTGTCTGAGAAATTGGCTTGCACGATATACTTGCACATACACGATTGTATAATTTTGACGCGTTCATGATTATTTTCAAAAACACCTGTAAAAAAATCACTATTATTGAACTTACAACGAAATTACTCAATCAATATGTTTGGAAACCACTTAAAGGCATCGATAGCATTCGCAATTTGGTATCTGCATATTTTGATAAGTAAAACCAATTTTTTCTTAAATATTTAGTGATTCTATTAATTTCTAAGCGGTCTCAATCGTCGCGGGCGCTAATTCTCGACCTTATGACAGCGCCGTTAACAGTCGTTTTCAATGTTCACAAATCGAGGCATCGTCTTAAGCGACGTTACCTATTTCGTCTCTATTTTCGTAGTACGAACGTCTGCTAAAATTCATTTCTACTGTGGCACCAACGAGCCAACACACATAATTATGGTGTCGGTACCGTAGTTTCGACTCGTTACCACAATAAGAAGGCCAGAAGGTATGCTTAATACATACCACGCTCGAGCAACGCACACATAGACCCCTTGCACGAAACAGCTCGGAACAGCCCCTCTACACACGACTTTAAAGTTTATATTGACACCCCCCACCAACCGTTATCAAGGTCATAAAGTTAGGTGTCAGACATCCTTGCGCAAACACAAGGGACCATCTGCGTCAGGTCATAACGCCAGATAGCGCATTCTTCATCCGGAACTCTTAAGACTAGTGTCTCGAGCGAGTTGCCCCGCGGACACGTATAGTCCACTACCTAATATCCAGATAGGTAACTGAAGCTGTAAGCTCTCTCACTTCTCGTTGCATTAAGAGTACACACGCCTGCAGATCAGACTAATACAAACTGTCAAATTTCCTCAATAGACTTTGAGCTTTACGTGTAAGGCATAAGGTTGAAATTTATTGAAGAAATTTGACAGTTTTGGATAGGTTGATGTGCTGGCGTCTGTACAACACGCAGTTTCCACAGCTCGGAACTGTTCGAGCGTAGCTGTTGCGAGATTCGGTGTCCGCGAGAGGTTGTATAGGTATGTGTGCGTTGCTCGACCACGACCCGGTCAACACGAGCCGAGAACTTAGCCTTTAGAGCCCTCGGGTTATTCCGCTGGATGATGAAGCTGAAAACGCCCAGTGGCAAACAGTAAACTCTCTCAAAAAAAGTGGGTTGCAAGAGCGTGTTTGTATGAAGCTGACCTTTTGCAGTGTTTTTATTTTGTGTCTTAACTGTCCGTCAGAGTTGGATGATGTGCTTACTGGGTAGCGTAGGTATGTTTTTAAATACGAGCTTCAGTAGGCTTACTAATTATAGTATATATTATTATAGTAGTAGCTTCAGTAGGCTTATTAATTTAATTTAATTAGTTTTAGTCTTAGTTGTAGTTTATAGTCTTGCTCACGTTTGCTTGTCGTGGCAGCCTGTAAGTGAATCTGCACTTATCCTAAATATAGTACGTAAGATTAAACAATGTAAATAGTATAAGATTTGTTGGTTGCCTTTAATAAATAAATAAATAAATAAATAAATAAATAAATAAATAAATAAATAAATAAATAAATAAATAAATAAATAAATAAATAAATAAATAGCTGAGTCCTCGCCTGCGGTAGGTACGCGTACTCAGTTAAGCGGTCTAGCTATATACATATAGACGCTAGATTTGAATGCGAGCAATCGTGGTTCAATCTTAACAACTTTCAACTTTCAACTTTCTCCGTTGGATAGATGGCGCTAGTGCCGCTAAAAAAGCACTCAAAAACATTAAATAGCAGTGACAAAGTTCAGCGCTTACGTCAACCTTCCGGGTAGCATAGCGGTCAGTGCAGCCGCCCAGACCCAGGTTTGATTCCTGGCTGGGTCGGGTGCGCGTTTAATTTTTTCACTGTATTTTATAATTTATTTATTTATATTTAATTTAGCTTCAGTGCAGCAATTAGCACTTGAAAATAAAAATTTAAAATCTCCGTTTTTATTGTATTATGTATTACCAACACACTATGGTATGTAGTATGTCTGAAAATAAAGAGTTTTATTATAATTATTATTATCTTTATTAAATATATTACTTAAGATTTTTTTTTTACAATATTCTATATAAAACATTTTTACAATATAAAATATTATAAAAAACTTAACCTAGGTCGCCACTGGCAGCGGGGATAGACCCAAGCTATCAGTGGTTAGGGCTGCAGAGTGAGGAACCTCTTGACAATACGTGCCGTGTCAAGGAGCACTGCCATTTGCATCTGACCCTTGACTATTATTATTTTTTATTATACCGCTGATGTGCACATAGCAATTTGTATGGCATTGAAGCAGTCGGCTTCACCAAATTCTCCGCGATCGAATGACAAATAAAACTCGCAGTAGGATCCCTGTGGAAAAACGAGGTGAGTTGCAATTTTGCCATAGGTACCGATCTCGTTATTATTAAGACAAGATAAAATAAGATATGTATTTACATAATTTTATTGTCATAAAATTGTGTAATAAGTAATAACACATACATTAACGCGGTCTAATGGCGAATGAGACTCGCACTAGCCATATTAACAATTTGACCTTCGATCAATAATGTACTAGATTGAAAAATGGTACGCGACTTTGGGGTCACGGAACAACAATGACGTTCGCGGCGATTACAGTCAATATTAAGTACAAATATTTTGCAACCATAATGTATTCTAATTAATCCTTGTGGTCCGGCAGAGTGAGGTTGACTGATGCTGCGTTGTTTTCACGCTGCACCAGTTGCCTTCGCGTCTGGACTCCATTTCCACATAACATCAGGTGGCGTGGAGTCATTTGCCGTGCTAAGTATAAAAAAATAAATAAAATAATAATTATTTTTAAGATTTAAGGTTCACAGTAAGCTGAAGTTGTTGATGCTATAGAAATAGGTAGGACAAATAGGTAAACAAGACCACTTTCGAGATGAATTTTTGTTCTGGATCATATGTCTAGTAAATTATTGATCGAAGATCTTATAGCAGTAATTTTAACGCAAATTTTGTTGCGAAACAAATTACAAAAAAGACAAATGTTAAAAAAAAAAATGAAATCCTGCTCGTGAAAATTTTTTCAACATTTGTGTTTTTGTAATCTCATAGCAGATTCTAAGCGTATCGTAACTCTTTAATGCTATCCAATGTTGTTATTCGATTTTTTAATGTATTTCATTTCAGGATCCTTTATCTATATAGAATGTACAGACGCATGCGCATCAACCTATCCAAAACTGTCAAATTTCTTCAATACATTTTCAACCATATTTTTAAAGAAATGTGGTGTGTAGTTTGTGGTAGGTTGATGTGCAGGCGCGTGTACGTAATTGAGAGAGAGAGAGAGAGAGAGAGAGAGAGAGAGAGAGAGAGAGAGAGAGAGAGAGAGAAAAACATTTATTGACCACACACACTAATATACTTAATTTCTAGAACTTTTGACGTTGTCGTAACGATACGATTTCGATAGAAATTCGAACTTATTACCATAATACGCTGAAAAGCACCTGTACTCTCTGTGCATAGAGTAAAAAGGTGCTACAAATGAGTTAATAATGAAAGTAGGCCGGTGCCGAGACTGCGCCCATCTATCTGTCCGCAATTACATAACAAAGGATATAAAACAATGAGTTGCCATACCACTTGCACGGTTGTGGCAATAGCTGTGCTAAGTGTGACATTCGATAAGAAAAAAAAAACAGCTCTTTTGGGCAGCGATCGTAAATGTTAAGCTATGTTGGCGTGGTCGGTACAAGGATAGGTGACCAAAAACTTTATTGTCTTCTCGCCTTTGCTGTCACGTTAAGCAGTTGGTCCTAGCTACTATCAGAAGGTTACAAAGCAAGTCGTGTCCTGGTCCTTTCGTTTGATCACTCACAAGTACAAGGCCTCTATATTGAACCTGAGCATAGACGATATGCGTGTCTTTTTTAATTTTTTTAGAGCGTGTAGTCTGATCTCCATACGGCATTTTTAGGGACCCCGGCCTTTTTTCGAGGCGGCGAGAAACTTAAAGGGTTCCTCAAGCCGTGTAAAACGAAACACCGTCAATGTTTTTCTAGAGGGAATGGCATCACGCACTAGTGCGTGTCCCCGTTCCATACTAGACTCTCCGAGGGGTACGGATCGAATAGGGAGCGGAACAACCCGAGGGCGCCTCTAAAGTCTAGGACCTCGGCTCGGGTTGACCGGGCCGTGGGGGCGGGGAGAAGCGCCCAGATACATGTCTGTACCTGGTATAGAGCGCGTGTGAACCGGGTCGTCGTACCCTAAAATTCGTAGTGCAAAATGTTAAGCCTACTCGTACGTCGCCAGGAGGCACTGCTTCGGCGCTTTACTAATTTTCTTTTTCGTTAACGTGATCGAATGGTGAATGAAACTCGCACTTGGCGGCACCCATTTCCCCCATCCATCCATAGAAAAGGTTCTTGCCCCAACAGTGGGGACATAGAACGGTAGCTAGTGAAAACTAGCGGTTGTAAACTAGAAGATGTAGGTCCAAATGTTGTCTAGTAGGCTAGAGTCTAGACATAGTGAATGGCACAAGTCACTGCACAAGTCTTAAGTAACCCAGCCCTAACTTTCTCTGTAGCCCAGATAACTTGGCCTTTATACCACGTTCACTTTTATGTTTACAGCGATTGCTATTACTTAGGTAAGCTTATATAAGTAATAGCAAATTGGTATACAAGTATATACAATAGTGATAAGGAACAATGCATTAACTGTTAACATAGGTAAGGTATCCAAGATCTTCTCAAATCTTTTGTTTGCAGGAAATGGCAAATAATCGTTTATTGTTAATACAGGAAGAAAAGGGTAACATTTAAAAACAGGTTACATTGTGTTTTCGGCTTAGTTTTAGCACAGTGTGGGGGTTTTGGTTTATTTGATTACAAGTTGTTGCCCGCGACTTCGTTCGCGAAGACTAAAGCAAAAAAAAAAAGTATCCAATATGCTGGTCTGGGTCATGGTCTGTATATGAGGAAGTTTCATCAAAATCCATTCAGTAGTTACGTGAAAGAGTAAAAAACATCCATCCATACTTACAAATATTAGTAGGATAAGTATTGACTGTTTTTGATCTAAATCAAAAACAGTCAATATTACAAGGGGCGTACGGGTGCTTCAAAAATATTGAAAATATCTTCACCCCGCATTATGGGGCGAATGGGTACCTTGGTAGGGGGCGAAAGGGTATTTTTAGGAAAAGGGGCGAAAGATGAGGGGCGAACGGGTGCGAGACCATGTATTTAAACAACACATCATAACAACAAGACTGAGAGGGTATCATGTGATATCAGAGCTTCCAGTTTTTTTATTTCCACAATTTCATTGACATTTTACTGGCTATTCGATAAAGTCACTAATCAGTTGGTGTTTCTAGTAATCTATACTAATAATATTATAAAGAGAAAAGCTTTGTATGTTTGTATGTATGTTTGGAACGAATGAACTCAAACACTACGGGACCGATTTAAAAAATTCTTTCGTCATTAGAATGCTACATTAGCGCTGAGTAACATAGGCTATATAAAAAGAAATGTCCACCCGTGCGAAGCCGGGACGGGCCGCTAGTTAAAGAATAAAACGGTCGATCACTGGTTACTGTCGAACACTGCAGTGGTGTCACTACTCTACGTATTGTTTGTGTGTGTCATCATCATCATCATCATCAGCTCATTTTATGTCCCCACTGCTGGGGCACGAGCCTTCCCTATGGATGGATATGGAAAATAGGTCATAAACCATCACGCGGGCCCAGTGCGGATTGGTGGTTGTTAACGACTGCTAATGCAGCCGGGACTAACGGCTTTACGTGCCTTCCGAAGCACGGTGACCGGCCATTGCGAAAGTTGCTTAACCTTAGCGCGTTATCCACTGTTCCATCGAGCTCTTCATAAGTGTGTCCTAAAAGGAAATATTGTTTTGAAACAATTATTACCCTTACATTGAACTCTGAAGTTTTTTTGAGATACTGTAACGCATAAAGCCGCTTGACCGCCTCTATGCTCTAGTTGTTAAGGCCACCGGTCTTACACCCAGAGGTCCCGGGTTCGAATCCCAGCGGGGTACATGTTTGTATACTCGGTTTGGTTGTTGGTACGCATGGCTAGCTACCACCTTATCAATCCATCCAACCATCTTATTTAAATATATCGCTATAACACCAATGTTTGTAGCATTGTTGTGTTCCGGCAGCTAGAGATAAGATAGCCAGTGCCTCACTAGTTGAGGATTCCAGCTTCCCCCATTGACCTGATCGTCACTTCAGATGACACCATTTGTGAACATTCAAAATGGCTGATCGTTACTGGCGCTGTCATAAGGTTGAAAATACGTAGCGCCCGCGACGATTTAGACCGCTTAGAAATGAACAAAATCTTTAAATACTTTTTTTTTATTTTTTTTTATTTATTTATCATTTCAATAGTTATTACAAAACACATACCATGCGATAACTTTAAAAACCACTAAGATTTAAGCCTAAGTTATTGCGAGTTTACAATTAATAAATATAATATTATTATTATAATTTTATACACTCATACAATTAGGTCTTATCATAATATAATAATATATCCACAAATAGTTCATAAGTAAAGCGTTACAATAAGTTAAGAAAGTGTTTTTTTAGTTTAAATTTGAAGTTTTTTTTTTAAAAATTGGTTTCAGTTATCAAAATATGCAGCTCTACTAAATTACGGATATTGATTTTATCAATGTATTTGAACGGTTTCCATGCAAATAAATTAAGTAATATCGTTGTAATATCAACAATAGTGATTTATTAGTGGTGTTTTCGAAAATAATTATGATCAAGTGAAAATTATACAATCATGTATTTGAGCTAGCAAATTCAAGATAAAAAACATGAATTTACCTATATCAAAATTTCAGATTTGTTAGTCATAATCTTAAGCTATTCGACGAAAGTTGGTTTTTTTTTTGTCAGTGTGTCGACTTAACATCAGATTAGATGAAGGTGTGTGTAACCGTAAGATATAAAAACGCCTCTCAAACAGCGATTAGGCGTACCTACGTCTGCAAACCAGTTATAAAAAGTAAACCTTTCCAATAACTAGTTACACAAGATTCGAGTGTTATTATTAAAAAAGCGTTAGTTGAGAACGGTTACAACATAAAACGGGACTGTTCTATTAAATCGAATGTGTCTTGTATAGTATGACCATCACTTTTTACAGGTAACTATATTTACTTTAATGTCCATAGACGGACCAAAGATACGTTAAAAAAAATGTTTAATAACTCGGCTGAAGGGCTTGTAGCCAAAGCCTTGAAAAATACTGATATAATGCGTTAGACATTGACAGATTTAAATCATCCTCATTTTGGTTTTACTTCTTTGACACATAGGTAGGTACCTTTACAATTTTTTTTTATCATAATATATATACCTACTTAAATTTTATCTTTATGAATCCTTCTTCATAATTTAACTAGCACGCCACATCTCCGTAAGCTCAAAATGCTTAATGAAGGATAAAAAGTTTTTTTTCCATATAATTCGTGGTATAGACGTAGATTAAAATGAAAAAAAAAAAACAAATATAAAAAAAAAGAAAATGAACATTTACTCCGCTGTCTCAGCGACCCGTAGTGGATAGTGCCTCCGACACAACAAGACGCCATTCTTCCTTAATTTGGGCCATCTCAGACCAGTGGTCGATCTGGAGCCCAAGTAGGTAGTCACTCCAGCGGTACCTGGGACGCCCAACCGAATGAACATTTACAAAATTGTACCTAAACCTTACGGTTGATGGAGACCTTGTACCGTTAAAAAATCGCAAGAAACTCTACAAGGGCTATTTCTTTCTTGGGTTACAGTGTTACAAGCAATCTGAGTTTTTTTCACAAAGGCAAAAAAATACCACACACAAACTAGTAACAGCATTTGACATCCTTGTATAGTGTTATATACAACGTGTCTATACAACGTGTATTTTGTCATTGATGTAATCTTCCACTCTAACCTTTAGACACCAATTAGTATTTTTGACATATTTTGCTTTAATTATAACTAATACATATTACAAATGTAATGTACAACACAATGTTGAAAAAATTTCCACGAGCAGGATTTGAGCCTGCACCCTTCTGACATACCGGGTCAGGTGCTCTTCCAATTGAGCTATCGTGGTTCTAACCAGCCCGCCGAAATTATTCAACACTATTTACTTTTTACTTTGAAAGCCAAAGGCACCCATTCAATGTCAACAACTACCGTCATTAACACCCGATCATAATATTTTTACAAATACTAAAGATCAGTTAAGAAGTAGGCAAGCTATTTATAAAATGCTTTTGTTTTGTTTATATAATTTTAACGCAAATTTTTGTTGCGAAACAAATTACATACATAATAATAATACATATTTTTATGTAAACTGTGAAAACTTTAAAAGCTGCTCCAACAGCAACAATTAACATCTGGTTGTTGAACGATCATGTTATCGATATAAGTGAATAATTAACAGTTGCAATCAATAAATTGTATTTGTTTTTTCGTAACTTGACTAACTTGTAGGAACCTAGTTAGCAGGTATTGAATAATGTTTTTAAATAATATATTTTGGTCCACATTCCACGGCACGCCGGCACGGCATCGATTTTTGTACGAAAACAATTTTGCTTGTATTTGTGTTAATCTTGTTGGTTGTCCTATTAAATAAAATAAAATAAATAAGTAATATAGTTAGCATTAAGTAAGTAAAGTAAACAGCCTATATATAACCGCTGGGCAAAGCCCTCCATCATTGAAATCAAGTTGAAATCAAGTCATCAGGACAAATAATGGGTAATGGCTTAATCACCACGCTTGCCAAATGCGAGTTGGTATGCGGGCTATGCATTGAAAAATCCGAATCAAACTTTGACCTAAACTGACCTGTGATATGAACCCAGGACCTCTGGATACCGGGCCCAGCGCCCTACCACTAGCACACCGAGGCGTTAGGAGTATAGAAAAGCTTGTTACCAAACCAAACAAGAGCGAAGGCTTGTTATTAGTAAGCATCGTAACGGTATTCACGCGTTCACTCCGGCCATGTCGGTAAATCCGTATCGTTGTACAGACGTGTACAAAAACGTTTTAACCAAATAAAAAAAAAAAAGCCCTTGTTTATTTTATTACAAGTCCAAAAGTGTGTTTAACCCTATACTTGGCAGGGTTTTTTTGTGGAGTTATAATAAAGAGGAGGAGGTTATCTAGAGGGAACGGCATCGCGCACTAGTACGCGTCCCCGTGCCCTACTAGATTCTCCGAAGGGTTCGGATCGGATCGGGGGGTGAAGTGCGCTTCCATCATTGGCCTTATCATCACTTAACATCAGGTGAGATCAAGGCACTGTGCTTACCCGTAAAAATAAAATAACCCGTATAAAATAAAAACACAATGCCAAGAATATAAAAGTTAAAACATAGCTATATAGGATAGTGGCCCAAGTGTTCGACGCATTTTTCGTTGCCAAAAATAACATGGGTCTTCATCATTTATTTGCTTACTTAATTATTAATTCTTTATTGCAAAAAAACAACAAAATGCGAACTCAATGCCTTGAGGTATTCTCTACTAGTCGACCAGTTTGGGTACCAAGAGAAAAATAAAGCAAAAAAAATATCCATTGTAGACAAAATATATAGACGTGTAATATAAAATATACAAACACATAAATTCTATAAAATTAATATAATTACAATAAAAATAAATGCACAATAATAACACACATAATTATTTATATACATACATACATCTATATAGGTAAATATACAATAAGTCAGAGACGAAGAGATTACTGTAGGGATTTAAGGTAATACTCAAGTACCATTCTCATAAACACATTTTTACTGGGAGCTTTTCTGATATGATTTCTGATTTTGTATTTTTTCTAAGTAAATATTTCAGTAGGCGTTGTAATTTTAAGAATGTTTTATTCGCCGCATCTCTTTCTTTGGCGGTTTCCCATCAGTCTTCCACAAAGGTATTGATATCGTCTATAGAACTATAGTTTTTTTAAATAATATTTCATTACAACGGTGTGCCTGCCTGTACCGGCACGGGCAGTTGCACAAAGTTGTTTCGGTACTGGTTACGTCATAAGCATTTGGTGACCGGCCTCTCGTGCACAGAAGGCGCCACCATACAAATACGGAGATGGCGGTATGATTGATTCGTCACTTACGCCACGCCATTTCATGTACTTTTTATACAGGGTGCCTTAAAAATCAGAACTCAAGATTGATTTGAAAATCAGCGTTGTGGTATTTTGAAGCTGCAATGCAAGCTAACTATATGCTGAGCGTAGTTGTGAAACTTGTAAGGATTAACTAGTTTTCTTGTTATAAACCTAAGTTTAATAATGCTACTTCTAATAAATGAATTTGAAGTTTTGAATTATTTTTGATTTTTAGGACATCCTGTATAAAAACTGCGAATGTTAGGGTGCTGATGGAAACCCACTTTTGGCACAAGCCCAGTATTAACGTTTCGCAGGGGTTTTTACGTAAAATTAAATAAAAGTGAAAAATCTTTTTTCTGTAAGCTCACTGTCAGAAGCATTTAAATAAATCAGATAACCTTTAAAAAGGAGTATAGTTATATATATACCTAAATACATTGTTTATATGTTTGACGACCTCCGTAGCCGAGTGGCTTGCACGCTGGACTTTGGGCGGCGCTAACTCTGAGGTCCCGGGTTCGATTCCCGGTCGGGTCAATGTCGAAAACGAACATTTCGATATTGTATTTCCAAACGAGTGCTTTAGCTACTTATCTTGGGATCAGAACAATGTATGTGATGTTGTCTAATATTGTCTAATATTGTGTAATAAAATATACACGCATAAATACAATAATGCTGGGGAAACACTTTTAAGAAAATACACTTTATTTCCACTTTATTTATCTCTGTAAGGACGTGTTGACATACATCTGAAAATAATATAAAAGAAATACATTATCTATGGTTACAGTTTTGTTTTGTTTGTTTAAACGTGTGTTTACAAAGTTGGTTAGTAATTTGTGTAATAGTTAGGTGGACGTACGTTTAGTGTTCGTGAATATGCATGAGTGTTTGTTGGCAAATGAAATGGAATAGCCTATAGTAACTTTTCCAGTTGTTTTAGGGAATCCGCGTGCGGTCTCGGTAAAGTTCCACGTGTTTAACTTAAACTCAAGTTTTATCAGGGGAATATTATTTTAACTCAATAATTTATTAATTTTTTTTGGGCAGTGACTTATGGTCACAGATTTATTAACAACTATACATAATTTTCCAATTAATTATAATATAAGTTACATACATCACTAAAGACAAAATAAAACCTATAAATAAAAAATGTCCTCCAGCTGTGGGCTCATGGGAACGGTCCCATGAGCATTTATTAATTTTAAATTCGTTATAAGAGTTTAATTCAAACTATACAGAGTTAGCATTAAACAATATAAAAAAAAATAACTAGCAGTCCACTTCGTCGTAGCGGTCGACATCGTACGCTTGAGTGAACAGTTGAACACCCTTACCCCACGAAGATTAAAAAAATATATTCTAGAACCCTATTGCAGCGCCACTTACCGGGTCAATTTGTGTATCTAACCCATTGAGTGGGTCATACAGACAAAAAAGTATCTTTAAAATCGGTCTAGCCGTTTAGGAGGAGCTCAGTGCGGAAGAATTGTATATAATATTAAGAAGCATTTTATTTCTAATGATCTTACCTCCGCTCAATTATGTACTTAATTCCCGATGAGCGCTTGAAAAACGGTAGGCCACTTTGGGGGGCCACGGAGCCACAATGACGACAGTAAAAATATTTTACAATCTTAATTTAATCTTTATTTTTAAGACTTAAGGTTCATAGTAAGTGTATAGGTATGAGCTAACAGGACCACTTTCGAGATGTATTTTTGTTCCGGATCCTTTATCCAGTACATAATTGGTAGAAGGATTTTACATATTAACTCGTAATAACTCGCTATTCTATAAAATTTCAAAAAAGAACACCTTCTTTTTTGGAGATAGTTTGGTTATTGCGTCAGGCGACGTATTCAGCGTCACCGAACTTTGCAAAGAACAATGTTCATTACCATTCTCCTAACGTGCCATAGATAACATTAATTTCCGCGTGCAACATGGTATGACGGGCATAAATCACAGAGCCAAGTCGGGGCATGACCATAATAGGCAAACGCAGACCAAATAACGGGCGATGCTTAAAAAAAGCCGTTAGCCACGGTCCAAGTCTGACCGGTCTGGGATTTGGTTCTACAAACTTATAATTACACACTTCCTTAGAAAAACTCTGACTTGATTTTAACTATAGGTACTCTTTGGTTTTTCAGCTTCTTACAAAGTGCCTAATACGAGTTCTATCACGAACACCCTGACTTAAACGAGAATTTGTATGTGATCCTGAACGAACGTTCATGAGTGAACGAAACAAAACAGTGCAACGACACTTTTCAAAGTTCTCACAAGTCCGCGTGAGGTCGTTTAAAGTCCCAAATTCTGGAAAATATAAATAAATTAATAAATTTATGTTTTAATATTTAATTGTTATAGCTTTTTCCCCTTTATTATCTTAAAGGGCCTTTTTAAGCTATGCCATTTTTCTTTTCTACAATTTCATCATCACCATCATCAGCCTATACTAGTCCATTGCTGGACGCTGCTTGTACGACTTAACCTACCCAATAAACTAACTTTTTATTTTATTTTATTTAGACAACATCACATACATTGTTCTGATCCCAAGGTAAGTAGCTAAAGCACTCGTTTCATGGAAATCCGAAACAACGTAGGTACCACAACCACCTAGACCAGACCCAGATAAATAAATATAAAATGAAATAATGTTTGTATATATTTATCTATCTTTATATATATAAATCTTCTGTGCGTGTGCCGTGTGTATGATACCGAACTCCTAAACGGCTGGACCGATTTGGATGAAATTTTCTGTGTATGTTTAAGTGGATTCGAGAACGGTTTAGATTTACAATTGGACCCGGTGCGTGGCGCTGTTACAGGGGTCCATCATGGCATACGGGTGTTCTTAAGCGGACGAATGATTTGTTTGTTTTGTTGTCATGGAAACTGTCAAATTGGTACGAAGTCCGCCGGTCAGCTAGTACTACTATATAAATCTGTAGACTCTGTCTGTAAATGCAATTTTCTGACAAATTTTAGGATAAATATTCGTTTTATGACTCAGTGACACCAATTTTACGATTTTTGAAGTTTTTGCCTGTCTGTCTGTCTGTCTGTATGTCCTCTTATAACTCAAGAACGGCTCGACCGATGAATGATGGATGATTTATGAAAATTTGTATGTAGTAAAAAAAAATATTTAGTCAATATTGTTGTTCTGATCCCAAGGTAAGTAGCTAAAGCACTCGTTTCATGGAAATCAGAAACGACGACGGTACCACAACCACCCAGACCCGACACAATATCGAAAAGTTCGTTTTCGACATTGCGACCCGACCGGGATCGAACCCGGGACCTCAGAGTTAGCGCCGCCCAAAGTCCGGCGTGCAAGCCACTCGGCTACGGAGGTCGTCATGTGTAAAAGTAAAAGTGTGGTAAAAGTTAGATTGTGCAAATGATGGGCTATAAAAAAATATTAAATTTTATTCACAAATGTTCGCACAGCGAAGCGGGCGGGCGAAGGCTAGTTTAGCATAAATCTAATTTTACATTGTAGGGTAGTGACCCTGTCCAGCTGCAAAACTGCCATATCTGCTACTTTCCTCCCTGAGACTATTATTATGTTTAAGTAGGTTTATTTATATGTTTATCATTATCATCATTTTCATTATTATTATTATTTTGCTTCATTTATAAAATACACATTATTCTAGTATGTTTCCATAATTTCACCTCTGATCTTAAAGTTTATTAGCTCTCTCCATCCGACTGGTTGTCTGGAAGAAGTCGCTTGAAAGCGATAAGACCGCCAAATTGTAACTTTGTAATTGTTTTTATTTTTTTCTTTTGTTCATGTTTATGTTTTTTTAGTGTTGCAATAAAAGTATTATCTATCTATCTATCTAGTGACACCTATGTTCGACAGGAACCATTCATCGACATCATTAAAAATAGAGATCAGCAACTGATTTTAGTCTTTCGAAAACTTTATATAGACCACCTAGCTTCTTATCTGTCATCCCCGTAAAATTTCAATGAAAATCTATTTTGTTTTAGGAGACGTAAATTGTATCGAACTATGGGCACTGGCGCTCACTACAATACATCTTATGTAGGGGGCCAGGCTTCATTGGGCAAATTAAACTCAATGGAATTGTAAAAATACTTTTGTATTGTTTAAATCGTGTATACAGAGAGCGGGAAAACCATAGACAAAAAAAAGAAGAAATAATAGCGAAGTAGGCGTGCGACTAGTGCTGTGCCAGTCGATTGATTCATGCTTGAACATCTTATAAGGTTTAATTCTTGCATTTAATTCCAATGCCATCCGCATTACCTAGCATTCTGTCGTTAATTATTTATTAATTAATTAGTTATATTTCAATGCCACGGTAGTACATAATAGGTATTAAAGATTTTCCTTTAAAGATGACGCCATTTTTGTTTGTGGTTATCTTAATGTTTTTCTGTGGAGGCGTTAAAGAATTTCATGAATGATTCACCGTTCAAATAATAATGTTATAGGTAAAAAAAAGACAAAACATTACTAGCCTAAAAAAGTTTATTGCATTTTTAAATACAGGAAAAGGCCAATTTATTCTAATGTGTTTCATGTGTGAGGCGATAAAAAAAGATTTGTTCCTTTCAACCATAAAATCTAACTGCTAACCGGCACTGTGGTGTTGTGGTTAAGACCACCAGTTTAGACCCAGAGATCCCGGGTTCGATACCAAGCGGTACCTGTTTGTGTACTCGGTTTAGTTGGTGGTAGGGCTTGTTTGTCCGCCTGGCTAGCCACCACCACCACCATATGTGTGTATGTATATGTTTCAAATAAGTAATAATACTACTACTAATTCCTTATTGAAGCCTCCGGTGACAAGAAGGCTGGCAGCTACCTCTGCCAGCGTATTAGTTTGGCAATCCAAAGAGGTAATGTTGCCAGCATTCTTGGGACCGTTCCCAAGAGCCCACAGCTGGACGACATTTTTTATTTATAGGTTTTATTTTGTCTTTAGTGATTTAGGTAACTTATATTATAATTAATTGGAAAATTATGTATAGTTGTTAATAAATATAAATATTTTTGTGCAAATAAACAATACTAAGTAATTAAATAAACAAATAAATAAATAAATAATTTGTGCGTCGTGTCAGCATTGTGTGTAAGATTGCGCAATTCAGTGCCATTATGTAGGCCGCAGTGAAAAGGGAACCATAAAGAGTTACCAACTGTCCGCAAGCATTGAATATTTGCATTTTACGATCCTTTCAAAGAAATAGCCTTTGACAAATTTTATAGCTTTATTTATTGAAGTTTAGTTGCAACGCAGCCTTGACCGACTAGCAGGTTTTCGGAATTGTTTCTAGTTCCGATCCGATTCGAAGCCTTCGGAGAATCTAGTAGGGCACGGGGACGCGCACTAGTGCGCGATGCCGTTCCCTCTAGATAACCTCTGAAGGTGATTCGTTTCACACGGCTTGAGGGACCCTTTACGTTCCTCGCCGCCCCCAAAAAAGCCCGGTGAAGCTGAAAATGCCGCAGCGGCAATCAGCAATCTCTCTCAAAAAAAAAAAAAGTTTCTAGTTAATTTTTCATTACCAGTTCATTTTATGTCCGCACCGTTGGGGCCCGAGCTATTCCTATAGCCCTCTATAGGGAAGTGGCTCAAAAGTGAAGGGAAACACCAAAGGGAGAAAAAGCCATAAACCTCCACGCTGGCCCAGTGCGGTACATCACTCACCAGTGCGTGTCCCCGTTTCCTACTAGATTCTCCGAGGGGTTCGGACCGGATCAGGGTGACATATACCTAATCAAACGTCATTTATATGAACAGTTGGCATAGGTTAATTCCATACAATAATCCATTTATTCAATTTCTATTCTATTTAGCGATATGCAACCTGTCTAATCCTATACAGCTAGAGATGAGGTGTATTTTGTTCTCAAGGCTTTGTTAAATAAAACATATCTATATTATCATCAGTATGTCGCTATTCCCTTTTTTTTTTTCTTTACTACTTTTTTTTATAATAGAAGGAGGCAAACGAGCAGCCGGGTCACCTGATGGGTAGCAATCACCGCCGCCCATGGACACCCGCAAAACCAAAGGAATCGCAGATGCGTTGCTGGCCTTTAGAATAGGATATAGAATAGGCTCGTTTCTTGAATATCCATAAAGTCGGAGGTAATGGTCCGGAAATACTGCCGCTGAGAGCTGGTTCTACAGCACTGTAGTTCGTGGTAAAACATTACGTGAGAAACGCACAGTTCGCTTCGATCGAATATTATTAGGTACAAGATTAAAGACGCGGAAAACTAAAATGGCCGCGTTTGCTCACTGAAAATATCTTATTGACATAATATTAAAAAGGTTTTATAGCATCAGCAGCTCATTATTAACCTTAAATCACTAACATAAAGGTCAATTCAGATTGCCAAACATTTATACTAAATACTGTTATAAATACTGTTAATGTCGGTATTGCCGATCGAAATTTCTACGTTGCGACAAAGGAAAATGTTGACCATCGACAAGAACCTTCATCTTGTCATGTTAACAGGTGTGATATACCTCATAATACTTATATTGTGTAGCCTAAACATTACATAACGATTGACACATGCGCATGCGCACACTAAGGTTATAGCTGAGAAGCACGCAAGGTCGGTACGATTTTTAACTGCGAACGTCCAGTGTAACATGAAATCTCAATCCAGTTCTACGTAGAAGTTTAAAAACGGACGCACAGATCTCCTATGGCTGGTTACCCTAACTATTTTAATTTGACCCCCACGCGTTTGCGGATTATATGAAGATCGAAGGTCTTAAATGATTTGTCAGCACACCTTGGGACAAGTCTTCAGTGTGGGTGGATAACTGAATGGTTTTTGTTTCGATGTGTCAGTTAGCAAATTCGTATTGAAAAAACGTGTGATTTCCGTATGTGGTATAAACAATTAGATCCGCCCGTGCAATTCGTAACGAACTAGCGAACTAGCGAGCGAGCTAGCGAACTAGGAGTTTCTCTGAGGGATCATATCAGGAACGAGGTCATCCGCCAGAGAACCAAAGTCGTCAACATAGCCCACCGGATTAGCAAGCTGAAGTGGCAGTGGGCCGGCCATATTAGCCGCAGAACCGATAACCAATGGGATAAACGACTTTTTGAGTGGAGACCGCGTATCGGCAAACGTAGCGTAGGACGCCCTCAGACTAAGTGCAGCGACGATCTTCGCAAGGTGGCTGGCAAGAGCTGGATGGCAGTAGCCGCGGATCGTAATAGAGAGGCCTATGTCCAGCAGTGGACTGATGACGAATTCAATCTATCAAAATAGAATTGCGAGCGGGTCCGAGTAGCGGTCTTGGTGGGGCCCTGAAGCGAAAGGATCTGCGGGGCACGTGAGTTGTCCATAGTTGGTTGTTCTCCTCGGTGGTTTTCATTGAGTAGGCTTCCAACATCTCCGGCACTAGTCTGGAGAACTAGTAGCGGCGCCCGCTAGATGCAATGTCTCCGGTTGAATCGGCCGCGTAGGATTTTGGAACTGATGAGGTGCCTGGATGGGAACTGAGAAGTGAATAGGCTTACAACTCCGCCACCAATGAGGACATGTGGTAGTCGACTTTAGAGTTGACGACCCAAGCAGTGGAACTGCGAATTGTGCTTTTGGTGCAACGAGAAGTGAGCGAGCTTACAGCTCCGGTAAACTATCTGGATATTAGGTAGTGGACTATACGTGTCCACAGAGCAACTCGCTTGAGACACTAAGCCTTAAAAGTACCGGATGAAGAATGCACTTCGGCGCGTCCTGATTTGACGCAGATGGTCCCTTGTGCTTGCGCAATGATGTTTGACACCTAACTTTATAACCGTAAGGTTGGTAGGGGGTGTCAGTATAAACTTTAAAGTCGTGTGTAGCGGGGTGCCCGCCCGAGCCTCAAAATGCCACACACATGCACACTAATAAAAGCTTGCGCGATGCTTTTCACTCTAGAAACCCTCTGGTGGTACTTCGATCACACGACTCGACTTGAGGAACCCTTTAAGTTTCTCATCATTCATTCATAATCAGCCCACATCAGTCCACTGCTGGACATAGACCGATCTTCGGCATGCTCATCCAACCGCTGCCAGTCACTTTGCGTATATCGTCGCTCCACCACGCCATCGAGTCGCGGTCTTCACTCTAGAACACGTCTACTCCAGCGGTTATCGGTCCTATGTCAGTTATTTCGGTACCCTGGCGAATTACGTCGTTCCGAATTCGATTCGTTAGAGTAACACGTAGCATAGCATAGCATAAAAGTCCGGTGATATTGCAAGGACAATATAAGGATAACAGAAAACAATTACCCCTGCTGTTATTAGAGAACTGTTGTGGTACTGTATGACATTATGGAAATTGAAACTTTTACCTGATGTTTTGTTAACTTATATTTTTTATTTTGTTTTTTACATGTTGTGGTTGTCTTCTATATTTTTTGTGTTTATTTGTGATGGAAAGTGTCCCGCTATGATAGGGCATTTTCCAATATTTTTGACGCTGTAAGGGAGAAAAGAGACACTTGCTGAGTTTCTTGCCGGTTCTTCTCAGTACAAGATCCCCCGCCCAGTGTAGACTTACGGACCGATGGCATAGTGACATTCACAAGAGCTACTTGTAGCCTAAACTGAATAAATGATTTTGAATTTTGAATTTTGATTTTTTTACCATAAAGCGTTGTTAGCTTAGCGGATAGATGTAAGGGGAACATCACCAACAGCCTATATTAGACCACTGCTGGACATAGCCCTCTCCAAGTGCTCGGATTGAACGCAAGAAATCGTTGTTCAATTCCCATAGTCCTCCGTCTGACTACTGACGTGAACCCCTACCTAAAAGCGTATTAGCTTTCTGGATGAGTTTGGCAGTGGGCCTAGCAATTAGTGGCATTGCCAGCAATACGCTTGAAAAATAATATTGCACCGTCCAATAATTTATTTATTTATTATTTGTTATTGTTAGTACCATACTGTGTAGTTATTGCTTGTGACGAATAGCCAGATTGTTACCTTGTTAACCCTAGAGAATTGACCCCCACGAGCCATTGTACATCACATCAACCTATCCAAAACTGTCAAATTTCTTCAATACATTTTCAACCATATGTTATAGAGTAATAAAGTTCAATGTCTATTGAGGAAATTTTACAGTTTGTGGTAGATTGATGTGCAGGCGTGTGTACATTCCCGTAACACGGCTTACTATTAATTTTGGTAAACAAAAATTTTTCATTTTCTTTTTTTTCATTTTCAATTTACATTACAACCAAAATCAAATTAAATTAAAATCAAATCAAATTAATTAAAAAAAGTCTATGGTTAAGTCAATAAATAATTACAAAATCTGTAAGTGCACCACCCACTAATTATTGCGTTCAAGGTCAAATAAACCTGTACAAAAACTGCTTTTACACTAAACCATTCAAGGGACAAACTTACAATGCTACGTATTCAACTCCAGAACTGTAAAGTTAGAAAGTCTTCCTAACTACAATATAAATAAGATTCATTTTAATCATGGCGTCAGAATACGCATGCGCAGATAACTCGGTACAGACCGCCATTTTCTCATGGTTCCGTTTGTCCATTGTTTCTAATGGGAATATTACAAAATGGCCTCTTAAGAAATGCGACCGAAAATCTGTTTTAATAATAGATAAGTGTACCATTATGCTGTAGTTATGTAATTTTCCGTCTTTCACGACATTTTGAGATGTGTATTGTGTAGATACTTACTTTTTTGTTTGAACGCGCAAATCTCTAGAACTACCAGTCGGGTTTGAAAAATTCTTTTTGCATTTGACAGTTAAATTTTTGTGGAAGGCTATAGGATAATTAACATCACGCTATGACGAGCAAAAAAATCAGAAAAATTGTTAACCTAATACGAAGTACGGAAGTATGGGTCGGGGAACAGCTATATAATTATATAATATAAGATCACTATGCAACTATGCAACTTATAAATTGAAATGTATTGGAAATCTTTGAACATTGCCGTGTGGTGTCGGACGCAAAGAATAGCACCAACCCATCTCATCCCGTGGGTGTCGTAAAAGGCGACTAAGGGAGTTTAAGACCAGTGACTATCGAAAAGCATCCTGGGCCACCCGCGCGGTACCGGATAAATCACCATTAGGATTCCCAAGGAGAGTTGGTGTCAGGCAGGCGGCCGGCTATAAATACTTTGCCAAAACTATAGCAAAAACCGGCCAATTCCGAGTCGGACTCGCGCACGAAGGGTTCCGTACCATTATCTATAAAATCATGTCTGTTGTATGGGAGTCCCCTTAAATATTTATTTTATTCTGTTTTTTATTGTATTGTATTTGTTGTTATAGCGGCAACAGAAATACATCATCTGTGAATATTTCAACTGTTTAACTATCACAGCTCATGAGATACAGCCTGGTGACAGACGGACGGGCGGACGGACGGACGGAGCCTTAGTAATAGGGTTCCCGTTTTACCCTTTGGGTACGGAACCCTAAACGTGGAAGATACGTGGACATTTTGCGCCAACCTCAAGTAACATGGGACTAGGCGGGAAGAAGAAGAGGAAAGCTAAGGTGATCGAAGAATCGGGCTTGAAAGTATTCAACCCCGATTCTTCGATCACCTTAAAAGCTGGATGAGAGTAGCCCCGGATCGTTCTCAGTGGCGTGCACTTAGAGAGGCCTAGGCCCAGCAGTGGACTAGTGTAGGCTGATGATAATGATGTAGGATAAGGAAGGTTGTGT
This sequence comes from Eudonia truncicolella, assembly GCA_949315975.1. Classification (NCBI taxonomy): domain Eukaryota; kingdom Metazoa; phylum Arthropoda; class Insecta; order Lepidoptera; family Crambidae; genus Eudonia; species Eudonia truncicolella. The sequence continues at coordinate 4,654,353 of OX438851.1, forward strand.
TATTAGCGCAATAAAGCCCAAGGCATAATATTTATTGCATTCATGCGGTAAACATTTGGTATAGGTATTTATTTTTTATTTATTTATTTATTATCGGAATCAAAGCATACATTATTTTTATGATATAGGGTACTAGTTAAACCTCTTGGGTTTGTGTGTAGTACTTAACAATAGTATTCTTCCACGTTATCAGAGATAAAGTAACCAAATACATTCATAATATTATATTTCTAAGAATCGACAATGTTCTGACAGTACGATCACATTTCCGAACACAACACAGAATTATTATTTTAAAACTGACAAAAAATAACTTTTTACATTATTAAGTTCCGAAACATGAGCTCTGGTTATGTATCCGCTATATAGTAAGTAGGGTTTAACTTTGTTTCTACAATCACATAGGAAATAGGGGTCGACCAGACCACCTGCTTTCTGCTGATATCCAGTAACATTTCAATGAAATATCTACATATTACAAAAACACAATGTTGAAAAAATTTCCACGAGCAGGATTTGAGCCTGCACCCTTCTGACATACCGGGTCAGGTGCTCTCCCAATCGAGCTATCGTGGTTCTAACCAGCCCGCCGAAATTATTCAACACTATTTACTTTTTTTACTTTGAAAGCCAAAGGCCCCATTCAATGTCAACAACTACCGCCATTAACATCCGATCATAATATTTTTACAAATACCAAAGATCAGTTAAGAATTAGGCAAGCTATTTATGAAATGTTTTTGTTTTGTTAAAATTATATAAACAAAGACCTACAAGATTATTTTTTTTGCGAAGCCTGAACATAATTATGTCCAGTCTTCAAGCAAAGTCGGGTCGGGTACAAGGTCATTGCCTCCGCGCTTCGCTGGTTGCATGTAAATGCCTTTTCAACTTAGGCGGTAGTCCAAGTGTATTTGTCAGTGGGCAAAAGCATATTAACACACCACTGGTTTATTTCATCATCATCATCAGATTTCCTTCGGTTGGATTTAGATATTCCAACTTTGTTACTTAGTTCTTGTTAGGTGGACGTACCTATATGTAGTGTAGGACTACCTCAGACTAGATTTTTTTAATTTTGAAAAGAGCTTGTTGATTGCGTCTGGCAGCATTTTGGAGCGATGATCCTCGAATCCTCAAATGGTTGGCAAGAGCTGGGTGCCAGTAGCCGCGGATCGTGCTCAGTGGCGTACACAAGATGAGGCCTAGGTATATCCAGTCCAGCTGTGGACAGGTGATGATGGTTATGATGATATGTCCATAGTCCATAGTCATTGTCATAATTATTTATTGCATCATGTTGGTACGGTACAGATGTTACAATATTATAAATAGTCCCTTAACATGACCCTGTGAGGGTATTGCAACAGTTTGGGTTTTTTTAAATATATTTTTTTATACAAAAAAAGTATTAATTCTAGGGTATTACTAAGTTAACAAAGGCAAAAACAACAAATTATAAACAACAATAGATATGAACAATATTAATTACTTATCCTAAAAATTCCTTTATTGAATAAAAACATTGCTCTATCAAATACTCCTTTATTTTTTTATTAAACTCTGTTTCTTTTAGTAAAACCTGGATTTCTTTCGGTAATCTATTATATATCTTTATTGACATGTGGTAAGTTCCTGAGCTTACCATATTATGTAATTTAGTGAAAGGTTGAGCCAGTCTATTTCTATAACTTTAATTACGAGGTTGACGGTAAAAATGTTTAGCTTGAGCATACATATTGGTTTTTCCTGACAAATTTACATAATTCAATTATGTACAATGACGGAAGTGTAAGTAACTTTAATTTTACAAAATGTGTGTATGTGTGTATTTAAGTAAGATTCGCGGATGAACACAAGTGATGATTTGAAAAAAACTACATTTACTAGTTAAAAACAAAGAAAAAAATTATAAAACAAAACAATTTAAGAAATATGTCCTCTCTTGGCTTTTAAAACTTTAATATGAAAGATTATAGCGGTTAAAATGTTTAAAATACCACCGGTCTTACACTCAGAGGCCTCAGGTTTGGTTCCCAGCGGATGTACATATTGCACTCGGTTTTTATGGTAGATGGGCCTGTTTTTTTTGTTTTAAGTCCGCCTGGCTTACTTACTACTGTACTGTACACATGGTTTGCAATAAAGATTTGGATCAGTAAGTCTCGGATCTGTAGGACCAGTATGCCTTCCTAACATAATTGTATTTCCTGTGTTCTTATTCAGACAGACAGTTTAAAAGCTGTGTAGTTGCTTACGCTCTAGAACTAGATAGACGTCCTGAATGAGTAGTTAGTAGGTTAAAAATTGTTCGGACAATTCATAAGCACTTAATTTTAAGTTTATCTGAATAAAAACAATTGACTTTGACAATTGAGCGAGGGTGCAGAATAGTGACAATTAGCTTTAATCTAAAAAACTTTACTAACCTGCCATCTACGAATGGCGACAGACCTAGTTAGTACCCACCACCAAAACCGATCATGGGATCTCTAGGTCAGACACTGGTGTTCTAACAACTACACCACACAGGCAGTTAACTGGCTTATCTGTCAAGAGACTAAAAGCAAGATCCATTCCGCATTCTTATCAACAGATCGTTCACAACAATTATTACATAATCGAATCGTAAAAAAACACACACACAAAAACGACAAATTAACACACGTCATAATCAGTGAGAAAAATCGTTTGTCACTATATCGCGTTTCCTACGCAAATCGTCAGCCAATAACAACCTTAATACTATCGCAATAAGGTATATAAGATCTCTGTTCATCTACCTGCTACTACACCGCAAAGCAAAATTTATCTCAATAACGTGTCAAAGAGAAATGGACTTTAAATCTTAGATGTTAGAGTATCTCGTCTCTGTCGTGATGTGTTGGCTTTGCGGTGCGTTGTGTGACCTCGTCGCGAGGTCGTGTAATCACTGGCACCTTCTGCTATGATTATTCACAACATATTGTATATTAATTTATAATTAAACAGCTTCCGCTCTGCGGATTCGTCTTCGTTGAGATCTTAAGGTATGGCTACATTATATTGCGCTGAAACATATTTCAGCGCAATATAATGTAGCCAATATTCGTGAAGGACAGTGTAACTTTTTATTAGTAAAAGATTTTTTTAAATCGGTTCTGTCTTTCCAGAAATAATCTCGTACATACAGACAAACATTAATCTGCAAATGGAAAAGTGTAATAAAAAGGCATTTCGCATTATTCTCCAATAAAAAACCACTTTTTACCACTTATCTAATATTATATGCGATTTGAAATCGTATATGGTATACGTACTTAATCGTATAACCTTTAAATCAATTGTAGAACCAAGGGTTCAAAGTAAGCTTGTTTGTACGTAATTGTAACCGTTAATTGTTCGTGAGTATGCATGAGTGTTGGCAAATGAAACAAAACAGTGCAACGTCACTATTCAAATTCTCTCAACAAGTCCGCGTGAGGACTTAGTAAAGCCCCACATCTTTACTGAGATACTCGAGGGGTTGGGGGGTATATCATTTCTCACTTCTCATTTCTATTATCATTCTTCATCATCATCATCATCAGGAAGGATATATTGTTTATTAATGTATTACTTGTAAGAAAAGTTACTTTGACACTGGCTAAAGGTGCTAGTCGCACAAAGCCATAAAAAAAAAGTTAAGATTGCTAAGGCCGTCTAAGGATATATCGAGAACTGGTGGGTTTTTACGAACGGCACGTAGGCGAAAAGGTTTAACCACCCACTAGCTTCTCTATAAAGCCATAATATTTCCTAATAGGTTTGCCATTCATTTAGATTTGCGTATTCATATTAAAAAACCCTTTTTTAGTTCGGTGTCAATTAACAATTTTTTGATTAAAACTACAAATATAATTGGTTAAAAACTTTTAGTCTGGCGAACTCCCTGGGTTACGTTGCCAGGGCGGGAAAAGTGTGTTTTGGACTTTTCTATAGTTCAGGTTTGTGACCACCAACCCGCATTTGGCATGATGGCAGCTTCTGACCAGTAATGGGTTAGTTTAATTTTTATTTGATAGTTACGCTAGAAAAATAAAATGAAAATGCGTTTATGACGATTTCCATGAAATTTTGTATGGATATTGCAGACTATATAAAAAACATATCACTGGAATCGTTGTTAAAAAAGCTATCTGGCTACGTATAATAAAGTATAGTTTGATGCTGAATTAAATTGCCAATCGAAGGTGAAAGTAGGAAAAGGGACATTTTTCTCGTTTTCTGCATGAAAAATGTTATAATAAATACAAAACCTTAATTACGAGTATAATTTGATTTATTTACAATTTAGAATACACGTTTATCACACACATAATAAACATCGCCATACATTTTCACCAGAAATGATGCTTCGTACCGGGGCGATGACAAAAGAAGAACAAAAGGCGCGCTTTTCGTTGATCTGTGCCAATTTTGTGACATTTGTGGCGTTGTAATCCCGTATTTGTCACACTATATGTCATTAAAGCAAAGTAAAAAGAAATAGCAATAGTTTTACGAGCAAAATTCAAAAATTCAAAAACTTTGGAGGCAAATCAGCGACCTCCAGGAAACCTGTGACAGACAGGGGTTGTAAAAAAAGAGGCCTCCAGAAGATCGGTGAAGTCAAGGGGTTCATCGAGTTGGTCGCGCGCAAATTTGAAGATGGCCGTCTTCTCGGGCCCCGTCGTCATACGTCGGCCGGCGTCGTGGTTGATAAGCGCAAACATGGACTCCGCTGTATCTGATGTTAGGCAGTAACAGATTCCAGATCTGATGCTCCACAGCTAGAGGAGCAGGATTGCGCCGACGCTTCTTCACACCTCGATGAAAGGATCCTATATTGTATATTATTTAAAGTGAAATAAGTATCTTATATTTACATATTTGACAGTTCAACTCTGACAAAGCACCGCATGATGAATGCGCTTCGGCGCGTCCTAATCTGGCGTTGTGACCTGACGTAGATGGTCTTTTGTGCTTGCGTAAGGATGTCTGATACCTTTAACTTTATAACCGTTAGGTTGGTAGGGGGTGTCAGTATAAACTTTAAAGTCGTGTGTAGCGGGGTGTTCAACTCTGATATTGAGAATTAGCGACGCCCGCGTCGTTACGACCTTATGTAACCAGCGAGTAACTTCAATATCATACAAAACAGAGTTCTTTGTGCTGTTCTTCATCTAGTTTAGGAGACATATTGCCTTTTGAGGCTTTAGTTCACTAATCAGCCGAGTTAATGTAAACTAAAATATGTATGGCATCGACCATACAAATTCTAGTAAACTGGATGACTAACAACCAAATATTATTGCCACTTGGTCTCTATAAGAAAGTAAAGATGTGACGTGACAATTCAAGGCCACATCGATCGTGATAAGCTTGCAAGGCTGCACGAGCGTACGTACAACTATGTGTGTCAGTTTGTGCGTACGTGTGTTACGCAAACGGGTCGGTTAAACCAATCCACCTGTTACTCTACAGTTTGTAAAGATTATGTTATTTATTTTAACTAAACCTAAGCCTTTTCTTCCCTTATACTATTTACACACTCCATGTACAGACGCCTGCACATCAACCTATCCAAAACTGTCAAATTTCATTAACACATTAAAAGCATAAAGTTCAAAGTTTGTTGAGGAAATTTGACAGTTTGTGGTAGGTTGATGTGCAGGCGTGTGTGTGTGTAGTTTTTAGTATCATAAAATTAAAAACGAAAAAAAATAATATTTGTACTGTTATTTGTTAATACTTACACTAGTTTCTATTTTTTACCGACTGTTTTGTGGTTCACAGATTTATTTCATCTTAGTCCTCTCGTTTTGTGAGTAACGTGCGATTATTGTTAGGTGTAGTGTTGAAGCATCATGTGTTATTTATTATCTTGACGACCTCCTTAGTCGAGTGGTTTGTACACCGGTTTTCATGGGGTCGCCATCTCTGAGGTCCCGGGTTCGATCCCCGGTCGGGTCAATTTAGAAATTATTGTTTTTCTAAATTGTCTCGGGTCTGGGTGTTTTCTATGTATAATAAGTATGTATTTAAGTATTTTAAGTATGTTTGTCCGTTGTCTAGTAACCATTTTACGAGTTTCATAACGAAGCTTCTCTTGGGCTAGATAATTGGTGTGAGTGTAGGAAATTTTATTTTTTTATTTTTATCTTTTATATAACTTTTTGTTATCAACCTAAGCTAGTTGTGTACATTTATATTAGCCTTGGATGTTTATAAACCTATTTAAAAAAAAACTAATCATAAATTTTACGGAGCAAGGGTTTTCAATAAAAATTGATTTCTTATAAACTAAATTATAAACGAAACAACTTGTGTGGTTATTTTGGAAAGGCTTTGTTTTCACGGTTTTGCAAAATATTGAATGCAGTTTTAACAGTAATAGACACTAGAACTAGAACTTCTTTAGTAGAACCATTATAAAAAAAACCATTGTTCAACTAAGTTTACATGATTTGATGCTTTCTATCATCAAATCATGTAAACTTAGTTCACCATCACCATCCTCATCATCACCATCTCAGACATAAGACGTCCACTGCTGGGACAAAGACCTCCTCAAAGAATATCCACAACGACTGGGTTTGTGCTGCTCGCATCCAGCGCCAACCCGCCTGCCAAGCGTGGCGATTATGGCAAATTTCTCTCATGATAATATACTTTCTATCATCATCATCATCAGCTCATTTTTTTATGTCCCCTCTGCTGGGGCACTAGTCTTATATGGATATATGGATAGTGACACCGGGCTATAAACCACCACGCGGGCCTACTGCGGATTGGTGGTTGTTAACGACTGCTAATGCAGCCGGGACCAACGACTTTACGTGCCTTCCGAAGCACGGAATAGCTCGAGATGATAAATGTTTAACCTCAGCACTCGCAAACCGGGCGCGTAAGCTACTGCGCCAACGAGCTCTCATCATCATCATATACTTTCTTTAGTGGACTTTAAATCGCATTTTTTAATTTTTTTTTTACGTTAGTCATAATTAATAAAAATTGTAAGAACCCCGTTAATGATTACTCGAATGCAAGTGACCATGATAATTTAAATAGTTTTATTAATGGTTTCTGTTAACGGTCAACATCTCTCTGTATTTCCCGCATGGAAATTTTCATTAAAATTGGCGTATTACAGCTATGAAGTTTGTATCGTCATCATCATCAGCCATGTACATCGAAATGGCTCTTATAGTTAAATGGCCTTCTTCTTCCTTAGCTTGGAAGAAGAAGAGGAATTAGAATAAGAAGGCAAATGCCTCCACTGCAAATTGATGTCAAACGGAAATTAAGTCCTAATGCGAGGACAGCTAATAAAGCAACAAAACATTACATTAATCAAGTCCCACTCAAGAAAGAGTTTTTATGTATCGATGTCATTCAAAATGGCAGGACGACTTGCGCAATCGCTGGTGACGTGAATTATAACCTAAGTATGGATAAGAATAATGATAGAGTAAAAAAATTGTCCAACAAGACTTCTTGGCGGGTAAGTGAAGAGTCATGTCTGCGGTTTTGTTTTATTTTCTAAAATTTGTGTTAAGTCGAATATTTATGTGAAATAATGGTGGATTATTAACCGTTAAGTGTTCGTGAGTGTGCATGAGTGTTGGCAACTGAAACAAAACAGTGCAACGTCACTTTTCAAATTCTCTTAAGAAGTCTGCGTGAGGACTTAGTAAAGCCCCCACATCTTTACTGAGATACTCCAGGGGTTGGGGGCATTCATCATCATCATACAGGAAGAAAACATTGTTTATTTACGTATTACTTGTAAGAAAAAGTACTTTGACACTGGCTAAATGTGCTAATCGCACGAAGCCATCAACAAAAGGAAAAAAAAAGCGTAACAAAAAGGTGTGGTCAAAATGAAAAGATTCAAAGTGTATCCCATCTAGAACTTGTATGTGTTGTTATTAAGACATTATTATTGTTAACTTTAATTTGTCATGCAGTGGTTAATAAAATATTTATATTTGTGAAGTGATGCGCGCCAGACGAGCAGGAACAAGCAGCATTGATCATACATTTAGTACACATAGGTTACTAAACCCTAGTGGCTGAGACTTGTTTATTTTGATGTCACAATAGAAATATTTAATTGAAAATTGTGTAAGCCTATTGTAATATTATTTGTTTTATTACTTGTTTAAACCTGATGGAATATTGTTTTCATAGTTTCTTTCTTTTAGTTGATGGCTTCGTGCGATTAGCACATTTAGCCAGTGTCAAAGTAATTTTTCTTACAAGTAATACATAAATATACAATATTTCCTTCCAGTCACTATGATGATGAATGATGATGAATGATAATAAAAATGAGAAGTGAGAACTGATATTGCCCTCAACCCCTCGAGTATCTCAGTAAAGATGTGGGGCTTTACTAATTCCTCGGCGGACTTCTTGAGAGAATTTGAAAAGTAAAGTTGCACTGTTTTGTTTCATTTGCCAACACTCATGCACACTCACGAACACTTAACGGTTAATAATCCACCATTATTTCACATTAATATTCGACATAACACAAATTTTATAAAATAAAACAAAACCGCAGACCTGACTCTTCACTTTCCCGCCAAGAAGTCCTGTTTTCATAGTTCTACTTACCCTGATGTGATACGTTTATATATGATTTAATAAAAACAGCAACACTTAAATTGTAAAAGTCATTAATTTATTGGATTGTTAAAATAAGCCTAATTCTAATAGTAATTATTTGTGGTAAACATTATAAATCATAAAATTGTAGCTTTAAAAGAAGTTATAATTTAAAAAGATCGTGTATTGATACTGACGGTACCTGGTTGCGCGGCGAGAGGCTCCGTCACTAGTGATTGCGGAATTGTGATTGGTAGATTAAAGTGTGGATATTCTGGTGGAATTATACAAAGTGTGCAAGTACAACGACTTTTATTGAACAATCACACAAACCTGAAGCTATCCCTATAATTGCAATAACACATTAAAGTTAATAATCGCGCCTTAGATCTGCATACAAGATCTAGATCGGATACATTGTGGATCTTTTCATTTTGACCACACCTTTCTGTTACGCGTTGTATAAAATTGACTGCTAGTATGTCAGACGAATTCTGGGCAAAGATTGCCACATCATGGGTCCCTACAAACGGATGACGACAACGCGGAAGGCCTAGACGGAGATGGCGGGATGAGGGGCCCTTTACCCTGCAGTGGACAAGTAGTGGCTGATCATAATAATAATTAATTGTTAATAATAATAAAAACAATGTGTGTAGGTATGACTTAACCTTGACTTAACCATATAAAAGTGCGAGAGGAACAACAGAGAGAACTGGAATGAAAGCGGATTAGGGTACTATATCTCCGATTCTGTTGGACAAAGGAGAAAAAAAAAACCCTTGACCTAACAATGTTAGTGTAGTGATAAAAATAATTTAAGTTAAATTAATTTAATTTCATTTAATTTTACCTTGGCCAGAGGCTAAGCATTGCCATACAACGTGGCAATGCCGCCAGTCTCTTGGGTACATTACCAGTCGACAGCGACGCGGAGGAGTTTTTTGACGCCATATTTTAGTTTCGTAATAGTTTTAGTTACTTTAGGTTATTATATTAATGTGAATTCCAATATTAAATAAATATTCTTTTCTTTAAGTTAAATGATGTTATTTAATGTTAATTTTAATGTTATGTTTAATGTTAAAGTAGCCTTATTCAAAGTCAACTACTACGCCATCAACATCCGATCTTAATCTTTTTACAAATGTCAAGGATCACACATACGAATTATAGACAAGCTATCTTTTATATTAATAGCACCTATAAATAGCACCAGTACCTATATATATATATAGGTACTATTAATTTTACGCAAATTTTGTTGCGAACAATCTCATTGGAATTTTTTCAACACTTTGTCTTTTTTTAAATTCTAATTAGTTCGCAACAAAATTTGCGTAAAATTATATAATAAATAAATGAATAACAATAAATATAGCTTGACTAATTAATTATTAACTGATTATTTGTGAAAATGTTAAGATCGGATGTTGATGACGTCGTTGTCGACATTGAATAAGGCTCCTTTGGCCTACTTATTTCTAAATATTTATTTTACTATACAACAGGTAACAATCATATCTTATACCACATAACAAAAATATAAAATAATAAACTAGATTGAAACATAACAACGTGTTGACTTATATTTGCACGTAAACAAGATTAACTTATTAACAAAGTGTTGATTAATTTCGGCGAGTTGGATTGAGCCACGACAGCATAGTTGGCAGTGCACCTGACCGGGCATGTCATGGGTGGGGTGCGGTTTCGAATCCCGTTTGTAGGATTACTTCAACACTTTGTCTTTTATAAAATGTTTTTGTTTTGTTTATATAATTTTAACGCAAATTTTGTTGCGAAACAAATTACAAAAACACATATGATGAAAAAAAAAATTATGGTTTATGACGATAGTTGTTGACATTGAATGGGCGCCTTTCGCTATCAAAGTAAAAAGTAAAGGGCTGGTTAGAACCACGATAGCTCAATTGGGAGAGCACCTGACCCGGTATGTCAGAAGGGTGCAGGTTCAAATACTGCTCGTGGATTTTTTTTTCAACTTTTGTGTTTTTGTACTTTGCATTTTTTCAAATTATACTATTAAGGTGAAAATATTTGTATATGAACCTATTTAAGCACGTTGCGCGCACAGAGCGGTGTGAGATTTGGCAAAGATAAACTTTACATGGAGTGCAGAAAGATTAAATGTATGTTAATGTGACCACTGGGCGACCACTATAAGTATTTAATTTTAATTTATTTATTATATACTGTATACATTACAGGCAACAGTTAAAAAAAACTACCTACTAACTATTACTCGTGAACGGGTGCTGCCTGCGGAGGCTGGTCTGCTCTTGCATACTTATCTTATTCTTAATATTATTTGCTGTAGTTTGACTTGGTTTTTCTTAACCAATTTTTTTTTAAAGTACTGTAGTGGTACTGTATGACATTGTGGAAATTGAAACTTTTACCTGATGTAAATTTGCTAACTTAGTTTTTTTTATTTTGTGATTATTTTTTTTTTGCATGTTGTGGTTGTCTTTTATAATTTTGTGTTTATTTGTAATGGAAAGTGTCCTGCTATGATAGGGCATTTTCCAATATTTTTGACGCTGTAAGGGATAAAAGAGCTGGACACTTGCTGAGTTTCTTGCCGGTTCTTCTCAGTACAAGATCTCCCGCCCAGAGTAGACTTACGAACGGTGGCATAGTGACAAATGACTTTGAATTTTGATTTTTTTTTAATTTTACCACAATTTTTATGAAAAACTTATACACTAAACTATCACATAAAAGCATACATCCCTGACATTGGCTGAATTTTATTTTATTTTGGGTAATTTTGTTCAATCAAATAGGGTCCTGAGGCTCTTCGTGAATACGTTCGAACTAGAGGTAAAAATATTTGTGTCATGATTGTTTTGAGTCAACTCGTTGTATTGGCGACACATACGAACTATGGGGTTGTAAGTATTTCTAAATAGAGAATCTCAATTTCTAAATATGTATGTAAATTTTATTATGAACAAACAACGACGTTCATAAGAGCTACTTGTAGCCTGAACTGAATAAATTATTTTGAAATTTTTTGAATAACAATTCGGAGAAGTTTTGAAAAAAAAAACTTGCAAAACACACATATTTATATAATTACCATTGTTGTTTCTACTACTGCATAATAAATAACCAATCAATTTTGTCGCGGATTTGCAATAAATAGAATCTAACTTATTGATCTATACGTTGCGCCACACTCCTACGCCGATCATCTTTGTTTCAAAACATGTTACACGCAGTCAAGTATTGATCCACCGATCGTGATCGCGTCTTTGGGAATATAGTTACAACATTAAATATAAAAGCTTGACCTTACTAAAATATACTAATTATACTATAGTAGTATTGTTATATAGGAAGTTTTTAAAACTATCATGGTCACATACTTACATTTGAGTAATTATTCGTTATTTACTCTATCTAATGTATGTATGCGACACAACAACCGCACATGTTTTTTGTGGTTTATGTATGATCTTAGAAAACGAGTTTTTGAGTGGAGACCCGCGTATCGGCAAAAGTAGTGGATGCCCTCACGCTAGATGAAGCGACGACAACTCGGTATGCTTACCATTCGTGGTCTCGTGCCAATCCCGTGGCAGAGAAGGGATGGGCTCCCCGATCCGGTCCGAACCCCTCGGAGAATCTAGTGAGGCACGGGGACACGCACTAGTGCGTGATGCCGTTCTCTAGAAAACCTCCGAAGGTGATACGTTTCACACGGCTTGGACCCTTTTAAGTTTCTAGCCGCCGCTAAATAAGCCCGGTGTAGCTGATAATGCTGTATGAGGTAATCAGTAAACTCTCTCAAAAAATCCTCCCCTTACAGGTGGACCAAAAAGCTGACTGAGTGATGGTCAAGAGACGGTTACAGAAAAACGGGACGTTCACCAGGGTCGACGATATAACCAAGACTGTGGGTTGCACGTGGCCCAGACTGGCGCAGGGTCGAGGCGAATGGCATAAGCAAAGAGAGGCCTATGCCCAGCAGTGAGTTGAGAGGGGCTGATGATGATGATACCTCCCCACCCCTCGTCAAGCTTTTAGTAGAAGAGGAGAGTCTACCGAGTTTGGTGGAGTGGGTGGTTAAAAAAAGGTGGAGCGATGATCTCCGCAAGGTGGCTGGCAAGAGCTGGATGAGAGTAGCCGCGGATCGCGCTCAGTGGCGTGCACCAGGAGATAGCTATGTCCAGCCGGTGATCTGCGTGTTTTATACAATATAGCGCGCCCCGGCTTCGCACGGGTGGACATTCTTTTTTAATGTAGCCTACTGCCTGTATGTTACTCGGCGCTAATGTAGCATTCTAATGGTGAAAGAATTTTTTAAATCAGTCCAGTCGTTTTTGAGTTTATTCGTTGTAAACATACAAAAATACAAAGTTTTCCTCTTTATAATATTAGTGTGAAGTATGATTTGAAACGAGAATATGTCTGCCAGTATCACAACTCACCTCATTTGTGGTCGCACTATTTCAATGCCACTTATAAGCACGTTTTCGGTAACGTGATCGAATGGTGAATATAATTTATTTATTTTTGAAAAAAAAATTGTAATAGGTACGCCTCCGTGGCCGAGTGGCAGAGCGCTCGGCCCGATACCCGAGGGCCCCTGGTTCAATTCCCAGGTCAGGCAAATTTACTATAGCGTTGTGTTATCAAATTTGTGGTAAAGATGAATGAATCTGCATAGCCATCGGTAGCAATAACCGTTGGATAGGTGGCGCACTGTGCCGCTATTAGCACTCAAAAATTAAAAAGCAGTGACAAAATTCAGCGCATACGTCAGTCTTCCCGGTAGCATAGCGGTCAGTGCAGCCGCCCGGATTGCGGAAGACCCAGATTCGATTCCTGGCTGGGTCGGGTGGGTGTTTAATTTTTTCACTGTATTTTATAAATTTTATAAATATTTAACAGGCAAAGTGTGGACTTTTCGATGCATAGCCCATGTTTGTGATAACCAACCCGCATTTGGCAAGCGTGGTGAATATATCTGCGAGTGCTGAGGTTTCGCAAAGGCCGGTTATCGGATGGGTGACCAAAAATGTATCATCTCGAGATCCTCCGTGCTTCGGAAGACACGTAAGTTAGCAGTCGTTAACAACCACCAATCCGTACTAGGCCCGCGTGGGGTTTTTACCCGTTCTCCCTATCCATCTATAGGGAAGGCTCGTGCCCCAGGGACATAAAAAGAGCTGATGATGATGAAGTATGATGAAGTATGAGAATATTATAATGGTAACTGCAGGGTAAAGGCCTCTATAATTGATAGGTATGACTTAAACATCACGCTTCCAACTACGGGTCACTAATTCCGTAACAAACTTGGCACGAGCTGGGAATCAAACCCAAAACTTCCAAATATAGAGCAGAGGGCTTTGCTATTCTACCACCAAGGTATTAAAATTTCTATAACACACTTTGACTGACCCGGTAAGACCCAAGACGTCCGGATATCAACCTACCTACTCGACCACCGGGTCTTCAATCCGATATTATTATTATTTATTATTTATATACTAGAATCACGCAGGTATAGCGCCAAGGTTGTTCGCAGTTACAGCGCCCACTGCGACCGATGACGTCACGGAATGTAGGTACATAATGGCTGCCGGAACTGAGGTGAAGTCATGTTCAGTTCGTATATTATTAGTAGTGAGAAATACATATTGTAGCGGCACTAGTGTTCGATTAACGCCTCCGTGGCTGAGTGGTAGAGAGATCGGCCCGATATCCGAAGGTCCCGGGTTCAATTCCCAGGTCGGGCAAAATGTATTTCGGATTTTTCGATGCATAGCCCGGGTTGGTGATCACCAACCCGCATTTGGCAAGCGTGGTGATTAAGCCAATACCCATCAATTGTAGCGATGACTTGATTTCAATCATGGGGGCTTTTGCCCAGCAGTGGGACAATTATAGGCTATTTACTACCAGTGTTCGATACTTAATACTTAATGCATCCGATCCGATCCCCTCAGAGAATCTAGTAGGGCACGGGGACAAGCCATAGTGCGCGATGCCGTTCCTACCTAAAAACCCTTGACAGTGCTTCGTTTCACACGGCTTGAAGAACCCTTCTCGCAGTTTCCCGCCGCCTCCAAAAAAGCCCGGTCTAAAAATGCCCAGTGTCAATCAGCCTTAAAAAAACTGAATTCGACATTGTTTTCGTCGTCCAACCCGATCCAAACCCCTCGTGGATCTAGTAGTAGTAGTAGTTCCCTCTAGAAAAACCTCTGTTGGTGTTCGGTCGGTGCACTTCCAAATGGTATCGTTTATTTTTTTTTGAGAGAGATTGCTGATTGCCGCTGCGGCATTTTCAGCTTCACCGGGCTATTTTGGGGGCGGCGAGGAACGTAAAGGGTCCCTCAAGCCGTGTGAAACGAATCACCTTCAGAGGTTATCGAGAGGGAACGGCATCGCGCACTAGTGCGCGTCCCCGTGCCCTACTAGATTCTCCGAAGGGTTCGGATCGGATAAATGGTATCGTGGTATAGTTTAGAAAAATCCTTATTCCATATCGATCTTAGCCGATTTATTAGTTTGTGAATAACGTTGTTGATTACAAAATTAGTAATTTTAAGCTGTAGTAGTAAGAGTATAAGACACATTTTGTAATTGTTTGTTGTTCCAAATAAATTAAAATAAATTATTGTCTATCCCTAGGTTGCCTGGTGGTTTAGTGATAAGACCGCTCTCTGTAGGTCCTCCTTAACTAATTATGTTATATGTGACATAACAATGTCCACACGTCAGACTACCACAAACTGTAAAATTTCGTCAATAGACTTTGAACTTTATGTATATGGCACGTGGTTGAACATTTATTGAAGAGATTTTACAGTTTTGGATAGGTTGATGTGTAGCAAAACAAACGCTAATCGCTTATTCCAAAAAGTAGGTATACTGACTGGATTTAATATTTTTTACTATGGGCTTGTGTGACTGTGTTTTTCCCCATCGTAGTTATTAAAAACTGTGGTCAACTTGGCAGCAATCGGGGTGTAAGACGACCCCGGGTCATATTGGGTCCCTTCTCCTCCTATGCCAATTGGTAACTATAATAATACCAAATAATTTTCTTCGAAAAGAGGTAGTTACCAATCCGTATTCATCCTCCCTCTCATTTAGAACTATCTTAACCTCTCGTTATCCATAAAACCAGACACAATAGAAATTCAATTGTTTTATGGCTATATGGAGTCACTGGGAGATAAAAGATTAATGATAAAACATAGTAACAATAAAAAGTCTTACAAGTGTTTAACTTTTTCCCATTCAACAAAAAGTTTTTGATTCGCCACACAATTAAATACGACCTTAATATTACAATCGAAGGTTCCAAACCGAATAATTAGTCAAAAGGCAACCAGATATCGACTACGATAATACGACTAAATAAGGTCTGTAAGGAGTCAAATATATCAAAAGGAATTGTAAACTTCTCTTACCTTATAAGAAACTCTTTAAAATCCTACACTGACTCTGGAACTTCGCAAAGGTTGACACCTCCACCATTAAGAAGAAAAAAACATTAAACTTTACACAACACTCGTTCTTATGCGCAACAACACTAGGACCACATTCTTTTGTACGCACGCTTTTAAAAAAAGTTCACATCCTTGGACTGGCCATATGCTTTTATGCTTTTGTAATGACGATTGGCTTAACGAATTTTGAATTGAGAATCTCTTACACTGACCGCGGCATTTGTTTTCGATTTGACACTTGACATTTGGTTGGCGCGTTTTTGGTTACCAAAGAGGTTCGAGTTCGTTTTTAATATTTTCGTTTTTTAAATACGCGCAGATGCCGCGCGTTCTAAGGTCGGTTGTATACTGGCCTGCGCGGGCGGCCGGGCCGGGCGAGCGCTGAGATCATGCGAGCAAGAAGGTCATAAGTGCACACTTGTGGCAGCACGCGATTATAAACCTTGTTACGGTTACCACGAAGATGATGTCAGTGGAGGATATACTTAAAAACTCGTTGTGTCTTTAACGGGAATCAACGAAAGCTTTGGTGCAAACGCGATGTTGAGATATTGGGTAACGATAAAAATGCACTAATAGCAGAGGCATGGTCTGCATGCATTTCGTATTGGAATGGCGTCGGACCTCAATACAAAATATAAATTTAGTAAATGTCTTCGGAACTGCGGAATGCTTTTACTGTTTACAAGTATTATATAGATAGATTACACAAACTAAAATAAAAAAAAAAACTTAATGTTTTAAACAAAGAATATTTAATTTCTAAATAACATCGCATTTATCATTAACTAATATAAAAACTTGAATCGTAATCTGAAATCTAGTTTTCGCTTTAATCTGTAACCTGTCGGAACAAAACGTTGTTGCTATGGCAACAATAGGGGGATTCCCTGGCGGACTTAAGACAAGTCTTATCATCAACAAAACCGTGTAACGCTTAGATTCGAACTTGGGACCTAATAGAAGACATGGGAGTGAGATTGGCGGTGGTCTAACCACTAGACCATAAAATAATATATGCACATATACATGCAAATTTTTTTTTAGAAACACGCGAGCAAGCTACGTAGTGCTGACCGTAGGAAAAACATGGCGTGCCCAAAGGTCCCTGTGATTTTTGATAGACATTGAAAATGCAACTTATTATGGAAACCGTAGACAATTAAAAATAAATGGTATGTCAGTTATTATTTGGTATAATTGAGATGCGTGTTTTAAGCACATTGTTTTCCGTGGTTTCTCCAGTTAAGATTGTGACGCGCCACCGTGTACTGTTGCATATCATACCCTTAGCGCGTCCAAGTCGCGCATTAACAAAACGGGTATTGGCACCCCGGACAGCTCCAAACAGTTTAGGAACTCCATAGGATAGCTCGTAGTGTCATCGGACGGCATGGCAGTATCGATGGAGTTGTACTCTAATGTTTTGCTAGTTTTTTAGTCCAAGATTTTATTATTTATTTTCAGAACAGTCAAATGTTTCTACCTTTCCGATTAACCCTGTCCAGCTGCAAAACTGCCATATCTGCTACTTTCCTCCCTGAGACTATTATTATGTTTAAGTAGGTTTATTTATATGTTTATCATTATCATCATTTTCATTATTATTATTATTTTGCTTTATTTATAAAATACACATTATTCTAGTATGTTTCCATAATTTCACCTCTGATCTTAAAGTTTATTAGCTCTCTCCATCCGACTGGTTGTCTGGAAGAAATCGCTTGAAAGCGATAAGACCGCCAAATTGTAACTTTGTAATTGTTTTTATTTTTTTCTTTTGTTCATGTTTATGTTTTTTTTAGTGTTGCAATAAAAGTATTATCTATCTATCTATCTATGTTTTGGTGCCAGTTTGTAATAAGCGCTCAAGTTTTTTCGAACCCACTACGTCCTCGTCGTATTTTGGATCCACTACATGACAAAGTTGGTGTGAGAACAGAACCATATCTTCCTCCACAACGACCGGTTTTGTGCTACTCGCATCCAGCGGCTACCAGCGACCTTCACCAGTTCGTCCGTCTACCTTGTTGACGGCCTGCCGACACTGCATTTTCCAGTGAACACTTGGGAACAGTTCCTCAGCTAACAGCTATTAGCCCTGCGAGCGATGTGTCCTGCCCACTGCCACTGAGCTTAGCAACTCGTTGGGCTATGTCGGCATGTATATTTAGTATTTGTAAAAATATTATGAGATGTTGTTGTTGACATTGAATAGGCGCCTTTGGCTTTCAAAGTAAAAAAGTAAATAGTGTTAAATAATTTCGGCGGGCTGGTTAGAACCACGATAGCTCAATTGGAAGAGCACCTGACCCGGTATGTCAAAAGGGTGCAGGTTCAAATCCTGTTCGTGGAAATTTTTTCAACATTTGTGTTTTTGTAATATGTCGGTGACCTTTCTTCTTCTACGAATTTCCTAATTTCTGATTCAATCACGAAGAGAATTCCCAAGCATACACGTGTCATTGTCTCACTCCTCGCAGATACTGAATGGGTCATACGGACATAGTGGCGTTTTCATACAAACACTTCAACATTTCGATGATTTGGTTGTCAATTTGGTATCGCTGAATAGATTGTAGCACGACCCATATTTCAATTGAATCTAGAGCTTTTTGTCCACAATCGCTAAGCAAAGAGGCTGGTTATATATACTCTTCAGCTTTGACTTAGTTTTGTAGATGGCCTTCACTCACCTATTTCGAGAAATTTTTGCTCGCAGTGCGCCCGATCGCCCTGCGCTGGACCAAATCATTTTTCTCGTCGTCGTAACTTTTAAAATATTGGTCTATATTACGCAGTGTAAAAGACAATGTTTATATAAATTTAAATATCAGAAACGAAAAAAGTATTTATTTGTTAAGTACTACAAAATGTGCACTGGAAATATAGTATCAAATTTTATTGTGTTTATGGCTAAATGTTTTGGGAATAATGGCTTACATGTAAAATATAGGTATATGCCGTCGCGGACTTTTTTCTGAAACAATTAAGGAGACACGTTTCCATCATAAGGATATTCGTATAACTTGTACGGTATTTGCAGCGCACGCCAAAATAGCTGGCAGATAGCAGTTTTTTGCCTGTAACTCATAATAATAATAAATTATCCTTTAAATTATAGCCTATATGTTGTTCTGGAGTAAGAACTGTATTATTGTAAAGTTTCATTAAAATCTATTCAGTAGTTTTTGCGTGAAAAAGTAACGAACATCCATCCTCACAAACTTTCGCATTTTTAATATTTCTTTGGTTGAAATGTCAGTGGCAAAACTCGATTAACGAACCGTTTTTTGTTTTGTAAAGTTTCTAGATCAAGTTATTATAAGTTCTATAAACTAAGCGAAAATGTTGAAAATGAAATGTAAAGTGAAGTAGAATTTTACTAGGACTTCTTTGTAGCCCTTCACGTCGTCTGAAAGTGCATAAGACTATAGTGCCTTAATTTCAATGTCGTAAACTATTTCTTACGAAAAAAATATAGGAATATTTTTATTCTTCTTAATACGATAGAAAATATTTTGTAATTGTATCGCTTTTTGTATCGCGGCCGACCTAGACGGAGATGGCGGGACGAGTTGGACTCATTTTTAAAGGATTGGTCCCATAAAGCTACAGACCGTGAATATTGGAAAAAGGGAAGAGAGTCTTTTGCCCTGCAGTGGGACTATACAGGCTGAAAATAAATAATAATAGTAATCCCTTTTTAAGCACATTGCGCGCGCACAGCGAAGTGTGATATTTGGCTTATTTAAAGTTTACTAGCGGGTAGTGGTTTATTCAACAGATTTTTTAGGAATTTCGAAACCTATGTCAGGTTTCTTTATTCTTCTACATCTACGGCTGGAGCTCTTCAAAATGAGACCATAACCGATTTTTTATGTGCAGCTATCGTCCCATAATCACGTGGACAAAAATCGGCTAGAAGGAGTGCAGAAAGATAAAGTTTATTTAAAATTTATATGAATTTTGTTTTTTTTTTAAATTTGAAAGTTGCGGCAGCACAGAACCGGTCGTTGTGGAGACCCTTGGGGGAGGCCTTTGTCCAGCAGTGGACGTGTTTTGGCTGAGATGACGATGCTGATATGAATTACGGTCAACCGCATTGGGCACATGAAACTACTTTTTATACATTGTCGTGTTGCAATACGAAGGGTACTAGTCTAGTGAAACTACAGGGCATGGTGACACATAATGAGGCTTCAGGGTCGAAAACGCACATGATGACCTTGGCTGCGGTGGCTTTCCATCAGGCGGGACGTATGTTCGTTTTTTGGCTCAGTAACATAAAAAAATTACATTTATTTTCAGACAACAACAGTCCATAGTGTTAGTAACAATAGTTAGTTAGATAGTTTAATAGTCTTGTTTTGTTTGTCTTAATTTTAAATGTCATTAACACAAAAACGTCATTCATGTCATGTATTTATTTCTTTATTTCGGTATCATAAAGAGTCAGGAAATACCGAAACATTAATATAGGTAATTTAAACAAAATTAAAAAGAAACAAATTATTATGTTGAGTAACAATCTTAAATTTAAACATTCATAAGTGAGCTCGCTTGTTGAAGTTGAGCTACTTTCGCAAAGGCATCGGATGGGTGACCACAAATGTTTTAACTCGAGCTCCTCTCTGCCGGTGGTCTCGACTACATGTGGTTGAGCCGTTCTCCCTGTGGTGTAAACGTCTAAAGGGAAGGCTCGTGGCCCAGCAGTGGGAACATAAAATGAGCTAAATACAGCATGGTACCACAATATAAGCTATTATAAGCAGTCCACTTAAAGAACATTATTATTACGTAAACAAAATGTTATACAGAAATGAATTTATTTCTCATTTTTAATGATGGAGGCATTTGCCCAGCTGTGGGACAGACTATAGGTTATACTAAACGATTATTTAATTGTGTCTGCTCGACCCATAATTGCGCGGCATGAACAAAAGACATCAACGCGTGAAGTTCATTGCCACACAAGAATCCATTTATAAGCACATTTTTTTTTAAATCACTTTACTTAAACAATATGCTTCTAACTTTTGTTTAAGTTATGAGTCATTGAATGAATGAACGTTTAATAATATCAACTTACATAAAGATTAATTGAGGATGGGATTAACATAATTACGATCCAAAAACAAAGTGTATCTACCCATATAATATTTTTATTATTATGGGTTATTGTACTTAATTTTATTCAATTTTATTCTTTCGTTTTTAATTCATTTGCAACGTAAAAATTTGTAAACGCTTTAGCACATCATTAAAATTCTTCTGAAATTGATAGAGCCCGTATACATTTTCTACAGTGAAAAATTTATTTCAACCTTAAACTGACGGTTTAAATGAAAAAGCCTTTAACTTATAAATAAATAGCATATAGGGATATCGGGCTATAAGCAACCAAAGATGGTTAAGAAGCGGCTAAGTGGCTAAGAAGCCAATTGTCGGTTGTTAAGCGTTAACGACTGCTAGGTATTTTGAGATTACAACAGAAGTTTAAGCGGCAGTCTCATGAGCCTTCTAAAGCGTGTAGATACACATCGACACCCAATATGAATAACATTGTTTTGACGACCTCCGTAGCCGAGTGGCTGGCACGCCGGATTTTGGGCGGCGCTAACTCTGAGGTCCCGGGTTCGATTCCCGGTCGGGTCAATGTCGTAAACGAACTTTTCGATATTGTGTCGGGTCTGGGTGGTTGTGGTGCCGTCGTTGTTTCTGATTTCCATGAAACGAGTGCTTCAGCTACTTACCTTGGGATCAGAACAATGTATGTGAAGTTGTTGTCTCATATATTGTAACTCAATGAGACATAGATTACAGCACAGCCATTTTAAAATTTTTGCAATGTTTATTATTCATATGTAGCTGAACCCATAAATTGTTTTGTACAATTGTAGGTTTCATTATACTAATTTTCATTGCTCTTTCAATTGGTTTAGATGCCGTTTTGATAAATCTTCTGCAAGTATGATTTTTGCAATGTTACAATGTACAGGTTTTAAGCATTCTTAATATTACAAAAACACAATGTTGAAAAAATTTCCACGAGCAGGGTTTGAACCTGCACCCTTCTGACATACCGGGTCAGGTGCTCTTCCAATTGAGCTTATGATGATTGATGTTAATGACGGTAGTTGTTGACATTGAATTGGCGCCTTTGGCTTTCAAAGTAAAAAGTAAATAGTGTTGAATAATTTCGGCGGGTTGGTTAGAACCACGATAGCTCAATTGGAAGAGCACCTGACCCGGTATGTCAGAAGGGTGCAGGTTCAAACCCTGCTCGTGGAAATTTTTTCAACATTGTGTTTTTGTAATTTGTATCGCAACAAAACTTGCGTTAAAATTATATAAACAAAACAAAAACATTTTATAAATAGCTTGCCTACTTCTTAACTGATCTTTAGTATTTGTAAAAATATTATGATCAGATGTTAATGACGGTAGTTGTTGACATTGAATTGGCGCCTTTGGCTTTCAAAGTAAAAAGTAAATAGTGTTGAATAATTTCGGCGGGTTGGTTAGAACCACGATAGCTCAATTGGAAGAGCACCTGACCCGGTATGTCAGAAGGGTGCAGGTTCAAACCCTGCTCGTGGAAATTTTTTCAACATTGTGTTTTTGTAATTTGTATCGCAATAAAACTTGCGTTAAAATTATATAAACAAAACAAAAACATTTCATTCTTAATATGAAAAGCATTGTAACTACCGCTACAATTGGATCACGAAAACATTTGAAAGTTTTTTTCTATGATTATTATTGTAACTTATTTTACAATTATTTACTAAATTAGACAAACAGGATATATTGGATGAAATTTCATTGTAAGCAACAGTTACAATGGGAATCAATGTTACATTCGGATAGAAAGACATGGTAAGTATTAGGGAAGAGATAATAGAAATCAATTTAAGTAATAATATTTTTATTAATTATTATTTATATAGATAAAGATGTTATCTTAATTTGGTCACCCAAAGGGCGCCAGCACAAATTACAAATTTTAGTCTTTACCTAAAAACTTACTCTCGATTTCAACACCGCTACTTTTTTACAATGATAACATTTTAAATAAAGTGTTTAGATTTCAGAAGAAAACATCGTAAATTTAAGTTACAATATGGTCAAAGTATAAACAGTCTAATAATTTGTATGAATATCATTGTATGCCAATTTGCAATGGCTTTAACACAAACAAACAATTGTTACCAAATTTTTTTCCGTATTGTAACTTCATCTACAATTATACTTCAATAGAAACACAGTACATTTTCAATTACAATAAAGTTATTCCATTTCACAAAAGTAGTTCTTATTGTCATAGAGATACGGTTCAAAGAGAGAAATAAAAGTCTGCTCTTGCTGAATTCATATCACATAAAGTAGTACCAACGTGTAACTAGAGTTACGATGATATTCATATTGGGTGTCGACATATACTTATATACATACTTACGTACTTATTTAAATCACTCTTCAGATGACCCGCCATTTTAGAAGTTGCTTAACTTGCAATATCGCAATTTGTACGTATGCCGCTCAGCTTTTAGACAGTTTCTAGAACTCTTATATTGAACACAAACCAAATAAAACTCCTTTCAGAATTATAGCCTATCTTCAATATCTGAAAAATAGTTATCTTGCTTTAAATTATATAAAAGAAAATTGGTATAAACGCCATCTAGCGAGCACTTGTGTAACTATGTAAGGTTGTGTTAACATAACAGCACTGAGAAGTATCGATGTAAAAGCACGCTTGTAACAGGGCATAGTATCAGGAATGTACTGTAGATAGCGCTATTTTAAATTAAGTATCGAACTCAGTAGCTGCACTTGTCCAATATTACATGGAAATACAGAATTATTTGGCAGTTAATAGAATATATTTAAAGAAAACGTTGGTATAACTGATTGTTTTTTTTTTTTTTTTTGGAGAGAGATTGCTGATTGCCGCTGCGGCATTTTCAGCTTCACCGGGCTTTTTTGGGGGCGGCGAGGAACGTAAAGGGTCCCTCAAGCCGTGTGAAACGAATCACCTTCAGAGGTTATCTAGAGGGAACGGCATCGCGCACAAGTGCGCGTCCCCGTGCCCTACTAGATTCTCCGAAGGGTTCGGATCGGATCGGGGAGCGGAGCAACCCGAGGGCGCCTCTAAAGGCACGGACCTCGGCTCGGGTTGACCGGGCCGTGGAGGAGGAGAGAACCGACCAGGTACATGTCTGTACCTGGTATAGAGCGTGTGTGAACCGGTTCTTCGTACCCTTGTTCTACGAGTACGGTGTCTTGGGCCTAAACTGGTGTGCATGTTTAGTGTATTCTGTAAATGTGTGCTGTCATTTAGAGGATCGGGCGGGGTCATTTAGAGGATCGGGCGGGGTTTAGAGGATCGGGCGGGGATAACTGATTGTATGCGATTAGTCCACTATGAAAAATTTCAAATCGCATAAAGTCATTTGAATATATATTTATTTTAAATAACTATATTTTGTTATAACAAAGAGCAATGGAGAGAGCTATGCTCGGGATCTCTGCGTGATCGAATCAGAAATGAGAAGATCCGCAGAAGGACAAAGGTTACCGTCATAGCCCGAAGAGTTTCTAAGATCAAGTGGCACATCGCTCGCAGGACTGATGGCCGCTGGGGCGGAACAGTCCTCGAGTGGCGACCGCTTACCAGAAAGCGCAGTATGTGCAGGCCGCCAATAAGGTCGACCGATGATTTGGTAAAGCTCGCGAGAAGCCGCTGGATGCGAACAGCACAAACCCGATCGTTGTGGAGATCCTAGGGCGAGGCTTTGTCCAGAAGTGGACGTCTTGGACTGAGATGATGATGATATTTTGTTAAATGTATTACGACAACTACGTATTTTCTTCAAACTTTATCAAAATCTGCTTATTAGTTTGAAAGAATTACAGCTTTGAAGTTTGTATGGGATACCGAAATGAGAATTGGCTTTTAAGCCAAAGTCAGTAAATTGTTGCTATGCCTTGATTTCTATGATGGAGGCTTTTTGGATGGAGACAGTTTAAAAGCTAATTACTTACTTACCTACATATTATTATTTTAAGTTTGCAAAGCAAACAATCTAAAAAAAAATTGGTTGCCTGTAAAGTCGATATACGGGCGAAAGTTTTACGTGACAACGACTTTGAGTGGTAAAATAATTTTAATGTGAATATTCATTCGTATAGTAGGAAGAAGGATGAAATAATAGTAACAAATTAAAACATTTATTTATACAAAGAATTATATTTAAAACATTAATTTATACAAAGAATCTCGCACTGAATTTCATATTAACAAAATTTTATTTTTACCTTTACACATACATACGTATTTACCTTTCACTTTTTATGTCTGTCTCTCTCGCTCTTAGGCGGGCTAACCATGCCCGAGTGGAAGGGACGCGTGCCTCTCACTCGCGCGGCAGACCGATCATAGTTGAGTGGGAGAGAGACGCAAGGCATTCGGCGGGCCTCTCTCTCGTTCGGTGACTCATCGTTACGTTACCGAGCGTTACACTTTTTCATAAGTGACTCCCAGCCGCAACCTAATTTAAGACGTTGTCACGTCAATAAATCTTCATGTTCAAAGTGTGTCATTCCCGCAGCGCCACACTCTTTAAGATTTCGAAATGGATTATTTACTCATCAGTCATTAATTTGTCAATTTATTCGTGACAAAATGGTGACAAATTGCCAAGCTAAATAGTTTCGGAGATAATTAAAGAGTTTCTGGCGATGCTCGGCTGACGTCGGCCCAAATAATGAGTCAATAATTCATTTATTTATTTCAAAATCCCAATAGTTTCTTGCGAAATAAGAGTTGTCTGTTACAACTTTTCTTTTAGACCAATCTATACTTAGGTGCAAAATCGTTTGGACATCCATTTAAAAAAAAAACGTAAAATGTTATTTATACAAAAACAATTTATTTTACAAAAAAATAAAAAATCTTAATATTAAAATAGTTCGCAAATAAATAGCTATCTAATAACTAGTTATAAAAACAATATTCAAAAACAGTTGGATCACGTCATAGTCCCCCATCCTAATTTAGGATTCTTCAACGTATTTCAAAATGTATAAGATAATTTATCAATGGTTCGTAAATTGTAATATTTACAAAATAAGTGTTTATTTAACAATTTTAGTGTTCTTTAGAGCTTTTGAAGTAAACGAAACTTTAAAATAAGTGTCCTAGAAATGAATTAGTATTCATTTTGTGATAGATCTCCCATCATGATCAAAGCAAGTTTGAAGTCATCTGTAAGGTAGAATCCATTTACTCGATGTCAACCGTGTACTATGTCATAATAACTTTACTAATTATAAGATAGATTTCTTATTTGCATTGACAAAGTACTAATGTGCTTAGCTACTACGTTAATGACTGTAAGAACTTTGAATAACAGCAGGCAGCATTGTAGCAGTTAGAAGTTAGAAGATAAAAAATGTTTGTATGAATGGTGCAAGCAACAACGGTCTTACCAGTGAATGAAGTCGGGCTGTGGATGATGATGATGATGTGGAATGAAAATATTCACTGATTTTTCTATTTAAATGAACATAATGATGATATCACAGGGTTCGAACTATAAATCGTTATTATACAAAAGCTAATTTATAAATAAATTATGGAAATAGTACTTATAAAAAAAGATGATACTTACACTATTAGAAAACATACAAATGATGAATACGGATGACTAATAATGTCTTATGTTAGTGTATGGAAATTATCAAGTAACCTTTGACAGGGCATGAACCGATTAATTTGAGGTGAAACAAATGTTCTAGATTTTATTAAGTGTTTTAAAAATATGAAGACATAAAATAAAAATATTTAGTAACAATTGAACCAACTAATGCAGTTAATCGGAAACTAAAATATTAAATAATGTGATAAAGATGGTAACGGCAATGAATGAAATGAATTTAATTAATGAAATTAATTGAATGTATGAAATTAATTGAGTGAATGAAATGAATTTAATTTCCTCGTAATTAATCACAGGTGAATCACGATTGGTGGTGGTGGAAATAATGATGTTAATAGTTCAATGTATGATGCTCGATATGAATGAGTTGTAGAAACCAAACCAATAATACAATAATGCCATATTTAATAGTTTTGCATTATTTGCTTCACTAAGATTAACTCAGGGTGACCAAGAAATTGTCGTTGATAGTCCAAAGCGCTTCAGAAGCACGTCAAACTGTTAGTCCCCGATGCATAAGACATTTTTAGCCCTTAAAAAAATTATAAGAGGTCTGTATGGGTGAATCTAACATTATGACAGCAGTTTACTCTCGCATTTTGTAATTTATCACTTAAAAAGAAAAAAAATTAAACTTAAAAACAGATAAGAAAATCTTTTTTACCCTTAATTATGTAAACAGTATGATGTAAATAACTACTCTGTAGTTTGGCACCAAAGGTTTGAATAACAAATGATGTTCAACTATTTTAATTACTTAGATCTGGTGTAGGACTATCATCAAATACATATTTTAATTTTCAACAACAACAATCATCAAATTCTCGAGGAAACAACAACATTTAAAACTAAAACGTCTGTACAATGTCTGTAAAATGTAGGCATTGGAGTACACTAACAATATCATTCGGTAAAATTGAAAGTTTTCAAATCGCAACAAATCATTATTATATATAACATTATTACATTGACGATACATTCATTGTATTGTCAAACAGCATGACTGTTACTAAGGTTAATTATCTTGTAATATAAAAACTTTACAAAACTTTAGGTAGGTATTCATAGTTCATTAGATTCTAGTTTCAAACATTACTTTTATATACGTTTAATTAATCATGGTCCTACGAGCCGGACAGGTAAAAATATTGTTTTCATCCACAACCTTTGTAACAAAACAAAAAATGAAATACTATTAAAATACCAAACACTCATTACTTAGAATCTTAGACCCTGTAAAGCGTTCGAAACGTCAGGCTTATCTAAATGTAAAATAAACGCAAGTAGATCCTTTAAAAAAAGGTTTCAATTTAACATTAGTAACGTTCCCACAAACTTTATGAATAACAAATATGCCGGCGACACAATTGTAAAGTCCTTTTATCTGACGGCAGACTTACTTTTACAATATTTCACGTCGCGTTTTGAAAATAACGTCTTTTAAATTAATGTTTTCTTTAAGCGTCTCTTAAATTGTTTGCTAAAACTGTTGTCACTGCGCAGTTAGAGCTAACTTGTCTATCCACGGCACAAACTTCTGTATGTTAGTGTAAACTCCAGGTAAGTGTTCTCTGCCACAGCCGATGCCCCAAGACACCAGGCCTATGAGGGTGCTTCGCCCCTCCAACTTCATGGTCAAAGGACCGCCGGAGTCACCTTGGCAGGAGTCCCGGCCACCCTGTAAGAGATGATTAAAATTTTAGTTTTAAATAATAAGGAGTTCGATCTTGCAAGTGATGATCTAAGAAGATCTAAGTAAGAACTTCGTTTGAATGCCTTTGTGCGTTCGGAGCCGTAAATTGGGCTTAGATCCAACCTCTCCGAGTCTCCGTGCCATTTCTTCATGTGAAAAAGACTGAAGTCTGTGTAGTGGAAGTATAGGTTAATAGTGTGGTTAAATAATGTAGAGAATAAAGTAATTTTCAATTGATCTCGATAGCGTCATGTGTGAATCAAAGTATTGACCTCTTTTGGATCTAAACGTCCCGTATTGATCAACGGGGATATATATACTTATACAATATATTGTGCTGTTATTTTGGATAAACACCTTAATTTGAAAGCTTTACGTTTTAACCAATCAGCTCCTACCCAGTAATTAAAAGATTGTCGTACAGAGAGAGATAAAATCTTCCTTTATAAGATCTTAAGTAATAACGTTGATTCTCCATTTCTTCTTGAGAGTATCTCTTTGAGACGCCCTTGGACAAGTTTTCGTTCTTTGAAATTGTTCTCGATACCTTTGGCAAAAACCAATTATGTAAGTAATACTTTTCTATTTAGATCCTGCCCCCTGACTACGAGCTCTTATAGCAGTATTATTGCAGTTGTGGAAAAGAGACGCGAGTATATCCGCCGCTACACGCGTCTCGTTTTTACAACGGCTATAATAGTGCTACAAGAGCTCGTGGTTACCCCCCTGTACTGCGTATAATAAGCCATTCAATGACGTTGATCTTTT
This sequence comes from Eudonia truncicolella, assembly GCA_949315975.1. Lineage (NCBI taxonomy): Eukaryota > Metazoa > Arthropoda > Insecta > Lepidoptera > Crambidae > Eudonia > Eudonia truncicolella. The sequence continues at coordinate 4,683,647 of OX438851.1, forward strand.
TAATTGTAAGTATAGAAGAGACGAATTAGAGATTTGTTATACACAGTTATCGATTAGCCTTTTGTATAGTTTTTAACTTTAGTCTTCTCGTCATCCATACCGCAATGCTTGAAAACGAAAGTATTTAATCAGTGCGTCCTACCCGTCATGACCTACGGAGCTGAGACGTGGACACTCACGGTAGGGCTGGTCCACCAGTTTAAAGTCGCTCAGCGAGCTATGGAAAGAGCTATGCTCGGAGTTTCTCTGAAGGATAGGATTCGTAACGAATACATCCGACAGAGAACCAAAGTCATCGACATAGCTCTAAGAATTAGCAAGTTGAAGTGGCAGTGGGCCGGCCATATCTGGCGAAGAACCGACAACCGCTGGGGTAAACGTGTTCTTGCGTGGAGACCACGCCTCGGTAAACGTAGTGTAGGACGCCCTCCGGCCAGGTGGGATGATGACCTGCGAAAGACTGCAGGCAGATGCTGGATGCGTCAAGCTGAGGACAGGGCGCTATGGCGCTCATTAGGGGAGGCCTATGTCCAGCAGTGGACTAAGATAGGCCGATGATGATGATGATAGTTTTTAACAGTTTTTAATATATTTTGAAAGTTTTTTCTTTTTCTTTTACATTTTTTAATGTTGATAGTAATTGTTTTTAATTTAGAACATTTTTATCTTTAATTTTAATTTTGTATTAATCAAATTTTTTTAAGGGTCCAAGTGCTCATGTTTTATTTACTGACATCTCCAAACGGCTGGTTGACACTACCCATGACCCAAGGGCTGGCTTTTACCTTGGCCAGAGGCTAAGCATTGCCATACAACGTGGCAATGCCGCCAGTCTCTTGGGTACATTACCAGTCGACAGCGACGCGGAGGAATTTTTTGACGCCATTTTTTAGTTTCGTAATAGTTTTAGTTACTTTAGGTTATTTTATAATGTATTTCATTTTACTTATAATTCTATAATAAAGACTTAATTCATTATTACATTGAGATTATTAATTTTTTTAATCATAGTTAAATTGGTAATCAATTAATGTTTTTTTTTATGTTTGCAATTTATATTAATCTAATGAATTTAATTCTTGTGCATGTTATGTGTACGTTAGTAATTGTTTTTTTTTGTGGAAACTTTGCTGATTTGTGTTCTATGTATATTTTAAATATTGCATGTGCTATGTAATTGTTTGTTTCCCAAATAATAAATTAATCAATATTATTATAGTTTGGTTGCAAAAAGGGCTTGTTCTCAGGCCGCCTGGCTAGCTACCATTATCCACTAGCCGCATTAACCGAAATGTTTATAAGATTGTTCTTTCACGTCAGTAAGGAGTAGGAAAGCTGTATACGCCTTGCAGTGCACTTCCATCTGTAGTCTCATTGTCACATACCATCAGGTAAGTTAAAGGCTAAGGGCCTTAAATATTCATAATTTTTTTATAAAATACAGTGAAAAAATTAAACGCCCACCCGACCCAGTCAGGAATCGAACCTGGGTCTTCCGCAATCCGGGCGGCTTCACTGACCGCTATGCTACCGGGAAGGCTGACGTAAGCGCTGAATTTTGTCACTGCTATTTTAATGTTTTTTGAGTGCTTTTTAGCGGCACTAGCGCCATCTATCCAAACGGTCGTTGCAACCGATGGCCATGCAGATTCATCTTTGCAGATGAAATACCTTGCGGATTGCGGAAGACCCAGGTTCGATTCCTGGCTGGGTCGGGTGGGCGTTTAATTTGTTCACTGTATTTTATAAAAAAATTATGAATATTTAATTTAGCTTCAGTGCAGCAATTAGCACTTGAAAATAAAAAAGTAAAATTTGCTAAGGGCCTTTTTTCTGTGAAACAAACCCTGAAGAGGGTTTGTTGCACCCTGATTTTACACATTTTATTATACACTGGTACCCACTATCAAACTGATTAGAACGTATGAAAGAAAAGCTAGACCACCCTACGTCTACCTAAACCCGCGCAGGGTTTCATCTTTGTCAGGTCATTATCATTACAACCGCCTCTGTGGTCTAGTTGTTTAAAACCCACCGGTCTGGGATCCAAAAGTGGGTTCGACTCCCAGCGGGGGGTAAAAGTTTGTGTCCACGGTTTGGTTGGTGGTTGGGCTTATTTGTCCGCCTGGCCAGCTACTACGTCTTATCTAAATATGTGGCCATAACATCAGTATTAATGGCATTTTGATGTTCCGGCAGCTAGAGACAAGATAGCGAGTAGCCTCAGTAATTAAGGATTCTGGGTGAAATGCGCATCTACTTAACATCAGGTGAAATGAAAGCCAAGTGCTTGCCAAAAAGGAATAAAAATAAAACAAAAAAAAAATTATATTAATTATAGAAGAAAACAAAACTTTAGCTACAAGTGCTTAAAGCTCGTACCTCTTTGTATCCAGCGCAGAGGAACACATCGTGAATGGTCTCCCTCCTGCCGGCCGCTCGAAACCATCTCTGACACCGCTCGTTGGGGATCACTTCGACGTCTACTTCCTGGAGAAGACAAAGATAGGTAGATAGATAAATAAAAGTTAAAATAAGCAAATTCAGTAGGTAGGTATAAAAACAAAAAACCAAATATAACTATATAAACAAATACTAGAGGTCGATGGCGCAGTGGTCAACGCGCCCGGTCTACAAGTGCTGAGGTTAAGCAACTTTCGCAAAGGCCGGTCATTGGATGGGTGACCAAAAATTTATCATCTCTCTCTGTTCTCTCTCTGTTTCGAAAGGCACGTAAAGCCGTTGGTCCCGGTTGCATTCAGCAGTCGTTAATAACAAATAATACTAAACCAAAGGTTGTCTGGAAGAGATCGCTTAAAGCGATAAGACCGCCTTTGCCCATGCTAGCTTTAAGATTTTATGTATGTACCTGTTTTTTTGTTTTAATTTGTGTGAGCAATAAAGTATTTATCTATCTATCTATCTATCTAACATAGTTATAAAGTTATTTTATATACTAACAAATATTGTTTATTAGTATGTATATGTTAGTCTATAAGGTATTTGTCTATGGGCCTGTTATTTTGTAACTTTAAATTGTTGCCTGAAAATAAACGAATTCATCCATTCATTCATTCATTCATAACCACCAATCCGCACTGGGGCCGCGTGGTGGTTTAAGGCCCGTTTTCCCTATCCATCCATTGGGAAGGCTCGTGCCCCAGCGGTGGGGACATAAAGTGAGCTGATGATGAACTATATAAACAAAATAAAACCATAAGATAATATGTACTGCACACAATAAAATAAGAACTCTCATTAAAACAGTATGTGTGTGCTGTAGCAGAAGAGCAAAAAGGCCATGATTGCTCACCGATAATTTTGCCTAGACACACACTATATTCGCATATGTACAGGCGAAGCTCTGGTATTCTGCTACAACCCAACAAAGAGGTGACTGTAGAAAACTGAACGTAATCTTTGCAATGGCTGGTACACTGATGGGTGACATTTGGGACTATTCATCATTATCATCGGCCTATCCTAGTCCACTGCTGTCCTCAGCTTGACGCATCCAGCATCTGCCTGCAGTCTTTCGCAGGTCATCATCCCACCTGGCCGGAGGGCGTCCTACACTACGTTTACCGAGTATTACGATCTCTAAATTCTCTATGGTTGTGTATATTGTAACCCGTGTTTTGTTCCTGTCATGTAAACATCATTTCAAATTAGAGTAAAAGAGACAAAACAGGTGGAATCGTAATAATTACATAATTTACTCTCACGTCCTTTTTCCAAAAAGGGGGAGACAGAGAATCGAAATCACCAACTTTTAGTAAACTCGCCGTTAGTGACACGATGCCACATTAAGTGACATGATGCCACATTTAGCATAAACAAAGTAGGGTTCCATGGTGGCATAGATAACATTAGCAACTTGGGCTATGTCTGTAACCTTTTTTCTTCTGCGGATCTCCTCATTTCTGATTCGGTTACGCAGAGAAACCCGAGCGTATCCCTCTCCATTGCTCTTTGAGCAATGGTAACAAATGATGAATTATAATTAACTGAATGTATTAATGTGACACCGAAAAAAGTATTTTTATATTACCTACCAACTCGCATTGGGCTAGGGTCGTGGTTGTTATCGGATTGAGTTTTCAAACATGTGTCAAAATAAAATGTAATTTAAATCAAAAGCACTAAGGAGTATTGATATCAATTTCGAAGCAAATCACCGCCAAAATAACTTTCTACCTCTTTTTAACCCCGTTAGAGGATGAATTTCAATAGAATACGAAACACGTCTTCCATCAGTTTTGTTAAAAAAGGATAATGCAAAATTTGAAGTAAATTGGACCAAGGAATCACGTTGCTCCATACAAACTTTGCCCCCCTTTTCACCCCCTTTGGGGTAGAATTTCGGAAAGTCCTTTCTTAACGGATGCCTACGTCATACAAAGACCACACCCTGCAAGTTTCAGGTCTCTACGATCAGCGGTTTAGGCTGTGCGTTGATCCGTCAGTCATTCAGGACAAAGCATTTTATATGTATAGATGATGGTGCTGCGTTACCTGTAACACAGTGGGTACAGTGCTTTGTCCGTGCCTCGTCCTGCCCCAACCAGCAACTGTCGCCATCTTGCCGGCCAGCTTCATTTGTTTTTGCGGTAGACATACCTGTAAAGAGAATTGTTCCTTATCACAAGTTCACAAGTCAATATAATTAAAAATGTCCTCTTATCATATCTTATCATAAACCGCCTCTGTGGTGGTTAAGACCACCGGTTTAGATCCAGAGGTCCCAGGTTCGATTCCCAGCGGGGGTACATGTTTGTGTACTCAGTTTGGTTGGTGGTAGGGCTTGTTTGTCCGCCTGGCTAGCTACCACCATGTTATCATACATATTTCGCTATAACATCAATGTAAGCAAGAGATAAGATAGCCAGTGCCTCACTAGTTGAGGATTCCGGGTTAGTGCGCTTCCACCAATTGGCCATATCATCACTTAACATCAGGTGTAATCAAGGCACCGTTAGTAACCGTAAAATATATATAAAATAATTGTATCTTAGTGGGGCCTACTGAGGTTTTCCTCTCCCAGTTCGACTGTTCAACAGCATTTTTCGACCCATCGGTATCTTTAGTGCAACCCTATCCTTTCACTTTTCTTTCTGTTAACTTCCTAACAAAATGTTGAACACCAGTTCTCGTCGCCGGAAAATTATATAGAATTTCATTGATAGGTGACCTGTATTCAAATGCTGCATAAGTCGAAAATAAGTTACTGACCCCAAATTTTAATGGTTAAAGCAAAAAAGTGGCGATCACTGATTCCTGTCGAGTTTTTGAACGGGTGACTTATTCTCATGCTATTAAGATTGCTTTTTCTCTTATTCAAAGTCACCGGTAACTCATTTTTGACACAGACAATTCTCAACAAGTATATTTATTTATTTACTATATGGTACAAAAGCAGTTTACAAACCATTTGACTAAAGAAAATATAAAATTAAAAATACTATTTTACTTACTAATTAGTTATATCATTAGTATTATCGTTTTAGTTCTGCTTCATTCAGTCTCCAAACAACGGATGAGGAAACAGTCTCAAAAAATATTATGAACATCACAACTAACGCTCAGGGTACGGATGGTATTTCTAAAGATATGATTCTCCTGACGCTGCCTGCACACTAAGAGTAATTACCTCGATCGTTAACCAGTCTATTGCTACTGGCATGTTTCCTGAAAGGTGGAATGAAACTTTAATTTGACCTATTCCGAAAACTAACAATTCAGTTGATCTTAAAGATTAGCATTTTACCCTTCATGTCCAAAATAATAGAAAAAGTGGTATGCGTGCAATTAACTAACTTTTTAAAAGAAAACAGTCTGTATTTCGTGGAGGCCATAGCACTGCAACTGCTCTGCTGGAAGTTGTGGATGACATTTTAAATGGAATCAATAAACGAGAAGGAACTATACTAGCGCTATTAGATTTTTCACGAGCTTTTGAAACCATCAACCATGATTTGCTCCTAACCAAACTTGCTTTTTATGATATATGTTACGGAGTAAATACTTCTTTTTAGGTTTTGTACTTTTTCTATTTTGCTAAGTGTCATTTTTTAATATGTTCTTTTCTTTTCACTTGATTGTCATCTTGGTTGCTGTCCTGGTATGTTTTATTTTCTCTTCTATTAATTATAATTGTACGTTTTACTTTGCATCTTATTCCTTAATACAGTCCACTTTTTCCCTTTCGCCTTCTTCCGTTACATTTTGGTCCTTAAGAGCATAAAAGCTTATATCCCGAGGCCGCTAGTGCTATTATCAACGATCATTATATGGATGATTTCATAGGAAGCTTAGATAATTCAGATGAAGCCGCCCGTCTAGCGAAAGACATTATAGAGGTACAAAGGCGAGCGCATTTTGAAGTCCGTGGGTGGGTTTCTAATGATTTTAACGCGCTCACTTTTGTACCACTGAATTTAAGGTTAATGGATAGTAGTGAATCTGTAGAATTAGGTCATTTTCCGCAAAGCGTGCGCACCTTGGGCCTTATCTGGTATCCATCAACAGATGAGGTGGGTTTTAATGCTGCTGCTTTGAAATCATCCCTCAAATCACCTCATAAAATTACAAAACGTCTTGCACTTTCAAGCTTAATGCGGGTTTTTGACCCATTAGGTATATTAGCTCCCATCATCATCAGAGCTCGTATCATATTTCAGGTAGTATGGCGCAGGGGAATTGATTGGGACCAAGAACTTCCTCAGGACCTTAACACCAAGTGGAAGGTTTGGCTTTCGGATATATCCTCTGCGGTTGAAATCCGCATCCCGCGCTGGCACTTGCGGGAGGCTTGTGGTCTCAACCAATCTTTCTTGTTAGAGCGTGAGCTGCACGTTTTCTGTGATGCAAGTGAGCACGCGTTTGTAGCTGTCGCTTATTGGCGCCTAGTATTTGCTGACGGAAGCGTGCATCTCTCCTTTATATCTAGCAAATCAAGAGTAGCTCCTTTATCTCCCGTCACCATATCTCGCCTTGAATTACAGGGAGCCATGGTTGCAGCTCGTCTCGCGGCCACCATCTGCGACGCTCATATAAACCCAGTAAGCGATATTTTTGGACTGACTCAAAAAATGTTCTAGGATGGCTTCGCAGTGATGCACGATCATTTTTGCCCTACGTAGCTCATAGACTAGCAGACATTCTAGAACTTTCAACATTGGATGAGTGGCATTGGGTTCCTACAGTATTGAACGTCGCAGATGACGCCACTCGTGCGGATTCATTCGTTTTTAAAAACAATTGCCGCTGGATTAAAGGTCCAGAATTTTTAAAATCACCTTATAGTGATTGGCCTGTTGAACCTCAAAATGTTAAATTCAATGCAGACGAGTTGAAACCGACGGCCAAAATTAATTCATATATCATTAATGTCAACACCATTCCCATCAAGCCTGTTGCAGCGAATCCGTCTCGCTTTAGCCAATGGCTTCGTTTATTACGGTCTACAGCACGTGCACATGAATACATCAGGCGTTTGAGAGGTAGAGCTAGTGTGAGCGTCTCAACTTCACACACGCCTGCTCCTAGAATTTTTATAACTTCTGTCCACCAGCTTCTACCTCTTACTGCAGAATGCTTGTGCCTAGCCCAAATTCACATGTTACTGCAGTCACAAGAAGACTCATTTCCAGAAGAGCTGGCTGCGTTACATCTGGGAGAGCCGTTGTCTCGCCACAGCAAGTTGTATAGACTTCATGTTATTCTCGACAAAAATGGCCTAATGACGCTATCAGGTCGCATTGGAACAGCTGAAGAAGCAAGTGGAGTCACAAATTTTCCAATTGTACTTGACGGAAGACACCCAGCTGTCAAACTTCTGATAGATCACTTTCATCGGCGTTTCGCACACGGGAATCTTGAAACTGTTGTTAACGAACTCAGGCAGCTGTTTTGGATCTTAAAGCTAAGGAGCGCAGTGAAAGCAGTGGCACATGCCTGTCAGTTTTGCAAAATAAGGAAAGCCATGCCATTAAACCCTCCAATGGGCGATCTCCCCGCAGTTCGTCTAGCCCATCATCGCCGCCCTTTTACTTTTGTCGGCCTTGATTACTTTGGCCCAGTGCAGATTACTGTCGGTAGGAGACATGAAAAACGATATGTTGCATTGTACACCTGCCTCACAACTCGGGCTGTACATTTAGAGGTAGTCCATGATCTCTCAACTGACGCAGCACTGATGGCTTTAAGAAGGTTCACAGCTCGTCGTGGAAGCCCGCAACAGATCTGGTCCGACAACGGAACTGCATTCGTCGGTGCTGCCAAATTTATGCGTCAACTCTATGGTCCAGCAGTGCAGGAAGAAATAGCCAACCAGAACATCGAATGGATGTTCATTCCACCGTCAGCGCCGTCAATGGGTGGTGCTTGGGAAAGACTCGTGCGTTCGATAAAGTCTGCACTAAAAGTCATTTTGAAGGAGAGAGCCCCAACAGAACCTGTTTTCACGACACTCTTGGCTGAAGCTGAGGCGGTGGTCAATTCTAGGCCTTTGAATTATATTTCCGTTAACCCTGGTGACCTAGAAGCACTTACGCCATTTCATTTTCTCATAGGCTCGGCGTCCACAGCTAACCACTTTGGCAAGACTGAGCCACAAGATCTTTGTGGGCGAACTTGCTGGCGCAAAGTATTAAGGCTTACAGATTTATTTTGGAACCGATGGGTGAGAGAGTATCTCCCGACTTTGACACCAAGACGAGGTGACAGGAGCGGTGACGGACAGACCCTTGATGTGGGAGACCTTGTATTTGTGGCAGACGGAAATTTGCCGCGTGGAATGTGGCCACGCGGCCGCATATCAAGGATATTTCCTGGTGCAGATGGCTTTATAAGAGTAGCCGAGGTCACCACCACTGAAGGAGTCCTTCGCCGCCCCTGCAAGAAGTTGGTGCGACTTCCTGTATAGTTTTTCTTTATCTATCTATTGTATATTATTTTATCTCCCTCTCTTTCTTTCTCATTTTAATTTTAATTTTTGAAAGAGCGGGAGGATGTTACGGAATAAATACTTCTTTTTAGGTTTTGTACTTTTTCTATTTTGCTAAGTGTCATTTTTTAATATGTTCTTTTCTTTTCACTTGATTGTCATCTTGGTTGCTGTCCTGGTATGTATTATTTTCTCTTCTATTAATTATAATTTTACGTTTTACTTTGCATCTTATTCCTTAATACAGTCCACTTTTTCCCTTTCGCCTCCTTCCGTTACAATATACATGGCACCTCTTTAAGATTGTTATCTAGCAACCTCAGTGGGCTAGCATCCCTGGGAGTTGAGACCCGCTGTGGTGACGGTATGGTTAATCGGTCTGGTCCTGCCTTTATCGGTCGCGGAGTCCCACAGGGGTCCATACTGGGACCAGTTTTGTTTATGCTGTACTGTGCAGACATTGTGGATTACATACGTAACTTTAACTTTCATATTTATGCAGATGATCTCCAAATTTACACGTCTTGTCAGCCTAAAAATACTCCTGAAGCTGTTTGTAAACTAAATGAAGATTTGAAGCGCGTAGCTAAATGGTCATAATATATTAATAATCTGGTTCTAAATCCATTAAAGTTAAAGTATTTAATTCTAGGTTCTTAATGTCAAATAGATGGAATAAATAGTTCTTGTCCTAATATACAAATTGAAGATAATTTTATTAATAAAGTAGTTGAAGCTCGAAAATTGGGTGTCCTGATGGATGGTAGGCTTATGTTTCACAGTCATGTTGTTGAAGTTGTTAGGGGTTGTTTTTACAAGCTGAAAGTCTTGTACAGGATTCGTGAATTTTTGAATGTTGATGTTCGACTTTAGTTGTGCGAGTCATTGATTCTTTCTAAGCTAAATTATGCTGACACTGTAATAGGTGAGTGCTTGCTGGGTTATACTAAGCGACTTATCCAGCGAGTTCAGAATGCTTGCGTTCGTCTGCTTTCCTATACCGCGTAGGGCTCACGTCACTCCATACCTAAATCAAAATGATTTGATGAAAACTTCACTTTGCATGTCTTTTGTTTGGCGTTATAAAACATGAGTCACAGTGTATCCTCCACGAAAAACTTAACTTTTCATGTCGACCATTTAGAATAGCTACTCGTTTAGTGTGTCCCAAAACTAGCACAGCCGCATTTCATGGTAGCTTTCGCTACGCGGCCACGAAATGTTGGAATAACATTCCTCCACCGATTAGAAGTTCGTGTAGCGTTCCAGTTTTCAAACGTAAATTTAAGGAACATCTTTTACATATCCAAAAGTCAACCCCATAGTAGTATTGATGACTTATATTGATGAATCGCTGCGAGTAAAATATGTTCATGGTTACCCATTTCCGATTTTCTATATACTGGAGCTTACAAAATTTGTAATTTTGGGATCAGAACAATGTATCTGATTTGATGTGGTTGATGCCGCTGGCGTGCAGTGGTGTAACCAACCTTTTATTTATATATAATAATAATAATTTTTTTTTTGTTTCCACGGAAGTCAGCGTCGGGGTGCCAACCAGGTATCTCGACATTATGCTGAGTGGATACCGATTCAATACACTACTAGTTCTAAGTCTTTTGTCCATGTATTGTTATTAATCTAAGTGGTTATGAATAAATTCTATTCTATTCTATAATATAGGGACTGTGAAAGTGCAAATTTGAATTCTTTGATACTTTGATGAAAGACACAAATGAAAAGGCAAGATCATTGTACAATATATCTGCTCAAAAAGTAAATAATGCAATTATGATTATAATTCATAGTGTATTTCATGTCACCTTTTTCGAGATCACCGGTGATATTCAAAAATAGCTTCCCTAGTGCCGTACTGTATTGTACTTACTGGTAGTATATGCTGCTTGAACACGACCCCCCGGTCCAGCTGCACCAATGCCACGTCGTTCCTGAAGTCGGCAGGCTCGTACGACGGGTGGACCTCCTTGCGTTGGACTGCATACTCTTCGTGGGTGTACCGCTCGCCTGCATCGCGGACGTCCCATTCGCCTAAGCGCACGCGCAGTTGGGAATTTGGTGTACTGAAAGGGACAAGAACAGTTTGAACTGATAAACCGCCGGATCTCGATGTCCACTTCGACAATCTCACAAACTTCAAACGAAAACTAAAAAGGTTGCGTACCACCGAGCATTAATTATTACATTACATTAATTTTTATACTACTTTTATTTAAAAACACATTATGATATTTTAGTACGAGCTTAATTATCAAAGATTGACATTTTTTGGGACAGCATCGTTCAATGTAACACAACGCATGCTGTGATTGCCTGTAATTATAGGAACAGTTAGCTATATATAATTTTATCGAGTTTTCTTTTAAATGTTTTACTGTATTCTATGTTAGCAATCCTATAACTAAAAAAATACAGTTTATACAGTTTCAAGCAATCGGCTAGCAACCCATCACTGATATTATATATTCTACCTCAGAACCCTACTTGTTAATGCTAAATGTGGCGTTGGGTAACTAATGGCGCTTCACTACGCATACTAAGACACGCAAAGCCGTTGGTCCCGGCTGCAATAGCAGTCGTTCACAACCACCAATCTGCACAGGGCCTGCGCAGTGGTTTATGGTCCATTCTCCCATCTATAGGAGGCTCATGCCCCAGCAGTGGGGACACAATAATGAGCAAGTGATGACGACACATCTATCCCCTTTGTGTTATAACGTTTTTTCTAACACTTTTTTGCTGGGTTCTCGTTATGTTAAATAGCCTTCCACAAACATTGAGCTATCAAATGCAAAAAGATTTCTAAAATCCGACAAGTAGTTCTAGAAATTAGCGGGTGCAAACAAAAAAACAAACTCTTCAGCTTTGTACCGTATAGAATGTTGTCTACTTACGTGGCGACACAATGAGCGGCAGTGATCACCCATCTGTCGGAGATCAGCGCGCCCCCACAAGCCAGCTTCTTGCTGAGGAACCCTGACTTGATCAGCGCAGCCTGCCACGGGTGGGAGCCGAACCCGGTGGAATGGCCGCCGACGATGCGGTTGGAACGGGTGAAGTGCTCCCCGCAACCTGGAAGGAGAACGGGCTGAATGAGTTCCTTGCACGAGTCATATTGAAATTAAAACTCCTTGGAGTTTTTATATGTCTGCGGTTTTTTCCCATCAACTTTCTATGTATTATCTATAGAAAAGAGGTCGCAATAAAATTACTGTTAAAAACAGGGCGTGCATTTTATGCCGGCAACAAAATAAAATAATTTATCCCAAAGCAAACTAGTTTTCGTCTGTCTCGCACAGAAGAAATTTAATAGAATTAATTCACACATAGAGCTATTGCGTTATCCCATACAAACTAATAAGGGCATGGTCCGAAAAATGAAACCTCTACCTACTTTTGTAGTCTTGACGTGTACAGACGCCTGCATGCCTGCACATCGACCTATCCAAAACTGTTAAACTTCTTCAATAAAAATCAACCATTTGTCATCTACATAAAGTACAAAGTTGATTGAGGAAATTTGACAGTTTGTGGTAGTTTGAGGTTTAGGTTTATTATAAACTGTTGACGTTTTAAAACATTTTTTTCACATTATGTAATAGGATACTTAGATATTTTTAAGTATGAGTTAACGCGGCCATTTGTATAATGCATTTTTTGTTTCAGATCCTTAATCTGGTAGGTACTACAAGAAGAAGCATACAAACTTCTTTTTTTTTAGGACAATACAGAGTCTAGTGACAAAATTTATGCCATAGACTATGCATAATATTGGGTATAGATTCGCCTCTTATATCAAATATTATTGAAAACTATGTTCCACTCACAATAGATGGAGATTTATGCGATTAATGACAACAACAAATTGCATACATATTTGTTAAATAAAGGTTTTTTTTTAATATTGTTAGTTCTCGAATGTAGAAGTGATCTTTTTTAATGGACAAAAGAACCCCTAAAAGTTATGTCTGTGTGAATTCGCCTGCGCTAGCTTAAACACATTTTACAAAGCATTGCGACAAAAAAGCTGGTGCTGTAAAATACAAAAATGGTGCGTGCTGATTATGGAAACGGCTGTGCTGGTTGGAAAGCGAGAAAGAGATAGCGAATTGAACAACAACGAGAAAACTCAAATGCAATTGATAAGCTTTTCTGTATTACCGAAAACAGAAATGACTTACTTATAAATAAAATATATATAAGAAAAATAATGAAAAAATATTTTTTCTTTTAAGATGTTAACTTTTAAACTAAAAACAACAAAATATTTCAACATTTTCAAATCTCTCTAAAGAAGTTTCAGAAAGAGCAGCGGACTGTGTAATTTTTTTTTTAAATCTTTTAAAGTGTGAAACTTTTAAAGAAAATGTGTAACTGGGTTTAAGACAAGCTGGTGTTGCTTCTACGTTTTAGCCAGTAAAAAGTATGCCTAGAATACTAACCAGTTCTAAACCCATAAAACAATTTAAATAATTTACAAAACTACTATTCTATTTTTAAAAATGTCTCATCAACCCGCCATGTTTTATTTCGCTTTCAGTTCGAAAACGATTCTTAACGACGACGAAACTTTTTTGTGAAAATTTTCGAAAGTTCAATACTTTCGAAAATTTTCACAAAAAAGTTTTTAAGCACTCGAGTTTTATCGTCATCTCCGTTCGTCACATTGCAAAACAAACAAAAACTCTCACCCGGGTAACTCGGTCGCGGTTTGTGACCGTTCGTATGCACCGGCACATAATCAACATCACCATCGTTGCTGTGGCTAAAGTGGTTGGTCTGTGTGGTCGAAGTCTCGTGGTAGGACGGTTTCACGTGATAGTAATTGTGGTTGTAATCCCAGTCCGGCCGGTTCGTAACCGGTTCTTCGGGCCGGTTGTGATTTGGCCGGTTGTTGTTGTTGTTGTGATTGTTGTTGTTGTTGTTGTCTGTGTAGATGATGATTGGTTCCTCGTATTGGTTCGTGTTTTGGTAGTCGTATGTTTCGTGGGGGAATGCGCCGATCAGTTCGATTAGGTCACCTGTGGTTAAGTTGTGTGTTAGACTTGTTAAGTTTAGTGACAAATGTGTTTGGGGCATGTATATTGTTGTTTGTATACTCTAACTAAAACTCAGAACTATAACTAAAGCGATTGATATTTTTCTGAGCCTGAGCGTTAGAAAATAGAATTAGTTGTAAAGTAGGATTGGAGCGGATTACTATTTGGTAAACGGCAGAGTTAGGGAGATACAGTTTAGACGATTAATGAGAAATTTTTAATGATAATGGTAGTTTTCCAAAAGCTTCATGCGAAAGATGATCCCATTTAAATTTATTAACTCTAATTATTTTTTATTTTTTTTTTATTTGGGACAACAAACAATTGACCAATATATATTACATACTTAGTGAATAGATTATCATTTAAATAATCGGAACAATCAACACCGTTATCCACAAAGACAAATAATAAAAAAGTACCATTTAACCATAAACATACAGCCACGAGTAAAAACATGCATACACTTTTGAATAGTTTTGTCTCTTATTCCATTGTATTAAGAGTTACATTGTTTACATGTTAATGCCCGCGACTGTACATAAACAACACATTAAAGCAAACGAAGACCGCTTGGCATAAGCAAGTTATGCATCAATTAACGACAATGGAATTATTTTGTTACATGTATGTCATACAGACTTGATACTTATTTGTAAAATAAATTTAAAACACGGAATTAATCTATATATAATAGATCTCACACATCTTTAGCCACTCAGCAAAAATTATGAGAGTTTGGCTGGGAGGTGTTAATGTATCCGCCGTATAGTCCGCCGTAGTAGGCCGATTCTACCAAATAACTGCAACTACACTCGCGTCGCGTGTGTCAAAATGAGAAAATTTTGACGTTTCGGTGTTCTGTTATGCAGCGCTGCGGCCGTAGTGTTGCAGGGACGGAAGTAACGCAAATAGGTATTCCACTAACGAAACTGCACTACGCCTGCACTTTAAAACACTTTTAAAGGGTGCAAGAGTTCTTCACAAATAAATAAACGTCATTATCACTATTTCAAAATAATCACAATTGCGATAGTCGCTTTCCTGGTGGATTTAACTTGCTTCATTTTTTTTTTTTAGTTTGTTGCATTTTTTTTTGTTCATATATAAAGTTATAACATCTATAATATTATTATTAATAATTAATAAAAATTATTATTATAAATTATCAGGCAGGCTGTTGAAACAATTAATACATGCCTGTATAGTTGTATACATCACTATTTTTTTATTTTTTTATTAAGATATATTTTTCGAGTCTGTTTTTAAACTGATTTAAAATTTGGACTGACATTACCAATTCTTTTGTTTTAAGGTATCTTTTATTATGTCATCTCCAAAGCAATGTGCATATCCGTATTTTTGCGCAGTGGTATAGAACCATTGCGTCGTAACAACACGTAACAATAATTAGTTCCAGTGTGCAGTAATCATTGGAGGAAGTGTTAATACGTAGTTACACATTCGGAAGTGTTATAATATAATGTTTGCATATGCAAATTTATGCTAACGTCACGAACTGTAACTCAGTTAACCTAGTGTTATGCCTGTTCGATCGAGTTAAAGTTAATATGCTTAGTGGGAACTTTTTCGATCGAGTTGAAGTTCCAATTTGCATGACATCTGTATGTGGTCCGATGTTTCTGTTCGCTCAGTCAGGTCTTCTCTTTGTATAACGTGTAACAGAAAGGTGTGGTAAAAATGAAAAGATCCAGAGTGTATCAGATATAGATCTTGACCCAGACCTGAGACAATTTAGAAAAACAATAATTTCTAAATTGACCCGACCGGCGATCGAACCCGGGACCTCAGAGATGGCGACACCATGAGAACCGGTGTACAAACCACTCGACCGAAGAGGTCGTCGAACTGTTACACGTTGTATATGACAAATAAGCATAAATGCGTAAGCAGCCGCGTAGTGGACGTGGTGTATACGGCATTATTGACGCGGGTCCGTAATCATCATCATGAGCCTGCACATAGGCCTCTCCAAGTGCACGCCACTGAGCAGGATCCGCGTCTACTCTCATCCAGCTCTTGCCAGCCATCTTGCGAAGATTGTCGTTCCACCTAGTCTGAGCGCGTCCTACACTACGTTTGCTGATACGCGGGAAACGCGTATTAAACATCTTATCATATACACCACAGACCCCACCAGTTATCACCCCGTGCTTCGGAAGGCACGTAAAGCCGTTGGGCCCCGGCTGCATTACCAGTCGTTAACAACCACCAATCTGCACTGGGCCCGCATAGTGGTTAATTGCCAGTTCTCCCTGTGGTGTTTCCATCCATAGGCAAGGCTCGTGTCCCACCAGTGGGGGCGTTAAATGAGCTGGTGATGGTTAAATGTGATGTTTCAGATCGTTCTTTCAGTAAGGACTTCTCTTTGTTTTTCTTTTATTTTTTTTTATACATAGCACGGCAAATGACTCCATTTCACCTGATGTTAAGTGAATATGGAATCCAGATGCGACGATAATTGAGGCAGCGTGAAAACAACGCAGCATCAGTTACCCTCACTCTGCCGGCCCACAAGTTGCCTCTTCACGCCTCGTTTGAAGGACCTCATATCATAGGAAGGAGGGAAAACGTGTGCTGGCAAACTATTCCATGTTTTGGAGGTGCGACAAAGAAGCGAGTAACAAAATTTCTTGGAATAAACTACCGTCTGAAATCCGTCACTCTAAGACCCTTTCTGTCTTTAAGTCTAAACTGCTCATCTATTGCATCAGTCACGTGCTAGTAATATGTATGTATGTATGTGTATTTATTATTGATATATTTATATGTCTTTTTATGTACTGGTATACGAATATGTTTCTATTGTATTCTACTGTGTTTGCGCACTTCCTCTATCTCCCTCTTGGGTTCCTAAACCAAAGGTTGTCGGGAAGAGATCGATTAAAGCGATAAGACCGCCTTTGCCCATGCTAGCTTTAAAATTTTATGTATGTACCTGTTTTTTGTTTTAATTTGTGTGAGCAATAAAGTATTTATCTATCTATCTATCAAATTTCTTAGTGCGCGATGGAACATTTGAGACTATCTGAGAATGTTAGGTGACTCCGGTGAGCAGCACGTGTACTATGGAGGAAGGGAAGAAGGTGGGATGAGGTCGAATAGCTTTTCAGAGCACTCGCCACGGTATAAGCGGTAAAACACGCTAAGTGACGCAATATCCTCTACGCAATTGCAGATTTTAAATAAGCACATGTCGCGTCTTTAATCAGTTTTATTTTATTTTATCTTTATCAATTTAACTCAACGGAAACATAGCAATCTCTTATAGAGGCAGACGGGCAGATTAGCCCTACCTATTCCCATTGTTGGTAGTTTATCTGGCCCTAGTAGCAATCCGCAAGGCTGCGGCGTTGCCAACTGAAGTTAACGCTTCAACAGACGTGATATAACGCCAGACGCCACTTTCACTGTTGAATTTCACTTGCATCTCAATAAAAGATTAAATACGAGCGATTGGTGGGCTAAAGGTTCTACTTACACATGGTTATGCAAGATGAAAGCTATGATTTATGGTTTTGCTGAGTCATAATATGTGAGTTAACATCGAGATTTTACATGACGTGAACGCGTAAATAATTTTCTAAGCATTACACGAACACTTCAGTCTCGCCTCGGTGGCCGAGTGGCAGAGCGAGTGTTTCGGACTTATCGACGCATAGCCCGAATATGTGATCACAAACCCGCATGTGGCATGCGTGGTGAGTAAGCCAGTACCCATCAATTGTGATGATGAATTGATTTCAATGATGGCGACCTTGGTCCAGCAGTATATAGGCTATTTACTTCACTTACACGAATACTTCGGCATACTACATATACTAGTGCGCTACTGCCTTTTATTTTCCTTTCAGTTGTCCTATACCTCAAAGGTTGTCTGGAAGAGATCGCTTTAAGCGATAAGACCGCCTTTGCCCACACCGATATAAAAGTTTCATTGTTTGTTTTTACTTTTCTGTGTGTGTGTGTGTGTGTGTGTGTGCAATAAAGAGTTTTATCTATCTATCTATCTTCAAACAGTTTCAGACAGCCTTACTTCCCGTGCATTTCATAAGAGCCGATTAAGGGACAAGAGTTCCAAGACGCACGCACATCTCGCACACGCGATCGACTAGCTATTCCATCACTAATGTTATCCATTCCACCTCGGAGCCCTACTTTGATCATGCTAAATGTTGGCGTGTTTACTCAATTAGGGTGATCCTGATACTTTGTCTTACCCGTTTTGGGAGAAGAAGAGAGAGTAATGAATGTATGTTTCAAGAATCCAAAACTTCACAATCCCAACCACCTCTGAGGTCTAGTGGTTAAGACCACCGGGTTCGATTCCCAGCGGGGGTACATATTCGTGTTTCGGTTTGATTGGTGGTGCGGTTTGTTTGTCCACCTGGCTGGCTACCACCATCTTATCTAAATATGTCGCTATAACATCAATGTTTGTAGCATTGTTGTGTTCCGGCAGCTAGAGATAAGATAGCCAGCGCCTCAGTAGTTGAGGATCCCGGGTGATGCGCTTCCATCATTGGCCTTTATCAGCACTTAACATCAGGTGAGATGAAGGCACTCTGCTTACCCGTGTGAGATAAAAAAAACCTCCTAACAATCCAATTCTATTAGACACGACTGTTAACGCAAACGCCGAAACAATGTACCGATAACATAATTGGCTGTCACACATGGTTGTACTTCAAGAATACTCGCCTTATTAAAAACAATGGCCTACAAAAGTACGAATAAATTATCGAGCTCGAATAAAGTCGTGAAAGTGTAAAATTATAATAATGGTACATTACAAAATTGCCGTAAGATGTGTGCGTGCGGCCCGGAAACGTGCGATCCACAGTTAGCGGCGCGTCTGACAAACGGTGCGTGAATTTGTGATAGTGACAGTACAAGTCATAGGAGGTTTTTTATATATTTAACGGGTAAGTACAGTGCCTTGTTGATCTCACCTGATGTTAAGTGATGATAAGGCCAATGATGGAAGCGCACTTCACCTGGGATCCTCAACTAGTGACGCACTGGCTATCTTATCTCTATCTGCCGGAACACAACAATGCTACAATATTGATGTTATGGCGACATATTTAGATAAGATGGTGGCAGCTAGCCAGGCGGCCAAACAAGCCCTACCACCAACCAAACCGAGTACACAAACCTGTATCCCCCGTTGGTAATAGAACCCGGGACCTCTGGGTCTAAACCGGTGGTCTTAACCACTAGACCACAGAGGCGGTAAATAGCGATATAGCGGATATCAGATAGCGATAGAAAGAATACCTAGTCATATTGTGTCACTTACTTAGTAAAAGATAACTTATCAGAACTTCTAAGTGTGTTACATCCATTCTCCTGACCTGAGTAATAAGTTATGAAGTCCTTTAGGAAAAGTTTTTTTTTTAGTTAAACGATATTTCCTACCCTACCTGAGTTTACGGGGTGCTCACGCCAATGCAATATCGAAAGCGGACAATAAATGATTGCACCTTTAGGGATAAATCAACAAAAGAGGTCGAAGAGGACTTCACCTGGATTCCCCAGCTTTGGGGAATTGGCTCCGAACACAACAATGCTACATACTTTGCTGTAATGGCGATTGACTTAATAATTTATAAAATGGCTCGCTGGGAATCAACGTCTGTAACCATTAGTCTAGAGAAGCGACTTAGCATTAAACCGCTACCGCTCATCGCTTACGCCAAGGAGAGAGAGTATGCACGCATGCATTATGGCGTCAAGTTTCGTAATACCAGACGTCGTCGTCGTCGTATGAATAATTCACACTTTTCTATATTCGTGGTGACCTACTTATTATTCTGATGTGATTCAATAGTTAAGTGGCATAGTTTACTGTCCTTCTTTACTTAACGTATCGGTAATGGTTGGAATCAGTCGTTGTAAAGTTTTGACGATCCATATACCATCCGATACGAACCCTTCGGAGAATCTAGTAGGGCACGGGGACACGCATTAGTGCGTGATGCCGTTCCCTCTAGAAAACCTCCGAAGGTGATTCGTTTTACACGACTTGAGGAACTCTCATCCAGCTCTTGCCAGCCACTTTGCGAAGATCGTCGCAAGGATAAATAGATAGATAGATTTATAGAAACTGTATTGAAAACTCGATTGAATTATGTAAAAAAAAACTTGCACTAACATTGTGTAAGCGAAGCGAGCGCTTATTCTAAATGAACCATTAATTAAAAACTTAATGATCCTTTCCTTGAATGTACTGATGAATAAGTTCGCAAAGAACAATGGTTTGTAAATTCAGCTTAGACTATATAAGAGTAGACATCTTTAACTATAAATAAACGGATTTGTACAATAGTTACCTTCAAATTAGTATTTTGCATTAACAATTATGTATTTATGTCGAAAGAGATTGGTTATGCACTTACTGCCTAAGGTAGGATTTGAAGCCGGGATCTTCCGCAATCAAAACGACATCACTTTAATTGAACAACTACCGAAACGTCTCAGCCTTAAATATTGTTCCTAAAAAATACAATGTACTTGTCAACTATAAGAAAGACTATAATAGAAAAGAGAAGAAAAAAACGTTATTTAAAACGAAATATTAGACGCAAAATTGTAGGTACTCTTTGTCGCACAACCAAACAATGGAATTCCCTTCCAGCACACGTATTTGAGGGAGGCCTTTGTCCAGCTGTGGACGTCTTTTGGCTGAGATGATGATGATGGCCCGTTCTCCCTATCCATCCATAGGGAAGGCTCGTGCCCAGCGTTGGGGACATAAATGAGCTTTTGATGTACTTACTGACGGACGTATTTCCTGCTTCTTACAATATGGGGTGCTTTAAATGAGGTGTGAAGAAACAGTTTGCTGGTTGGCAAGGTGAGGACGGCCAGTGATCCACAGTCCTGCTCCATTAGCTGAGGAGCATCTGGACTCCGCTTCGGCTTAACATCTGGCAGAGCAGAGTACTTTGCCTAACCTACTCTTCTAGTTATCTCCACAGCTAAAAAATAGACGTCCTGGATGGGTAGTAGGTAAAAAGATAATTGGACGATTCAAAAGGACTTTTTAAAAGTTGATTTGAATAAAAAAAAATGACTTTGATTTTGGTTTTGAGTTTATAATAAAACCAATTTAATCGACGAATACTACACCAGAATGATATATAATTACGTTATACTGATACTAGGACAATGTCGAAAGATTGTTCCGAGTTATATTTTATATATAATGTGTAAGTAGGTATTTTGTTTAAATTTAAAATGGAGTATCTCCCCAAAATTTTATGTGATGTGTAAGCAAAATTTGGGCAGTATAAGTCACATTTAATATTAGTTACCTTTATATAACACAAAAATTATCTCACCGATTAGTCACATATTTTTGTAAAGATCACATAGATTTATGTATAACTTAAACATAGGCCGTAAATATACAACTTCCATGTGTTTTATACACATGGTTCAGTTTGTGCAACTCTATGAAAACGGTTAGATTTATAAAAATTGCATGACTGATGAATGAGTAGTTTTGAGTAACTTCTAAGTACTCGGACAGTTTTGTGAAACTTTTATTTTTTGTGTGTGATTTCTGTTCTGTTTAAATTCCAGGAACATGAACAGTTCGGCGTACAAGTTCTGTGGTCAGCTCAGGGGATCTATTTTTGAATAGCACGTATGACATTGTGTTATCGCATGCGACTTTAGTCACACTCGTCTTCCAAGTCGCGTGACGTGGATTTTCTGTATTTTTGAATCGTTCGTTTCCGGTGCCGCCAACGTAATACGAAATGTTGGATGTTATCCGTACCACGCAGAATTTAGAGAAAACCGGCAACAACCGCAATCAAAACGGAACGTAATATCCATGTTTCTATTGGCTGTTAAAAAAAACTTTTGCTTTTTAATAAGAAAAGACTATCAAACTAGTGACATGACATTGACACAACGCATTGATTTTGACGGTTATTTTATCCATCGCTTTGTGTCGCTCGACTGCAACGAGTGGGTGAGGGCACTCGATTCAAAAATATGGAAAGTCAAATGTCGAACGAAAATGAACTGATGAACTGCTCCGTTGGACCGGGATGGATGGATGGTTGGACCAGTTATCCAAAGGTCGTGGGTTCGATTCCCACTCAAGCCTCCTGAGGCTGGTATATTTTTTCTAGTAATTATATAGTACTTACTAGCGTTGTGAACAACCGGGGCGATCTCGCTCGGCCTCTCAGTGGTATCCCTGTCCACACAGCATGCCCAGATCATGCCTCCTGAGCACAGGTCCAAGGGTTTCCCTCCACCCAGCACGCAGGAGATGCTGAGTCCGCATGGATACCTGGCCCCGCGGTACCGGCACGTCTGCGGTATCACTGGAAAAGATGCGCAAGGTATTTGTTAATAATCATTATATTGCAATGTTTTTGTTTTGTTTATATAATTTTTTTAACGCAAATTTTGTTGCGTAACAAATTACAAAAACACAAAGTGTAGAAAAAAAATCCACGAGCAGGATTTGAACCTGCACCCTTCTGACATACTGGGTCAGGTGCTCTCCCAATTGAGCTATCGTGGTTCTAACCAGCCCGCCGAAATTATTCAAAACTTTTTACTTTTTACTTTGAAAGCCAAAGTTCAAAATTCAATGTCAACAACTACCGTCATTAACATCTGATCATAACATCAATTTGATGTAATTTTTTCAACATTTTGTCCCGGTATGTCAGAAGGGTGCAGGTTCCTTCTCCCAAAACGGGATAGACAGAATATCAGAATCACCATGTTTTAGTAAACTCGCTGTTAGTAACCTCCACACCACATTTGGTATGTATGTATTTTGAATAATAACATCAGTGATAGGATGCTAGCCGATCGCCTGATGTGCGAGGATCTTGGAACCCTTGTCCCTTAGTCGGTTGATACATTCTTTTCACTTCCCAGACCAGCATGGGAGCATAAATATTGTCATACAAATTCTCGCTCTTGTTAAAATTATCAAATGTCAAATTAAACTCGCACTAGGCGCTCTGTACTCGGTTTGCTTCGCCTGGCCACAGATTACTTAATAGTTACTACGTGTCTGGCTACCACCATCTATCTTAACAAAGTAAGATTTTTAACAACTTGTTGTTACAAGATAAAAAATTACTAGAAAATACAACCAGTCTCAGAAAGCTCGTTGTGCATTGTTGTGTTCTTTGTCAGTTAGAAATATGATAGCCAATTCCTCAGTGGTTGACAGATTGGTGGATTCCGAGTTAATAGGAATTACTAATAGTATTTTTTTTTCAGGCGTAGCCCATAAATTGTGTTAGTAACAACAAATTAACTTAACAATTGAATTAACAATGCTTCGAAGTAACAACAGTTAGAAGACCGAATTAAACAAATACAAAATGGAAAACCTAGTAGTAAGCCTCCTTCGTTGTTCAGTCACTACAGCTTGAGGAATTTCAAGTTTCTCACAGCCCATTAATCCGGTTTCGATGTAAAGGCCATAGTCAATCAATATCAACTTCTTCATAGAATGGTAAGATGAAGATATTGCGTAAATTGAAACGTTGCTAAATTACTACGAAACTTCGAAAACGGCTCTAAGTAAGATTATAACGCGTGACCGCTACGCATTCGCTTAATTTTCTCAATTTTATTAACTTAAACGTGATAAAAACCTTAAATCCCTACATTGATCTTGTCATTTCTGACATTTTATTGTAAATATTAAGTATGATACATACAGTAATAATAATAAATACTTTTAGTGTTTATCGGACACAGAACAATATTAACGGGGAATTGACGCAAACTTATTTTAATAGGTACCATAGACATACCTTTATACCCGACGTTTGGACCGAGTTACACCAGGTCTATGATACCTATAAAAAGTATTTTGAGTTCATTCCCGTTATAAACCTTTGATTACAATGGAACTCGAAACTTTAAAAGTGTTTATAGAACAATATACTATAGATCTCAGCGTCATGACATCAAATTAAAAAAGACTTTCTATGCCATTATTGATATTTATATGACATGGAGGACATTTTTCAGTATGTAACGCTATAAAAGAAAGAGAGAAAGGAGTGACATTCGTAAAAGAGCTATTTGTAGGCTAAATTGGATAAATATTTAATATTTAATATTTAATCTGCACATCATTTCGCAAAACTTTTACTATGGGACCAACTCTGAAATCGTGAAAAACAAATCAACAGTTTCATACAGTTTGATCGAGTTAGATAATACCATGTGTGGATCAGCTGTTAGGTATGTAATAAATATATCTAAATAAGCATCGCAAATTAAAATTTATTTAAAGTGAGAGGAACCTAAATAAATCTAAAAACAATGTATGTGCAAGCAGACTATAAATCGTTAAGCACATTGAATCACAGCGCTGCGCATGCGCCTGACAGTAAAAGCGATCTCAATAGTGAAAATATCGATCGGCCGTTCACCGCAATGATCCATAGATCACCGTTGCGTGTTGAACTCATTGTTTATGGATTTGTTCTTACGTCGATAATGGTAATAATAGTGTGACTGTCCTGTTCAGTTAGAAAAGAAATGCATTAATTAAAAAGTTCTTAGAAAAAACTGACATAATTCAGTGATTATTATATGAACTTACGAAATGATCAAAACAAACGTAGTACTGATTATTGTGTGTTTTATTTGAATGTGTAGTTTTTTTTCTGTATAGATATTAAATTATTTTTATTTATATTATTATAGTTTTCTATATTTACTTATTCATGAAAAAAAATTACATCGAAAATGTTGTACCTTTTACTATACATCGAAAGAACTGTAGCTCTAGTGTACTGGAGCTACAGTTACGAACGATAAATCGTTTGAACGATTATAAAATTATCTAATTAACAAGCGATTCTCAAATAATTAATCTACAACAAGCAAGTGTCCACTCTTCTCCACCGCTTCGTTTCCTGCATTATTGTATCCATAAACAATAAATTTGTTTCATATAAATAAAAAAAAATACATTTTGTTGGCATTTATACAGGTCACTTCATCACAAACTTTTCTGTCACTCTATCTTTACCAAATATCTTTCAATTAAGTTAGCTTACATGGTAAAATATAAATGAAAAGAAGTAAACTTGTTATAGTGATTAATTAAACTTAGAAAATAAAATAAATTTGCGATTAAAAAATATTTAACAAAATAATTGTGAGTAACACAAAAGTAGGTATATAATTAGTGTCATTACTAATTAGATTTGCTTACTAGTTTTCTATCTAATGTCCAATTAAATACCTTATTAAATAGTACTTCGGAACAGAAAGTATATATTTAGGTATAATTCGTAAAATACTTACGAAAAAAAACCACGTGTAGGAATTGAACCCGCATATTAAATAAACCGAGGCAGCTGCACTACCAATTAAGTTATTGTGGCTATATCTATAATCTCTAATATATAATTTTATATCTCAATTTCTTTCCCGATTATTATTTTCTTACAACAAATTTTGCGTAAAATTTAAGGTTTTTTTATTTATGTTTTAAGAGCTTATAATAATATAATACCTATGTAATTTTATGAATAGCACTGAATACTCACTCTTTCCCAACAAATCCATGATAGAGTCATCTTCCTGCGAAGAAGAGTACGGACTATGGTACGATCCCTTTCGCCTCCCTAAAGCGTCTAATAGGAGAATGTCTTTCTCCTGTTCGTTGGCAGGCCTACGCCTATCCGAAGCCACTTCCTGTTTTAAATCTAAATCATCTTGTAAAGTCAACACGTCATTGTCTGTATCCGAACACACGGCGCCCGTGAGAATGGCCGCCAAAAAACAAAACACTGTCGCCACCCCTGCCGCCATATTGCCGGTGCACCGCGCTCTTCTTCGAGTTTTGAAATTTTTACCCGCCACCAATCCATCGAGCACGTTCCTTATGCACATTTCACTTGTTCACGCACATTTTAAACTTTTCTTAATTTATTTGAATTCAGAACCGTTTTTTTTAATGTTATCGCTCGGACGTCTGGCCGCGGGAAGTCTGTAATCGGAAGTAAGCGTCGTCCGCGCTGAGGCTAGTGTTCCTTTTCACTTTCCGCTAAGGTTCCGCTGGCGTAAATATTTTTTTATTTAACTAAAAGTTCGTTTCGTCACTGGCAAGTCGACACATTCTCTAAAAAGAAAAAAAATTGTAAAAACTTTTTTACGAACAATTTGTGTTTTTTTTTTCAACCAAGCAGGTAAGTTTCTTTGCACTCTTTCTTCTAACATACCATTATAGAGAAACAATAGTACTGTCGTCGGTCTGTTCGTGGGTGTGCGTGAAGCGTAAATACGATTTTAATAACTTCATGCTGTTAAAGAGACCACGTGGTCGCTAATTTATCTAATTACTTACATCAAAATTTCGTCATAATACTTGTAGACGGATTTATGGTTTTGATAGTTGGCGTAATGAGTTAATAATGTTTATACTTTTACTTATGTTAGTACGGTAGTGGCACCAGTGTTCGACAGGAACCAGTAATACACACCTTTTGCCTTTCATTTCATTAAAATGTGGCAGTAACTGGATTTAGTCTGTAGCAACAATTGTATACAGACCACCTGCTTTTAAGCTATTATCCTGTAAAAATCAATGAAATTCTATGTGATTTTTCGACGATGAAAATTGTGTTGAATACTGGGCTTAAGTGGTGCCGATGCTGCTACGCTAACTAAAATAATTCAAAATAATAATAAATAGTGTCAATTAATAATGATTATTTACGCAATAAACTAAGTTTCTGTGTCAATCCTTTTGTTAGAATAAAAAATCGGTTTAACAAGGCGCTTGTTTACGTAAAAAAATACCTTTTCTAACAGTTGTCTGTCTTTATTTAACTATGGTGATTTTATACGACGATTTTTTTAAATTCAGTACCTTAACTAAATGATAAAGTTATCATCAAGATTTCATCTAAATCTAAAGAAATTACCATATTTTCTCTCTTATGCTTTCTAGAGTCTATCTTAATATGTATCTCTTTTCGTTGCCCTTACGGGTTTTTCACAGGATTATTAAGTTAAAGCCCTTTGGCATTAAATTATTCTGCCTCAAAGCATCAAGATTAAGTGGTCACACTTCGTGTGGCGTCAACTTTCGCTGTAACTTTCGAAAATGGAATAACGAGCACAAGGAGGTATTAAGCGTTGCTGGCTTATCAAACGATTTTCGATTTTGCACTCGCTAGTAATAGTGTTGATTTTTACTCGATTATATTATTGCTTTGGAGACAAAATTGAGTTGATTAAATGTAGAAATGAGATTGGACTTCTCGGTAAAGGTGATAGAGGTGTTTTTCGTCTGTTCAGGTGTGAGGTAAGGATGCTTGTGATTTCGGTGTAATGGTTGGTCTGCTTTCTTCCCTAATGGCATCGGACGCGGTTCATTTGGCCGTAGTGTTGCGTAAAACTCGTGACTAAATATTTTTGGTAGGGCTGCGCTTTTCCCACGTAAAAGGTTGTGTGTTAGCACTGAGTTTTGTTTTAGAAAACTTTGTATTGAACTTTGCCATCCCATCCGATTAATTGGTGTTGCAAATGCTCAACTTGCATAATTTTACTAATATTGTTATTTATAAGTATGTGGGCTGTGTTTCTTGTAAATAAACTACTTGATATTATGTATTTGTTATTAGTCTAAGCTTCTAGGTTACGAGCAAAATATGTAAAGAGCAAATTAATGTAAAAATCCAATTAAAAATATCTGACAATTATGACGTCTGCTAATCGCGATAGAATAGAATAGAATAATATTTATTTGTGAAATGCAGGTTAGGTAAGTTTCACTACACTTCCACCTTCGTCAAGGCATACGAATATCTAAAAGTTACATAAAATTATTAAATATAAATTACACACGTCCAAATATAAAATTAAGACTAAATTATAGATATTATGATAGCTTGACTACAGCGCGTTGTCTGTCTGTTCATCTGCCAAGAAACTTACTTTCGCTTCAAGCATTATATACGCAATCGAAATAATAATTGGATGAACACTGAAGCAACTTTATTGCAGTCGTTCTAAAATCACTGAGAGGATACCAACTGTCTTGTTGTGGACATGAGATATTTAGCATGTGGCGAGAAAGGTGATGAGGTGCACTTTTGCCGGAATCCTCAAATATTGAGAAACTGATCTTATCATGTCGATACGCAACACGACTAGAATTGAAAATTGCCAGGTTGCCAGTTTCTGAGGAAACTTCCCTGAAAACTTCCAAAACTTCTAAAAGATTTGGAAGTATCATTATTTTAATGATGCTTAGACTATGTTACTTACAAATACAGGTACAGAGGCAATTTTACATTAAAATACATTGTATTATAAAAAAAATACTGGCTTTTATTAGTGACTTTGTTCGCGTAAGTCCCTCGGCAACTGTGTTTTATCGCGATAAACCCCATATAAACCCTGCCAAGTTCCAAAACTTCCTAATCTTCCAAGATTTTGGATGTTATTATTTAAAGCAACTGATTTTTAGTGTTTAGCAATAATTGCATACAGACCTACTTTCTAGCTATCACTCCGTGAAATTTCAAAGAAAATCTCTATTAAAGATTTTATCTATCTATCTATCTATCTCTGTTATTTTTTGGCGACAAAAACTGTGTCGAATATTGGGCTTAAAGTGTCGGACACTGGTGCCACTATGATACGTTAATCTATATCTTAAGAAATGCTATGCTATTTTCAAATGTGAAATAATGTGTCAGCTTACGTTTCATCTTTTCGTTTTATTTATCACTAGCGGCCCGTCCCGGCTTCGCACGGGTAAACATTTATTTTTTAATATAGCCTGAGTTGCCCTGTGTGGTACCTGAATGAATTGCACCACCCCATCTCTTCCCGTGGGTGTCGTAAAAGATGACTAAGGGACCATTCCAGAGGATGGGCAGCAGCATCTTTCTGAGGTTGATTCTCAACTTACTGCAATCGCCAACCCGCCTGCCAAGCGTGGTGATTATGACAAATCCCCTCATATATCCTTGGGGGAGGCCTTTGTCCAGCAGTGGACGTCTTTTGGCTGAGATAATGATGATGATGACGTTACTCAGCGCTAATGTAGCATACTAATGGTGATTTTTTTTTTAAATCGGTCCAGTAGTTTTTGAGTTTGTTCGTTACAAACATACATACAAAAATACAATGCTTTCCTCTTTATAATATTAGTATAGACAAAGATCGTGGAATTAGGCTGTTGTGATTCATTGCAATTCCTTGCGGTGAAATCAAAATAGTTTGCTCAATTTCAACCTAATGAGATAATTACGTAATAACTGACATTACGAATTACAACAATTGAAATTGCTTGAATGCGTATGTACTGTTGAGAGTACTGACGCTTGCACGTCAACCTATCCAAAACTGTCAAATTTCTTCAATAAATGATCAACCATATGCCATAATGATAAAGTTCAAAGTCGATTGAGGAAATTTGACAGTTTGTGGTAGTCTGATGTGTAGGCGTGCACAAGAATATTCGAGACAGGTATAAGACCACCACACCACACTGGGCCCGCGTGGTGGTTTATTATCCGTTCTCCCTGTGGTCCCTCCATAGGAAAGGCTCGTGCCCCAGCAGTGGAGACATAAAATGTACTGGTGATGATGATGATAGATAGATAGATAGATAGATAAACACTATATTGCTTACACAATTATACACAAATCAAATAACAGGAAATTTTAAAATAATAGTAGGCAAAAACGGTCTTATCGCTTAAAGCGATCTCTTCCAGACAAACTTTGTGGCATAGGACATCTTAGGAGACAATGAGAGGTAGTGTACCGGCAACTAGCAAATTAAAAAAAAAAACTTACATAAAATCTATTATCTATATATTATACTTAATAAAATAGGTAATATAAGATATACATAATACCTACTAATTATAAAATGTTTTTGTTTTTGTTTATATAATTTTAACGCAAATTTTGTTGCGAAACAAAACTTTGGCTTTCAAAGTAAAAAGTAAATAGTGTTGAATAATTTCGGCGGGCTGGTAAGAACCACGATAGCTCAATTGGAAGAGCACCTGACCCGGTATGTCAGAAGGGTGCAGGTTCAAATCCTGCTCGTGGAAATTTTTTCAACATTGTGTTTTTGTAACCTACTAATTAATTTGTTATATTAAACTACATATACCTACATACGGTACAGTTGATGTTAGTGATAGAGGTACGGTAGCCGTTAGATAGAAGTGCACTTCGTGACTTCCTATTATGTGATATAAGGGAAAACCGCTTTCCTGATGTGAAATAATTAAAAAAAGTCCTTCAGCTCCAATCTCATATCATGAGAAGCAATCGATCGCGGGACTTTAATATTGTTAATGAAACATGTGACGATATTTCGTTGGCTGTTTGATTGCTTTGCTCAAGATTTTGGTGAGATATCTCGGTGATAAAATGTAAAATCTAAATTCCGTTAATAAGTAAGTATTTTTCTTTCTCTTAAATTGCGTGTATTAGACAGGGTCAATAATTCGATCTTAATTATATTAATACCGAAATTTTGAACACATTATGGTATTGCAATAAAAATATTGAGTATTCAGTAAGTCAATGAGTGTTAGGACATTTCTTTAGACTTTTTTTTATTTATATTTTTAAGAGGAGTTGGCAAATGACCGCTCTCTCATCATCATCATCATCAGCTTGTCCACTGCTGGTCATAGGTCTCTCCAAGTGCACGCCACCGAGCACGATCCGCGGCTACTCTCATCCAGCTCTTGCGCTCTTGCTCTTGCTTTCTTACTTTCGTTCTCTGTCGGATCACCTCATTCCGAAGTCGATCCTTAAACTCGCCTTTAGCTGAGCGACTTTAAATCGCTGTCTACCTTATATTAAACAGAAGCAGTCTTGATGGTGGAGCAGAATTGTGCCTCACAGCCATCCTCACCTTGCCGTCCCGCAAGTTGCTGTTTTACACCTCGTAAAGGCCCCATGTTGTAAGGAAGACCTCATTCAACCTCTCCATTTTATCACCGTGAATCCAGACGCACGGCTGGTTACCGTCCTTGCCAGGTTGATATCTCACTTTTGCGCACTATGCGTTTTCGTTTAACATTTATAATGCGTACAGCCAAGGAGTGGAATTCCCTGCCGGGTCGGTGTTCCCGAGTGCTTAAAACCGCAAGGTTTTTAAAGCCCGGGTGAATAGGCTGTTTCTGGGTAAGCTCGTTCCTTCGTCAGCCTCTTCTTAGCCCTAGGGATTCGAATGAGGCCAAGAGCAAGCCCTTTTTTTAATTTAAAAAAATAGGAAAATCGAGATTTCGTCGTTCGCGATGGAATATATTGATATGTAAAATGTTTTTGTTTTTGTTTATATAATTTTAACGCAAATTTTGTTGCGATACAAATTACAAAAACACAATGTTGAAAAAATTTCCACGAGCAGGGTTTGAACCTGCACCCTTCTGACATACCGGGTCAGGTGCTCTTCCAATTGAGCTATCGTGGTTCTAACCAGCCCGCCGAAATTATTCAACACTATTTACTTTTTACTTTGAAAGCCAAAGGCGCCAATTCAATGTCAGTTGTTGACACCTGACACCTGACCCGGTATGTCAGAAGGGTGCAGGTTCAAACCTTGCTCGTGGAAATTTTTTCAACATTGTGTTTTTGTAAAATTGATATGTGTTTTAGTTAAACCTTGAATGTACCTCTCACGAAACCGTGTTTGTAGAGCAAGAGACGTTCAAAAATTGAGGTGATACTTTTTAAAATCAAATCAAAGGTTGCATTCATATACCGGCCCGTCACGACAACAATCAGACCATGAAATAATGCATACGCAACCATTCTGTACCCGCGACATGGCATAAGATGCTCGCATAGACAATTGCAAATGGCGTCTCTGAAACCGGATGGTTACTCTTGCAGGAGCTTCGACTACTGTTGAGAAACTTGTTTATGGTAACAATGGATCAATATTTTTATTAAGAACCTCTTTCGGGGACTTCTTGGCGGGAAAGTGAAGAGTCATGTCTGCGGTTTTGTTTTATTTTCTAAAATTTGTGTTATGTCGAATATTAATGTGAAATAATGGTGGATTATTAACCGTTAATTGTTCGTGAGTGTGCATGAGTGTTGGCAAATGAAATAAAACAGTGCAATTCTCTCAAGAAGTCTGCGTGAGGACTTAGTAAAGCCCCACATCTTTACTGAGATACTCGAGGGGTTGGGGGGTAATATAATTTCTCACTTCATTTCATTCATCATCATCATATTGTATATTTATGTATTACTTGTAAGAAAAATTACTTTGACACTGGCTAAATGTGCTAATCGCACGAAGCCATCAACTAAAAGAAAGAAAGAACCTCTTTCGGTATGTACTCTATCGGCCACATACAAACTTCGAAGTTCAAATTTCAAACCAATATTGGTATATGCCACAGACGTTGGTCTGTGCAGTCAAATGAGACTTTCTTAATAGAACAGTCAAAGAAATCCAAAACATCTTCCTAATTGCTATTTCAGACAAGACTTTATTATTATAAACAGTCATTGTAAAAAAAGGTAGAGTATACATTTTGGTGAGAAGGTACACACGCCTGCACATCAACCTACCACAAACTGTCAAATTCCCTCAAAAGACTTTGAACTTTATTGCTCAAGTATTTGGTTGAAAATTTATTAAATAAATTTGACAGTTTTGGATAGGTTGATGTGCTGGCGTCGGTACAATCATGGAGTTGTAAAAACTACAAAATATATATTTTATTTTTTCGAGTCACGTAACGTGTAGAACTATGTATGGGTATTACCATGGTATTGCGTACGACAAGTATAGTTATTGGAGTGTGTAGATCAACTTTAAATCAAATATAATGTTAGGTTATTTTCTTTCACAAAATATACCGATGGCTCAAAGTGCTACTGGGAAACCTCGGCAGGCCCCACTAAGATAGGGTAATTAAAAAACCGGATTAATTGTTTTTTTTTTTAAAGATCATTATTAATGCTCTACTAACACATTTACAACAGTCGTCTTAACACCTAGCTAAGTTTGGCATCATCATCATCAGCTCATTTTATTGGATGGACAGGGAGAACGGGCCATAAACAACCACGCGGGCCCAGTGCGGATTGGTGGTTGTTAACGAATGCTAATGCAGCCGGGACCAGCGTCTTTACGTGCCTTCCGAAGCACGGAGGAGCGAGAGATGACACATTTTTGGTCACCCATCCGATGACCGGCCCTTGCGAAAGTTGCTTTAAGATTGGCATAGGTTCACGTCAGTTTTCTAACGGAGCTATAGGGATGGAACCACAGATTTCTCGCACATAACCCGAGCATCTATCCGTTAGGCTACCGACATTTTTACAGTTAATAGCTAAAGTAGCTGACCCGGCGGACTTCGGACCGCTTTGACAGTTTCTATGACAACAAAACAAAAAAAAAGTATTTCTATTTATTTATCATTAAGCAATTTTTTTTCTAGTAAGAAATATAGCCTATGTTACTCAGGGATAGTGTAGCATTCTAATGGTGAAAGAATTTTTAAAGTCGGTTTAGTAGTTTTTGAGTTTATTCTATGCAAACATGCAAAAATACAAATCTTTCCTCTTTATATACTACCCAAAACAAAATAAGGGCCACGAGGTATTTTGTCTGTACCATGAAAATAATAAAACCAATATTAATTTTTTTGTCTCCATAACGAAAACTAATGTTGTTTTTACCGTGTAGACCAATAAATTTATTCCAATAATAATGATTAAAAAGTTTATTTGCTTTTGAAAGAAAAAACACATTTAAGGTTAAAAATAAAAACAATGTAAAGTTACTGAAAACAAAAGAAAATACTCCATGCTCATCTTTTAGTAACGGGTATGCCCCCCTCGTTTCGTTACGCACTCCTGAAGCCTGGAGTGCATGCTCTCAATCAAATGCCTGACATTTTCCATTGGAATCTCTTCCCAGGCCCTTTTAACAGCGTTGATGAGTTGCTGTTGGTTGTGGATTTCCTGATCATCGTCTCTAACTCTTCGTTTCAACTGATCCCACATGTGCTCTATTGGATTTAAGTCCGGACTGTTCGCCGGCCACGGCAAGACTTGAATTTGAGACGCTTCCAGTACAAACCGAGTCGCTTGAGCCGTGTGTGCACGAGCATTGTCTTGCATCAAGATGAATCCAGGACCCGCTCGCTGGGCAAATGGGATCACATGTGGTCTGACGACTTCCTCAATATACCGCTGAGCAGTAACAGTACCCTCATTTAAAATAGCGAGCTCAGTTTTGCCGTGTAAGCTTATCCCGCCCCAAATCATTACATTTGGACCACCAAAACGATCGACTTCATGGATGCAGGCTTCTGAAAATCTCTCGCCGCGTCTTCTCCATACTCTAATACGCCGATCGTCGTAAAAAAATTTAACTTTGCATTCGTCTGTGAAGAGCACCATGCCCCATTGGTTTATGTGCCAGTCCAAATGTTGACGGGAAAATCTTAAACGATTTGCACGATGATTTCTGGTTAATAGAATACGGACAACTCGCCTTCTTGATGCCTGCTGGTCTTCATGCAATCGATTACGAATAGTTTGGTCACTGACACGAGTACCCGTTGTGAGCCGTAAACGATTTTGCAGCTTGCGGGCCGTCGTTTTGCGATCTCGGCCCGCACTTAATCGAATGTAACGATCCTCTTGAGTTGTTGTAATGCGAACTCTGCCCGAACCAGGTCTTCTTCTAACACTGCCGGTCTCTTGGAAACGATTCCATAGATTTTGAATAGCTCTTCGAGAAAATCCCAATTGCAAACCCACAGATCGCTGCGAATGACCTTCTTCAATCATTGTAACCGCTCTGGTTGCTGTCAGCGAGTCCATATGACGCCTGCGTGCTTGTGGCATATTGCAAAAGATGTTTCTGACTCGAGATA
Source organism: Eudonia truncicolella (assembly GCA_949315975.1). NCBI lineage: Eukaryota > Metazoa > Arthropoda > Insecta > Lepidoptera > Crambidae > Eudonia > Eudonia truncicolella. The sequence goes on from OX438851.1 coordinate 4,718,584, forward strand.
TCAATGAACTCTGATAATTTCTAATAAACCAAGAAGCTAAGGAAAGCAAAACGTCAAAGAAAATGGAATCAAAATTTTCAAAAATAATTTTAAATCAAATTTTATTTAAAATTGTTGCCAGCATTAGATGAATACAATATAATATTAAAAAGTTTAGGTATCAAAGAGTTTGTATACTCAATATTTTACTACTTTCAATATGTAAATGTTTAATAATTTACACCAAAATGAAAAAATACCTCGTGGCCCTTATTTTGTTTTGAGTAGTATATATTTATATTAGTATAGATATAGTTGAAATGAAACAACTTTTACGGATCTACTCGCGTTTAGACCCGTAAAAGTTGTTTCATTTCAATGTGAAATTGTGGGCCGGCAGAGTGAAGTTGACTGATGCTGCGTTGTTTTCACGCTGCACCAGTTGTCTTCGCGTCTGGACTCCATTTCCACTTAACATCAGGTGGTGTGGAGTCATTTGCCGTGCTAAGTATAAAAAAAAAAAATGTGTAGTGTTCGCGTAAACTTTAAAAAACAATATACATAGAAAAGTTAGAGGCGAAAGTAAATGAAGACAAGTCGTAGGACCTTTGTAGGAATATTTACTGAGCTGCTTATAACATGTATTGTTTAAAGTTTTTAACATTATTGAGTGCCTCTAGCTGATTGTGTTTCCTATTGTATGTTAAAAATTTCAGTGTAAAATGGAAAACTGTACTTGGCATTTAGTTTTCATTGCAATGATGCCTAGTTTATGTCAGATAGAATGAATGAATGAAAAATTTATTCGGAGCAATAACATTTAAACTTAAACATACTAAACAGTCACAACTAGATGCTACCGAAATGGTCGCCACTCAGCTTGATGCCGTGACATAGATATAACATGGCGCTGATTTATGTTATACACAAGTTATGTCGCTATAATACATATTGAAAAATATTAGTCAACATCACATACATTGTTCTGATCCCAAAGTAAGTAGCTAAAGCACTCGTTTCATGGAAATCAGAAACAACGACGGCACCACAACCACCCAGACCCGACACAATGTCGGAAAGCTCGTTTTCGACATTGACCCGACCGGGAATCGAACCCGGGACCTCAGAGTTAGCGCCGCTGAAAGTCCGGTGTGCAAGCGATGTGTGCAAGCCACTCGGCTACGGAGGTCGTCCATGCTGTTAATGCCCCTGCTAAATAAACATCACCATAAAATGTTTTTGTTATGTTTAAATAATTTTTAACGCAAATTTTGTTGCGAAACAACAAAATTGCTCGTGGAAATTTTTTAAACATTTGTGTTTTTGTAATTTGTTTCGCAACAAAATTTGCGTAAAGAATTATATGAACAAAACAAAAACATTTTATAAATAGCTTGCCTACTTCTTAACTGATTTTAGTATTTGTAAAAATATTATGATCGGATGTTTATGACGGTAGTTGTTGACATTGAATGGGCGCCTCTGGCTTCCAAAGTAAAAAGTAAATAGTGTTGAATAATTTCGGCGGGCTGGTTAGAACCACGATAGCTCAATTGAGAGAGCACCTGACCCGGTATGTCAGAAGGGTGCAGGTTCAAATACTGCTTGTGGAAATTTTTTCAACAATTTGTGTTTTTGTAAACAACACCATATAAAATATATAGATAATGTGATACTCTCAAAATCAAATTCAAACTCAACAAGTTTTATTCAAATCAACTTGAACTTCAACGAAAAGTGCTTTTGAAACGTGCAAACATTTAATTATTTTTTTTAGTACAGTACCTATTATATATTCTATATTTGTAACTACTTTGTTGGTTGTAATTTTATTCCAAAACAGTCATATGATTTTGTAAATTACTTGTATTCAAAACATTGACACATCATTCAGTAAAACACTTCGTATTTTTATGTTTTTAATTAATTACTAGCATCTATGGCTGACTTGCCAACCTCTATTTCAAACCTCTCAAACTCTTGAATCTCTCATATCTCTCAAAGCTCTCAAATATCTCAAAATACTCGCAATTTTCCCAAAACTCTCAAATCTCTTATAGTTCTCAAAGCTGATACGTTGCCTAAACTTGTCTTTGTCTGTAACGTTTACTGTTTCTCCAGTAGAAAAGGGCTTTGAAAATGTGATTTTTAAGAACTGAGTGAATCGTAAATACTAAGTAAATTAAAGTTCGGTTACTCAAGACTAGTTTACGGAGTTGTATGAAGGGTGATATGGTAAAGAAAGGAGAATGTTGAGATGACAGCCTTCATCCGATCGGCCCCGATCAGCCGATCGGATGAATGAAGAAGAGAGACAGAAGAAATAGTAGATTGTACACCAAGGGGATAAAGCACTGTATTATGTCACGGGCGCGATATTGAATCCTGAGCGTAACGAAGGACTCCAGATTTAACTCCCGAGCGTAGCTAGGGGGTTTTGAGTTGATTCCCGAGCGAAGCGAGGGAATTAAAATGGAGTCCTGAGAGCAGTGAAGGATTTAAGCGCGCCCAAGGCAAAATCAGTTTTATCCCTGAGGAGTATACTCTACTTTTCTCACCTTTTGCGAGACAATAAAAACCAAGGCTACTAGAAAAGTATTTTATTTATTAAAATACTATTTTCATTACTAATTATATATAATTGGCACAGTAAATAACAATAAAAAGTAAATTAAAAATTAAAATTTCAAGTATTTTTCCTTCGACTTCTCTGGTAGTAGGTTATTAACAATACCTAAGGCGTCTAATTTAATGGATTCCGGAGTTAAATCACTTTCGTCACTCGACATTTTCTTAATGTTTTATTCTATCTTCTTTTGCAGTTTTGTCTGATACTGATTGCACCGTATTGAAATACTCGCGGCTTTTGTTTTAAGTATTGATTTTTTTTCGTTCGGCTTGCCGTGGCGTGGCCAGCTCGATTTTCGAATAAGTTCGATTTTGACGAAATTAGACTTTAAATGCATAACAATAAGAACTAAGAGAAGTGAGAATCACATTACTGCCCGGCGGGTTATAATGAAATTCAGTACAACATTACACCCCGGCAAAAGACAAGGGCTATAATGATTTACTTTGAGTAAGGTTTGCATGATATATAATGAGGCATTGTCGAGCAGGTCGTGTGAAAAGGTATTGTAAAAAAAGGTATTGGTGAAGATTCACGTTTTATTTTCTAAAATTTGTGATAAATCAAATATTAATGTGAAATAATGGTGGATTATTAACCGTTAAGTGTTCGTGAGTGTGCATGAGTGTTGGCTAATGAAACAAAACAATGCAACGTCACTTTTCAAATTCTCTCAAGAAGTTCGCGTGAGGACTTAGTAAAGCCCCACATCTTTACTGCGATACTCGATGGGTTCTTCTCAGTACAAGGTCTCCCCGTTACGTAGACTTAGAAACCAAAGGACAAGTGACAGTATATTTTTTGTGGTCTAAACTCAAATACTCTTTATTTTTTTTATTTTGATAAGATGTTTGTATCTATGCTTAGCCTAAACTCGCCATGTGGAACACTATGGGTCTAACAAATAAACAAAGGATAAGCTTTGAATAGTTATTCAGTGTTTTGTCTCTTTTACTTTGATTTGAAATGACGTTTACATGACAGGAACAAAACACGGAATAACTATTCGGACCTTATTCTTTGTTTACTTGTAAGGCACTATGTAAATAAGTCTGAGACAACAGATAGAAATATGTATTTTATATGTATCATAATAGATATATGATAAAGGATAATAGATAAATACTTTTAGAAAATAACTATTTACTGGTTAACTAGTAAATATTTAAAAAAAAATAGTCTCTTGACGATATTATCTTTTATGCTTACTTATAAAAAAAAAGAATATTGCAATCTTGCCCAGCTAAAACTATGGAATATTGAATACGAGTTCTAGGGTACAATAACAACACCTAGTGAAAACCCAAGTTCAATATGGCTTAATCTGAGTAGCTCATTACTAGTAATTATGTAACTAATACAAAATGTTCTTCTTTAAATCTAGGCGTTAATGAATTAAGAATAAAAGTATCTATAGAATTATAAACTAAATATGTATAGTATAAGAAATTTCGTTACCAAAATTTAATTTGACTTTTTGCTTCACGGTCCACAACTTAATCACGACATTAATCACGTCGAATAAATTGTTAAATACTTTTAATGTGATTTAATAAAATATGCTACTATTTTAGTTTTTATTTTTAACTGCATTGCAACTAAACTTAATTCAATATTTATCCCATGCTATCTTTGAATAACGATTAAAATTTTCCTTTCATAATTAATTTATTTGTTTGTTTTTTACTAAATCATCTCTAAATTGCAGCTTTTTACCAGAAGATAATGAATATTATCTATTTAAATTCACTTCTACACACCACAAACTTACTGACAGTGCCAACGACAGTAAAAAAAATAGGTATGCAAACTTTTTTCAAACATCACAAACGTCATTCCGCGAACGCAACTTTCGCGCCATTTCGGCTAACTTTTTAATAGCAGCTTTTGGGCAAACTGTTTTAGCACACGTGCTTTAGATTTTAGCATCGACGCGACACTGCTGGTACCGCTGTGACAGACAAGAATACGTTAGCACCTGCCAAGGAGAGGTGGTAAACATTCCACTTTCATTGATTTCTTGCTGAGATTTATGTCTCATTTCAGTCTTTTAGACAATAGAAAAACTTTGGCATGGTGATTATTTAATATGCTTAAATTATGTTTTTTTTAATCAACATAGGCATTATATGTCCCACAACTGGGCATAGGTCTTCCCGCATTAACAATAGCCCATAATCCACCACTCTGGCCCTATGCGGGTTTTCACATCATCAGTTTATGTCCCTACTGCTGGGGCACAGGACTTCACTATGTATGAAATCACAACAAAGAGAACGGGCCATAAACCACCACGCGGGCGGGCCCAGTGCAGATTAGTAGTTGGTGACAGACTGCAATATCGTGATTGGGGATGAACAAATTGAACAGGTGAATGAGTTTGTGTATCTGGGTTCAAAGTTTACAAGAGATGGAAAGTGTGAGAGTGATATTGAATGAAGAGTGAATGCAGGAAACATGGTGAATGGAGCTTTTCACTCCTTTATGAACAGTCGGAAGGTGTCTAACAAGGCTCGTTTGGCTGTGCATGAGGGGGTGTTGGTTCCGATACTCATGTACGGAAATGAAAGTTGGGTATGGCAGAAGAAACATGAAAGCAGAATAAATGCAGTTGAGATGAGAGCGTTAAGAAGTATGATAGTATGAAAGAGGCGTGATTATATGTATGTATGTATGTATGTATGTATGTATGTATGTATGTATGTATGTATGTATGTATGTATGTATGTATGTATGTATGTATGTATGTATGTATGTATGTATGTATGTATGTATGTATGTATGTATGTATGTATGTATGTATGTATGTATGTATGTATGTATGTATGTATTATGACTGAGAATACAGCCGGGCCCAACGGCTTCATGTGCCTTTCAATTCGAGTTACTTTCAATTCAGTCACCATTCACTTGCAAACAAAAAAATATCATTAGTTTTTTTTTCATGTAGGTACATTGTAATGACATATAGAAAAAGTTGCGCACCCCAGTCCCCGACGTGGCGCCAGAGAGAGGCGAGAGCGCGGGAAAGCGAGCACAGGTTTTACTTTTTAATTTTTATATTTAGAACATGACACTCGGCCAGTCTGCATCTAGATTTGTGGATTAGGACGACATTTGCATGTTTACTTTTTAATTGTGGCGCCTAGCACTGGCAACACTGTGGTCGCAATTATTTTATACTGCGGTTAAATGCATTCCATAACTGGTTAATTAGAGTTATGTATAGAAAGGCGTTGATTTTACATAATTTAATTTCTATATGGTTCTATTCCTAGTAGAGGTAGGAGGCTCGGTTTGGTCAGTGGTAGAGCTGGTTTAAGCCCGCCTGGCTAAGCTTACACCATCTTATCTAAGTTATTCACTATGACATCAATGTTAGTAGCATTCTAGTATTCTGATAGTCAAAGATAAGACAGTTCCTCAGCAGCTGAGTACTCCAGGTGCAGTGCGCTTACACCTTCGGCCTAAATTTCACTGACCATATATGAGATACGGCCAAGCCAGCCAATATCCAGATGCGTTAATCTATTTTGGCGTTATTGAAGAACAACACTTTTTGCGAAGTGTAAGCTCATTATGCGTAAAACGGAACGCACACGATTAAAATAATGGCGGTGATTGTCGGCGACTCTCATCAGGGTTCCTCGTGCGCGTTATATTCACCATTCGATCACGTTAACGAAAACGATAACTTATTTGGTAAAATTTTAGATCCCATGCTGATCTGGGACGTGGAAAGAATGTATCGGCTGTCTAACTTCCCGTACATGGCAAGAGCCGACTAAGGGACAAGGGTTACAAGATGCTCGCACATCAGGCGATTGGCTAGCAGCCAGTCACTGATATTACCTATTCCACCTCGGAGCGTTACTTTGATCATGCTAAATACCGGCGAGTTTACTCAGAAATGGTGATCCTCCTTGTCACCAAAGTCCCTAAAGAAGCAGTGCCAGGAGGCGCTACTTCAACGCCATATAAATTCACGTATTCGTTAACGTTTTCGTATGGTTAATTAAAGGGTAGGTATATATCGGGTCGCCTAATTTTTTGTACTTCTAATTGGCAATGGCACACAAACGGTTAGCCTAAATTTTTTTCGCATAATTTCACTCTTCATAATCGTGTTTGGTCTAATTTCACTTCGCCTAACTTTTTATCGCCATATTGTTATTTACCAAATGCGACATTTGGCGGAACAATTCGTAATCCCTAAAGTTTGCAATTACTAAATATTAATTCACACAAAATTAAAAATCACAAAGTATAAAACGCCTAACAAAACCTTCCCCCCCGAACAAGAGCTATAAAAAAATATGTTTTTGTATGGAGCTAGATTTCTGTAGTCTCATAAAAAAAAAATAACCTCGAAGTTAAAGACAATCGCTACCTACGCTGCGCTTAGCGATTGATCTTAAATTTCTAACCTATCACGTGACCTACAGAAGTAGGAAGCTAGTATTTTTGAAACTGAACAATAATAATTATTGTGTTATATTTTATATATTTTGGCACATTTAATATTAGATATGCTAAGATTCGAGCTTTTATATATTAAGCGAAATCGTCGTAATGCCAAAATAACGTTATTGGAATAACGTTAATGAATGAATAACGTATTTTAGGGTATTTCACATTATAGATCCTAAAATTAGGGCTTTCAATTCTTAGACCAAATTATAATGGTGGCAAAACAATTGTTCGTTTTAAGTTTAGGCCAATACGGTTTGGCCATGTAATATTAGGACTACAATTTTTAGGCGAACCCTTAATTAAAACTTGTACTAGAGTGCCTCATCATTCAAATTCAATCAATCTTACATACAAAGTAATGACTGCAATCGTATTAAAAAATCAAAATAATATCACTTACTCTGTTTTGAATACAAGTGATTCAAAACAGGGCAAGTGATTTAATTTGAAAAAAGAAAGTGTTGAAAAAATTCCTCGAGCATGACTCGAACCCGCGACCCACGACATGCCGGGTCAGGTGCACTTCCAACTATGCTATCGTGGTGGTGCGGTTCGAATCCCGCTCAAGCACATTTTTTCAACACTTTGTCTTTTATTCTAATTGTAATTTGTTCGTGTAATTGTAATTTTATGGCAATAAAAATTTATCTTATCTTATCTTATCTTTTCTTATCTTATCTTATCTCGCAATAAAATTTGCGTACAATTATATTTAACCATAATCAAAAGTGATTTAAGTCGAGCGCTTCTCGAGTAGGTAACAATGATTTTTGCAAATGAGTTACATCATTCGAAATAAAGTTTCAGTTACGTAAACATGCGAGCACACAGAGCTACAGTGCGGACATTGTGTTCAGATTTTATCTGTTATTTGAACAAAGTGCTGAGAACGAGTTTAAATTGCCATTCGATGATCACTTTAACGAAAATGTGAATTTGTATACAACTCACCTCGTTTGTCACCAGGGTGCCTAGTGTGAGTTTCATTTGACATTCGATCGCGTTAACGAAAACGAAAATTAGTATAGCAATGAAGCAACGCCTATAAGAAGAGTTAAAATTTTGCCAAACATTTTCGTTTTCGTAAACGTAATCGAATGAATACGGAAAACAAAACAAAACCCACACTAGTCATCACGCTTGCCAAATGCGGGTTGGTGATCACAAACCCGGGCTATGCATCGGAAAATCCGAAACACACTTTGCCCGACCTGGGAATTCAACCCGGGACCTTCGGGTATCGGGCCGAGACCCGAACCGATCTGAAACCCTCGGAGAATCTACTACGCACTAGTGCGTGATGCCGTTCCCTCTACAAATCCTTTGAAGGTGCTTCGTTTCACACGGCTTGAGGAATCCTTTAAGTTTCGTCCCCAAAAAAGCCTGGTGAAGCTGAAAAAACAGAGTGGCAATCAGAAAACGCTCTACAAAAAAAAATTGGTCCGACCGCTTGCCACTTGGCAACCGAGGCGTTTATTTTATACGCTTTTTTTTAAATTTTAATTAATTTCATTATTTTGAGTTAAGTGTGCTTTACGTGCCTTCTGAAGCACAGTCTATCTAACCTCTCGTTAGACTTAGGTACAAATACTCCTTGGTAAAAGTTCTCCTATAGCCAGGCAACCATAGTGTAAACTCGCCTCGTTACAACCTATTACTTAAGAGGTTGCGTCACCGAAGGTTGTGCGGAGAAAGCGCTCTGTTTTGGATGCGGCGAGGCTGCGTTCACACTGACATTGAATAGTGACTGCCTTTTTTTTTTGACACTTTGTTAAAGCCACTTTTTATAAGCACAATACAATAATGGCAAACTAAAGTCGACAGTTGTGAACTTGTATTAAAATAACCGGCTTTGTGAACGCAAATGTCATCATGACGTTTTGGTATTGTGTTTTGTCTATGCAACAATTCTCTTCCTTTTTGTACTCTGGTATTCAACGTGTGTGCATGGACTCTGCGCCCGGTGAATAATAAAGGCAAATAAAATTTCAGTGGATTTGTTTCTTTTCTGCTCAAAACCCTTCACGAGGTGCATAGTGTAACCTTTCAAGCCATTTTTTTTAAATTTATAATTATTATCGTTAGAGACAAATTAATGTATAAAAATATTGTTTTAGCTAAAATAGGAAAACAACTATCACAAAAAAAACAAAAAGCAAGATACTATCACAAAATAAGTAGCACCAGATTTAAGAAAATAATGATATTTATATTAAGTACGTATCTATTATTATATTTACTTATAATTTTTCACTTTACAAATTTTAAATTAACCAACTTTTACAGATCTACTCGAAATTATTTTACACATTGATTTAATATCATTTCATCTTTTAGAAATTACACAAAAACATAATCTAATCAAATTAATTAAGATTAAATTAATTTAAATGTTTTTTTTTATATATATGTTTTTTTTTCTGACATTCCTTGCATAAAAGTGCTTTACTATGCTTATATCAGAAGTGTTCTCGAATACTGCAGCACAGTTTGGAATCCACAGTACGTGACTCACAGGCATTCCCTTGAGCGCCTCCAAATGAAATTCGTTAAATATTTAAATTTTAGAAGCAAATTAACAATTGATGATTACGCTGAAGCATGCCAAAAGTACAGCCTCATAACTCTGGCTGACAGACGTGAGATGCAAGACATGGCTGTATTTCATGATATATGTTCTGGAAAGCTAGACTGTGTTAAACTATCAAATAGAATACTCAACTTGAATGCCCCTGGTAAAAGAACTCGTCACACCAATCTTTTTCATGTACCGTTAGCGCGCACAAACTACGGGGCTAATGATATGTCTATTAGATTACCAAAAACGTACAATAAGTTTTATTCGGATATTGATATATTTGCAACATCCAAAACTATGTTCAAAACTGCAGTTCATGAGCTTAAGTCAAGTTAGAGTGTTTTAATTGAATCTTTAAAATATTTGAATGTATACTACAATTAATAACCCACGGTCATAATCAATTCGAGCGTCCATGTAAACCAACTACAATATTACACTCACACGCACTAATACACATCGACACAATACAATCAGATTCACACTTATTCTGTAAGTTATCATTCGACAAAATTTTAATCTACCTACCTTTTTTAATTTTTAAACTACCTACCCGCGTTCATTAATTATGTCAACATGTTTTAGTAACATAATATGTTTCTGTAATTGGCTTATGTTTAAGTAACATCTTCTGTATCTTGTGTTTAGATAAATGCTGTTGAAACATTGTTGAATAAATAAATAAATAAATAAATATGTTTTATTATAACATATAAACAGATTACATTCTTGAAGCATTAGAAAAACGTGAAACTAAAACGAATACCTACACAACGTTAAACTGCTGAACACAAAGCTTTCAAAGGGTTAACGCAAAAAACTAACATAACTTAATAAAAAATGTTTTATTTACAAATAGTTGTTTTTATTTACATTGCTCGACGAGAAATAAATCTATGTGACTTTTTCTAAATCCTGACTTACTTGGTTTTGTCGCGAGCTTGAATAGATTTATCGATGTAGTGTGCGTGACACGCACACTACATCGATGTACATCGATACTAGAGCGCCGCCGCTGCAGGTTATCTGTTTGACAGTTTGACACTTGTCACTTACGGACGGCGCAGTCTTAAAAAGTATTTCGCAACAAAAATTTGCGTTAAAATTATATAAACAAAACAAAAACATTTTAAGTATTTCAATTTTATACATAATCTATTGATATATATATATTTTATATTTATGTTAATTATATTGAACTAGAGGCCCGCTCGCGGCTTTGTCCGTTTGAAAACACCCGTACCCCATGACGGACCCCTATTGCAGCGCCTTCTACCGAGTCCAATTGTAAGTCTAAACTATTTTCGAATCCACTTGAACACAAAAAAATTCACCAAAATCGGTCCAAGACACGCCCTGAATCTAATATATAAAATTCTCGTGTCACGGTGTACGTTATTGAACTCCTCTGAAACGGCTCGACCGATTTTCGTGAATCTTAGCGTGCATATCGGCTAGGGTGGAGAATCGGAAACATCTATTTTTCATCCCCCTAAATGTTAAGGGTGATCTATTCCTAAATTTTTTTAGATTTTTGTGATTTTTCCAATACAAAATGATTTGTTTGTAGTGTTGTCATGGAAACTGTCAAAGCGGTACGAAGTCTGCCGGTCAGCTAGTATTTATATATAAAAATTGTTTTTCACCGACTTCAAAAAAAGGAGTTCTCAATTCGACTAAATGTTTTTTATTTTTTTGTATGATTGTTACGCGAAATTCTTATTTTGTTCGAAAGGGTACACTTCCCAGGTAGTTCCATGGTTATCAGGTCAGGATTTGATGATGGAACCCTGAAGAAATCGAAGTGGCGACTGTTTCAAAGAAGGTCTATTGAAGTCGGGTGGGGCTTTTACAATTAAAAAGTGGAGATAATGAAACAACTACTATAAAATTTTAAATGAAACAAAAGTTCCCCAGCCGACCACCAACCACCCGAGTTCAATAGACCTTCTTTAAAACTGATATGCGTATCTAGGTAATTAATAATATGATTTCAATATTATTTCTTGCTTCTTAGAGCTGTTTTTCGTATACTTATTTAATCACTTCTGATTAACTAAATCAAAATACGAATTACTTTGTGCTAAGTAAATTTATTTTTTATTTTTATATTTCTTGCGTCGATATAACATAATTAGTAGCGTTGTTTAGAACCAGTTAGTGGCAAGATAGTCAGTTCCTCATTAATTTAAATACTCTTCCCCCTTCATACATAGAATAAAGCCACCAAAGAGTACGCACTATCAAAGAGTAGGTAAGTATTCATATACGCAATTTTATTTCTCCTATTGGCAATTACACATTCATGTGAATAATAAATACTACGTACTGTATTGACTCCATGCACACGTTATGTCAAAGGCAAGTAGTTGCTGACAGATTCAATATTATTAAATTAGTAGCCTGCGGTACTCTTTGGTAGTGCGTGCTCTTTGGTGGCTTTACCCTACCATCATAGTATGTAGAGTGTTTGCTAATTGCCTTAGACGGCATTTTCAGCGTCCCCTGACTAAATTGGGGGCGGCGAGAAGCCCGCGTTTATTTGGAAATGAAACAACAAATAGCATAAAATATGTTCAATAATGAATCATTTATTAGAAAAAACAACAAAACATCAACTAAACAAGTACCGATTCAATATTAAATTTCATACAAACAACTAAATGAGTTTTAAAATACCAGCAAAAATGGACAACTAATTAGAAACAATATAAAAAAATTAAAAGATAATATATAGTTTTAATTATTGAACATTATATAATTTAGGTAATAGATACTGTGTATAGACTACTAAAACATATAATTAATATTTTGTTGCGTATCCTTTATTATCAATCACAGCTCTACGACGTGGCATTGATTCAAGCAATTACATACATTTTTCTAGTATGGAATTGAATTCCATGCTTCGACAAAAGCTTCGTAGAGTTCGTTGTGACTGGAGTTACGTTTGTTTGAGACTTTCTTTTGTTACGACGTGCCACCAGATTTTTTATGGAATTTAAATCAGGGCTATTTGCAGGCCAGTCTAATACGCTGTTCCATAAGAAAATATTTTACACTGTTGGCGGTGTGTTTAGGGTATTGCACCTTCAATCTTTCGGACGGGTCCAACTCCACATCCGGAAAAACATCCCCATACCTCGATATTGCCGCCCCCGTGCTTGACTATGCTTCTAGTGTATTTATAATTAAAAGCATGGTTTATTGCACGTCTAACGTAGCGCTTGCCGTCTGAATTTATCATGTTTATTTTTTCAAAGAACAATTAAGACTTTTTTCCAATCTCGCACCGTCCAATTGACATACTTTTTAGCGAATAATAATCACTTCTCTTGAAAAATGTTTTTGTTTTGTTTATATAACTTTAACGCAAATTTTGTTACGAAACAAATTACAAACACACAAATGTTGAAAGAATTTCCACGAGCAGGATTTGAACCTGCACCCTTCTGACTCACCGGTTCAGGTGCTCTTCCAATTGAGCTATCGTGGTTCTAACCAGCCCGCCGAAATTATTCAAAACTATTTATTTTTTACTTTGAAAGCCAAAGGCGCCAATTCAATGTCAACAACTACCGTCATTAACATCTGATCATAATATTTTTACAAATACTAAAGATCAGTTTAGAAGTAGGCAAGCTATTTGTAAAATGTTTTTGTTTTGTTTACATAATTTTAACGCAAATTTTGTTGCGAAACAAATTACAAAAAACACAAATGCGGATAATTTCGGCGGGCTGGTTAGCACCATGATAGCTCAATTGGAAGAGCACCTGACCTGGTATGTCAGACCTGGTTCAAATCCTGCTCGTGGAAATTTTTTCAACATTTGTGTTTTTGTCACTTCTCTTGATGTTGCTTGGTAAGAAGCGGTTACCTTTCGAGAAACCCTCCCAAACAATTTTGCTTCCACTAATCTACGGCGGCTTCTAGGGGCATCAAGCGAAAAAGCTTCATTTTTAATCTAGTTGGACCCTTTAAATCTTGTTGTTTAGCTATACGTACGATTAGCATATCTTCTCTGGACGAAGTTTTCCTCGGTCGAGCCTTTATAAGAACATTTTCGATAGTTCCGTGTCTTTTATAATGGTTAATAGCATTAAAAACTTTCTTTACGGAACATTTTAAATGGTCAGCTATTCTCCTGTACGTCCATTTTTGGTCGATGTGCAAATTTACAATTATTTGCCTAGTTGACGGGTCACAACTTTTATTTTTGCCCATTTTGAAATTCCTTATTAGATTTAAAAATACACAGTTCAGTAGCCAATGTGACCGCGACTTAAGCACAATGACTAATAAACTGTACGAAGCGGATATTACTTTCACCGCGGCCAATGCCAGTGGCGCAACTCCAGTACTCCACTAAACAACACTTTGATGTAATTCTTAATAATAGATATGAATGATTGAGCTGTTGCTTTATATTCAATGTACAAAAAATAAGTACTCGTGTATAACATAGATAATTATGATTCGCAACAAATTGGTGTTAGTAAACTATTTATTTTTGTTTTTCAACGTAAAAAAGTAAAGAAAGTGTTTGACAGGACCCAGTGATGGATATATCTTGCTTTTATCATTTAAGATAGGAATCAGCCATTGATTTGTGACTTTAGCAACAATTGAATCAGATACGAAGAGCTCGATGGCGCAGTGGTTAACGCGGCCGGTCTGCGAGTCGAGTCTGCTGAGGTTAAGCAACTTTCGCAAAGGCCGGTCATCGGATGGGTGACCAAAAATGTATCATCTCGAGCTCCTCCGTGCTTCGGAAGGTACGTAAACCCGTTGGTCCCGCATTAGCAGTCGTTAACAACCACCAATCCGCACTGGGCCCGCGTGGTGGTTTATAAACTATGGCATGTTATCCCTATCCATCCATAGGGAAGGCTCGTTCTCCAGCAGTGGGGGCATAAAATTAGCTGATGATGATGATGACATGTCTGTACTTGGTATAGCTCGCGTGTGAACCGGATCACCGCCCTCTTGTTCTGCGTGTACGGTGTCTTGGGACTAGGCGAGTGTGCATGTGTAGTACTTATATCTTTTTCTATAGTAAGTAAGACCAGTGACTCTGCTCTGCCTGCTCTTTTTAGGGTTCTGTAGTCAACAAGGAACCCTTATAGTTTCGCCATGTCTGTCTGTCTGTCTGTCTGTATGTCTGACCCCAGTCTAGATTATAGATTCTTATTAATCACTATTAATATTAATCACGCCGACAACGAGGTAAGGTAAAATTTTGTGTGCGAAACCGGTAGTATCTACATTTAAGTATATGAGCCATCGTTAAATAAATGTTCATAAAAGCCCTCTTCTCAGAGTCCGCATGATTGAGATGGGCTACGGAACCCTACACTGCGCGTGGCCCGCGTTTTTATTTAAATTTTACGAGATGAGAGAGCTAGGAAGCAATTGTTGCTGAAGACTGAAATCAGTTGCTGACTCCTATTTATAATGACTGACTACTAGTCATCAGTGTCAGCCCAGTGGTCGAAATTCGACCGTAATTTTAGTTTCCTCCGATTCCATTTTTAAAACAATATTTTATTAAGGCTGCACGGATTGTATCCTAAGCAATGAAAAATTAAAAAAGATAGAATGTGAGTTTGGGTTGGCATTGACAGATTTCGGCAGCACCACTTCCATTTTAGACTTCTTGGCGGGAAAGTGAAGAGTCATGTCTGCGGTTTTGTTTTATTTTCTAAAATTTGTGTTATGTCGAATATTAATGTGAAATAATGGTGGATTATTAACCGTTAAGTGTTCGTGAGTGTGCATGAGTGTTGGCAAATGAAACAAAACAGTGTAATGTTACTTTTCAAATTCTCACAAGAAGTCTGCGTGAGGACTTGGTAAAGCCCCACATCTTTACTGAGATACTTACTCGAGGGGTTGGGGGGTAATATCATTTCTCACTTCCCATTTCTATTATCATTCATCATCATCAATATAATATTGTTTATTTATATATTACAATGAAATTAAGAAACTAATGACATGGCAGCATGGTCTATGACCTTAGCCGGTTCCTTAAGGAACAAACTAACTTAAAAAAATAAAAATATAACCACTTCCATTTTTGAAAAATTTATGAAACAATGTTTATTTAATTTAATGTATTTTTATGCATAATTTTAAAAAATATAAGCATTCTTTTTTTTTTTTTTTTGCCCAGGGTAAAATCTGCACGCAGATTCCTTAGATCCGGGGATTGCCTTGTCCTTTTTCTAAAAGATTAAGACAGACCCGGTAAAAAACCCTGGGGTTCGCCTTTAGGCTTAAAAAAGGCTGCACTCCTTCTCTATATAAACTATAAGTGTGCGAAATTTCATAGTCCTCCCTCCGCGCAATTTTTGTAAAAAGGGGTTCAAAGTTTTTGCTTCACGTATTAATATATTAAATTATTATTTAATAGATTAAAGGAACAAAATGTCACTGATCACTGGTTCCAGTCAACCTCTGGAGCCATTACCCTATATACGACAGCTTTTGATCTTCGTAATTGACACTTACTTACCTCCTAACTGTTGCAGCTCATCGAAGAACTTCGACTTCTGACTGATCACCGTATCCACGTGATCCCGGTCGCCGCTCCCCGTCACTGGTATTTCTATCTGGTTCGTCACTTGATCACTGCTACTTATATCACTGGCATCTTGAACTTTTTTGTCTGCTGATTTGATTTTAACACTTTTTATTTTTCCGTCGTCATCCAAAACGGTTATGTCCTCGTAACCATCAATGTTTTCGTTCAAATCTGTCACTTTATTATGAATCAGCTTTGTAACCAGTACGTTTTCGTTTAACTCTTTGATTGTTCCACCACTTTCACAGAAAACACCGATTTTATGTGTCAATTGTATTAGAAGCAATATATTTGTGGACAAAACTATTTTGTTGTACATTTTTTTGTTATAGACAAAACAAATCACAGTATAACGAAAACAACAAACAAAAATAAAAACGAAAAAAAAAAAGCTGTGGTATTCGCAATTTGAATTTAATTCAACTCGCGATTCATTTGTTTTTCTAACTCGTTGATTGTCTAATGAATGAAACAAAAGACGGTTTCGCGCGCGCGCTTTTTACTTTTATTTATATAAGGTGTTGTTATTTTTTTTTTACTAGACTCCTCGCACAAAGCAGTTTGGTTAGCGCGATATTCTAAATATATAGATAAAAAAGCGAAAGTGTCGCCCCGTGGTCAGGCGACAACTGAAGTGCCGAAAATCGAAACTTTATCGTATCGGAGCGTTGGTGAAATGCGTTTACATAACCGCTGACATTGAGCCGTGTCCGGTTTGAGATAACCGAACCTTTTTCTTGTGCTTCCTTTTTTTATTTTTGTTTCTTTCTTTGTTTGACATCTTAAGTGCGGTTTGCGCATTAGCCCAAGTCAAATTACTGTAGAATGTAATTTATTTGTTTAATAATAGAACTATGATAATAAGTGATTGATGATAATGTCTGGTGGTAGAATTTTAATACCTATTTATGCAGTCAAGCAGCATTGTTTTGCATTGATGTGTTTTTGTTTGAAGGGTACATACAGAGTGTTTTTTTTTATAACGGGGACAGTATGAGAAAGTACGAAAAGATACAGAGAAACTGTCTTAGGAACTATCAAGTCTTTTTCAAGTCGGCAGATAGAGTTGAGAAGCTGGATAGGCAAGGTAAGGATGGCAAGTGAGGCAGAGTCCTGCTCCACTAGTTGTCCTCGCATCTGAACTGCTTGCATCTGAAACACACGCGCACGCACATGCATACGCATAAACACATTTTTCTTGCTTACATAATTGACTGTTTCTGCTTAACATCAGGCAGAGTCGAGTCATTTGCCTAACTTACTATAAAAATGTTTTCATATGTTTCCAGCACATGTTTTCCCTCTTTCCTATGATATGGGGTCCTTCAAACGAGGCGTGAAGAAGCACCTTGTGGGCCGGCAGAGTGAAGCTGACTGATGCTGCGTTGTTTTCACGCTGCACCAGTTGTCTTCGCGTCTGGGCTCCATTTCCACTTAACATCAGGTGGTGTGGAGTCATTACCGTGCTAAGTATAAAAAAAAAACAATATAGGATAGGATTTTTCAAGCGTATAAAATAATATGCAACAGACTTCTCTTCTTCATTTATGGAACTACTAGTTGTTGCCCGCGACTTCGTTCGCAAAGACTACAGTAAAAAAAAAAGTATGCTGGTCTGGGTTATGGTCTGTATATGAGGAAAGTTTCATTAAAATCCATTCAGTAGTTTTTACGTGAAAGAGTAACAATCCATACTGACAAACTTTCGTGTTAATAATATTAGTAGGATTTGATTTTTTTAAATGCTATATATATATGTATGTTTTCGGGATACATTCCTGATCACATATTTGGTTTTCCTATTGTTCTTAGTTTAGTTTAAATGTGTTATGTTGTCATCTTAAAGTAAATAAATAAGGAAGAAAAAATATGAACATTTTTTAACTGAATTTATTTAGAATTTTAAACGTTATTTACATCTAAAACTTAATTCTCCTGATACTTTCTACTATTAGCAATGCCGTTTAGAACCGTCCGCAGTATCTTCCCCGTGCTGTTTCTTGGTATCTCATGCAGGAATCTAACACCACCACGTAAGTGCTTCGTTTTCGATAGCTGTAAGCAAAACATTAGTCATCAACAGTGATGGGAGTCACCACATCACCAGCCCATTTTATACCCCTACTGTTGGGGCACGATGAGCCTTCCCTATGGATGGAAACACCACAGGGAGAACGGGCCATAGCACCACGCGGGCCCAGTGCGGATTGGCGGTTGGTAACGACTGCTAATGCAGTCCGGACCAACGGTTTTACTTGTCATCCGAAGCACGGATGAGCTTGAGATGATAAATTTTTGGTCACCATCCGATGACCGGCCTTTGCGAAAGTTTCTTAACTACAACAATCGCAGATCAAGTTCGTTAACCACTGCACCATCGAGCTCCTCTCCATCCGGTCACCGTATGAGTGATCCAAAATTTATAATTTCGTTTCATAAAAAACTAACCTTCTCAGCCACATAGTCCTGTATCTCCTTCTCTGTCACTCTCATCCCAGGTTGTAGGCAGACGAAGGCTAATGGAAGCTCTCCAGCATCCAGGTCTTGCAGCCCCACCACCGCTGCTTCTTTCACTGCCTCATGCTGCAGCAGTACTGCTTCTATTTCAGCGGGTGGGACCTGGTAACGAGTAAATCTGTAAAGATTGTTTGCAGCCGACAGTGATGAGAGTTATAAATATTTTTGCAGCTTACACCTAAGTGACGGGTTTTGAAATATACTGTTTTTTATTTGTAGTGAATATTGGTGATACTGTAAAAGTTGTTTGCAGCCAACAGTGACGAGATTTCAAACATACTGTTCCCACTTGTAGAGGAGGAGCGTTGTGGCACTAGTGTTCAACACTTTAAAGACTTCGAAATAGTTTTCGTCACCAAAAATAACATAGATTTTAATATTTTTAACCGACTTCAAAAAAAGGAGGTGGTTATCAATTCGACTGAATGTTACTATTGTTTGTACGTAAATTTGTGGAGGAGGTTTGGGACCATGAACAGCAAAGCAGGAACTGAGTACCGTCCCAAATTTCTTCCACCTAAGGCATTTTTTTTATGTAAAAAGACGGCACACAACCTCTCCAGTAACCTGATGAGTGGTCATCAGCAGCATTCAGAGAGCTACCTATGTTCATATCATCTGGTGTAAGTCGACTGTATTACCAAAAGTCTAACAATCGATAGACACCTAAAGTTGTCGATTTCTTCAACTGTTTTATATTTTTTAAATATTTTCCATTACACACCTGATACCCCTTATACTTGATGAGCTCCTTCAACCGGTCCACCACGTACAGATAACCATTATCGTTGTAATACCCTACGTCCCCAGTCTTCAAGAAGCCTTCATCATCAAAGGCAGCCGCAGTATTACCACCAATGTAGCCCTTCATGATCAGATCTCCTTTGACGCGTAGCTCACCTCTTTGGTTCGACCCTAATGGATGCTGGTGGGAATCTACGATCTGTAATTAATGTAATAAAGTGTTTTGTCCCTGTCATGTAAACGTCATATCAAATTAGAGTGAAAGAGAAAACACGGAACAACTATTCGGACCTTATTCTTTGTTTATTTGTAAGGCACTTGTTGTTTTATGAAATTTTATAAAAACGTGTAAAATAAACGCGAGTAGACCCGTAAAGTTGTTTCATTTCAATGTGTAGTGTTCGCGTAAACTTTAGAAAGCAATATGTCAATTACTGTTTTTGGCATATTTATAAAGTCGGCAATTTAGAACATGGTGCAGTTGTACAACGCGCTCGGTCTGCGATAGCTGAAGTTAAGTAACTTTCGCATAGGCCGGTCATTGGATAACCAAAAATGTCGATATTATATACACCACGTAAAGCCGTTGATCCCGGCTGCATTAACAGTGGATAATATCCACCGATCTTCAATGGGTCCACGTGGTGGTTTATAGCCCGTTCTCCCTGTGGTGTTAAAATATAAATTTAAAAAAAATTCTAATCTATCTATGTGACCTACAGGAGTAGGGCAGCTAGTTCAAATTCAATATCAATTCGAATTCAAATTCAATATTAGATATGCTGAAATTCGAGCTTTTATATATAAGCGTAATCGTTGTAATGCCAAAATAACGTTATGCTAATATATTTTAGGGTATTTCACATTATAGATCACATTAGACAAATTATAGTGGTGGCAAAACAATTGTTAGGCGAAACAATAATTGTTCGTTTTAACTTTAGGCCAATACGGTTTGGTCATTGTAATATTAGGACTAAAATTTTTAGGCGAACCGAAGGGCACCCCGCAAACACACATAGACAAGCTCTCAAGGACATGTAATCTCGCTGCAGCTGCACTCGAACTGTTCCTATAGCTGTTCCGTACTGTAAGGGTTTTTGTGTGTGTTGCTCGAGGTACATATGCCTGCACATCTACCTATCACAAACTGTCAAATTTCCTCAATAGACTGAACTTTATACCTACCTACGTTATATGGTTGAAAATTTATTGAAGAAATTTGTCAGTTTTGGATAGGTTTTTTTTTGGAGAGAGATTGCTGATTGCCTCAGACGGCGTTTTCAGCTTCACCGGGCTTGTTTGAGGGCGGCGAGGAACGTAAAGGGTCCCTCAAGCCGTGTGAAACGAATCACCTCCGGAGGTTTTCTAGGGGGAACGGCATCGCGCCCCCGCGCCCTACTAGATTCTCCGGAGGGTTCGGATCGGATCGGGGAGCGGAACAATCCGAGGGCGCCTCTAAAGGCTCGGACCTCGGCTCGGGTTGACCGGGCCGTGGAGGAGGAGAGAAGCGTCCAGGTACATGTCTGTGCCTGGTGTAGAGCGCGTGTGAACCGGTTCTTCGTACCCTTGTTCTACGAGTACGGTGTCTTGGGCCTAAACTAGTGTGCATGTTTAGTGTATTCTGTAAATGTGTAGTGGCATTTAGAGGATCGGGCGGTGTAGCGGCATTTAGAGGATCGGGCGGTTTGGATAGGTCAATGTTATGAAGGCGTCTGTATGTATAAGCTTACCTTCTGGGGTATTTTTATTTTGAACTTCTACTTACCTTTATAATCATATTAGGCAGTGCTCTCCCAACACTACCACCGTTCAACATCTTGCGATCGTCGAACCGATTTTTAGCAACTGCTAATGTAGTCTCCGTCAAGCCGTAACCTAATACGATGCCTTCTAAGTTGGGGAAACTAAGGGAAAAGGTTAACATAAAATTAACGTGGTCATACAATAAATATGTGTTAACTTGAAAAAATAAGTATAGTCAAATGTTTTATAAATTAACTATTATTTTATAAATTGTTACCAACCCATCAATTGTATTGATGAATTGATTTCAATGACCTTTGCCCAGCAGTGGGACAGTAATAGGCTATTTGCATTACTTTAGAAATTGTTATGTATGGCATTAAAGCAGCGCCTCCTGGCGATAAGTGTTAATGGATTTCAATACGAATATTGTTGTGATAAATAATTGTTATATTAAAATTATTATTTTCTTTATTTATTTTTTCTCATATAAATTTACATTTTTAAATATTAAACAAAATAAACAAAACATATAAAAATATAAAAAAATAGGGATCCGCCGGCATCGGGATCAGGGTCCAAGCTACCGGTGGTTAGGGCTCCAGAGAAATTATTAAACTCTTTATTTATTTTCTTTCTTAAAACTAGATTTTTACAATATTTTAATATAAAACAATAAAACATTATAAAAACCTATTTCTAGAGAACCACCAGCAGCGGGGCAGGGCCCAAGCTACCGGTGGTTAGGCCTGCAGAGTGAGGAACCTCCTGACAATACGTGCCGTGTCAAGGTCAAGGTACTGCTTTCTGAATCTGACCCTTGATCCAACCATCAAGCGAGAGCCTCTTAAGATGTTGGTCGAGGCTCTTCGCTATCAGACCGTTGGCTGAAACGACTATCGGGACAATAATGGTTGAATCAACATCCCACATGGCGGTCACCTCGTGAGCTAAGTCAAGGTACTTACTGAGCTTGTCCTTCTCGGCTTTCACGAGGTTCTCATCATGAGGTATGGTGATATCAACCAGTATTGCCCGGCGCTGGGATCGGTCAACCACCACGATATCAGGCTTATTGGCGACAATAGTCCTGTCCGTAATGATAGAGTGATCCCAGTAGAGCGTTGCATGACCATTTTCGAGTACTGGCGCAGGTGCATATTTATAGTACGGCACCTCCGATTCAACAAGGCCATATCCAAGAGCAAGTTGCTGGTGAATTATTCTGGCTACTTATTATTATTATTACTCTATCCAGATGTTTTCATTAACGTGATCGAATAGCAAAAAAAGAACATAGAAACAACAACACATCATGCAAAAGATTCACGTACCAATTTGTATTTTATACAACGTCATACAGTACTGATAAAAGTCAAAAACTGTTAAAGAAAGACAACGTAAAATTATAATTAAAATATTAAAGATATGTAGGTAGCAGTCACTCACAAGGGTAAAACATTCTTCATAACGTCCGGATGTAACGGTGCGGAGCCCGACACAACCCTTCTAACGGATGACAGGTCGTACTTGGAGGTGGTTTTAATTATAGTCACCAATATGGCGGGTGCTACAAATAACATCGTCACCTGAAATTTGAGTAGCAAGCCGTAAGTATAACATTGTGAAAAAATATTTAGTCACGACTTTGTTGTTTCAAATGAATAGTATTTTAAATATTTTTATGCTACAAAATAATTTAACGTTTAACGAAGGCGCTCGACAACTCTCGTAAAAGAATCTTCTTGTTTTTTTTTAATTAAATGGCGGACACGCCAGCTTAACAGACTACCAGAACCTGTCAAATTTCCTCAATAGACTTGGAACTTTTATTAAAGAAATTTTACAGTTTTCGATAATATGATGTGCAGGCGTCTGTACTAATGTGAACCATTATCATTGTTAACCATACCAGGTGCCTTCAATGGGAATCAAACCTAAGTCCACACTAAAGTTAAGCACTAAACCACAAAATCGTTTGTGTTGGTTCGTTAGCGGAAACTTACTTTGTACTTTTGTATAGTCTCCAAATACAAGTGAATGTCAAACTTTGGCAGGTACGCGAAAGTCCTGCCTTCCACGAAACCCACTAGCGTCCCCATCAGACCCATGGCGTGGAACCACGGACCCACGCTTAAGACGACGCCTTCGCAGTAATCAACAGGTCTGAAAGTTAAATTTAGATAACCACAATTTTAAGGAGCTCGACAGGAGGGTTTAAATGCGCTCGGTCTGCGATTACTGAAGTTAAAAGTAAGTTTCGAAAGGGCCAGTCATCGGATGGGACCAAAAAGTATCATCTCGTGCTTTGGAACTAAACACGTAAAGCCGTTGGTCCCTGCTGCGTTAACAGTCGTTAACAACCACCGCACCGCACTCGGCACGCATACTGGCTTACCAGATTTCCTGTTGTGTTTCCATCCTCAAGCAAGCTTCGTGCCCCAGCAGTGAGGACGTAAATGAGCTGATGATTAGTTTGTTGTAGGCGAGTGGCTCAATATAGGAAAGTTCTCGGTCTGGCACAGTGTATTTTATACTTTTCGACGTGAAGCCGGGTTTGTAATCACCAACCCTCATTTGGCAAGCGTAGTGTGGCCAGTACCCATCAATTGTAGCGATGACCTGATTTCAATTCAATTATATTTCATTATCATCATCATCATCATAATTATTATCAACTCATCCAAAAGACGTCCACTGCTGGACAAAGGCCTCTCCCAAGGATTTCCACAACGACCGGTTTTGTGCTGCATGCGTCCAACGAGCAGCAATTATACATGACAGTTTAATAAGCTATTACTTATTAGGCGTTTGATGGGACACCGAGGCGTTTGAATAATTTTATAATTTGGTGACTTAATTGTATTGCGAACGCCATCAAGTTCCTTATGATAAAATAGAAAATGTAAAATAACTCACGAGCTACAACATAACGCAACAACGTTATAATGTGTCAACATCACCCCCTTAGACAGCCCCGTTGTCCCCGAAGAATATAAAACGAACAGTATATCTATCTGTCCTGTAACGTCAACAGCTTCGAACTCCTCAAATTTAACATCAATCGTTAATCTTTTGACATCGCTACTGCTATTTTTAACGTTATCGCACGTTATTTGATTAGCCTCGTTGTTGTTAGTTTTTACGTTACAGCTAGTTAATAATTGAATTACACAACTGCTATTTTTAACGTTACCGTTATACGTATTAACATTTCTCTCATCCATATCAAGAGGTATTACTAAGTCATCGTATGGTACAGTGCTTTTTGTCAATAGAGTTCCGTATAAAATTACTTTTTTGATACTTTCCGTTGTTTCTAGTGTTTGTTTGTGACTTTCGAAAGCGGGTGGTGAGCAGAATACGTATTTTGGTTTAGATAGGTCCAAGACATGGGTGATTTCGTCTGAAATGTAATAAAATTATAATGTTATATTTATACTTTCAATTTAACAGTAGGTAATTTGAATGGCATAAAAGCAGCGCCCTCTGGCGACAAATACGGGGAGTTAAAATTTTACTACACAAATTCCATTTTTCGTTATTGCAAATGATACTCGTACTAGGCAGCCCAGCAGTAGGAGTAGTAATCATGACGCTGATGATAATGATGATGGCGATGATGATGAAGATGATTGGTTTGGCGAGAAGGACTAGGTACAAAATGGTGGCGCGGTTTAGTGGACTGTTTTTTTTTTGTTGGCGTTATACTAGGCTGGGACGTATCGAACGGCGAGGGTTGGCAACAAGGTCAATAGGTAAGCCGTTCGAGGAGATGTGACAGGACGTATCTTTGTTTAGCGAACGGCTAGCGCCACGTGTGCGGTGGGTGGGCGAGCAGTCGGAGCTGGCACGTGGTTGGTGGCCGGTGGATGCACTATGCTGGAGCACAGACCTGGACCACCAGCGCGTAGTCTCTCACAGTTTTAACACTCCTACGCGGTTATAGCTCGGTGACCGAAATGGAGATCTCCTCTAAGAGCGAATGAAAGCGGCCGTCCCTTTCAGACGTTGTCAGTGTACTGGTTTGCGGTTACAGCTGAAGCGCTAGTTGGCGTTCTATATTGCGGTCTTCCTGTACGCGAGAAAGGTATTGGAGGAGATGGGTAAAGTAAGCTAGTATAGCGCCAAACTACTTTTATCAAATACTAGCGGCCCGACCCGGCTTCGCACGTGTGTACTTTTCTTTTTAATATAGTCTATGTTACTCAACGCTAATGGTGAAAGAATTTTTTAAATCGGTTCATTAGTTTTTGAGTTTTCGTTACAAACATGCATACATACAAAAATACAAAGGTTTCCTCTTTATAATATTAGTATAGATGAAAATATTACGATAGCGAAAAATGAATGTAACTCCTTTTGCGCGGCAAATTTAAAAGACACCAACTGGCGCAACCAATGATGATGAAATGTTACCTTTACTGTAAAAAGGATTAATACTAGTAACAGTAGCGCCTGTACAAGCCCCGCCTATAGCTGTACTGAAATACTCTCGTCTGTTTTCAGAGACGATAGCAATCGTGTCGCCCTTTCGCACACCGAGGCGCACGAGCGAGACGGCTAGATTCATAGCCTCTTTTGCTAACTGGCCATAGGTGATCGACTCATTTGTAACTCCATTGATCTGTAATAAATTGTTTAAAAAATATATATATATATAATATTAATCAACATTAACACTTGTCTTCGCGTCTGGACTCCATTTCCACTTAACATCAGGTGGTGTGGAATCATTTGCCGTGCTAAGTATAAAAAAAAAAAAAAAAAAAAAAAAACGCCTCGGTGACAGAGCGGCAAAGTGTGTGTTCGGATTTGATTTCAATGATGGACACCTTTGCCCCAGCAGTGGGACAGTCATAGGCTACATACTTGTTAACACTAACATTTAAAACTGATTTAAGTTTGTACTTATTAGGCATTTAAAAAGGTGTGTTGACAATTGCACCGAATAACGCATCATAGCCATCGAGTTATAAGGATAAGGATTTCTACTACTAGGCTTCTAGGCCTGCAGCGGTAATAAATATTAGAACATATTTTAAACACTTTATCCAATCGTTTGGGGTATTGAACCCACGACCTCCGGATGTAGCCGAGCGCCTGCCACTCGGCCACTGTCTTACAGTTACATTGTATCAATAACAGTTCTAAAACAAATATGTACCTAAACATATTTACATTACTGATCTATGATATAAATTATAAAAAATGAATGTAAGCACTTGTGGCGGCGTCACCTACCGCAAACGCCGCACATAAATCGACACAAAGCAAACACCTTCTCAACCGTGTCAACAGATGGCGCCACAAAACGCTTACCAACGACGTCGCCATACTACGATTATAAATAGTGTGGGAAGCCTGCATCGCGATAGCGAAGTTTCACCATCTCCTTCGCTATATATAGCACCTCCAACTAACATCCTTTGGAATCCCCGCCCGATCCTCTAAATGACACCACACATTTACAGAATACACTAAACATGCACACCAGTTTAGGCCCAAGACACCGTACTCGTAGAATAAGGGTACGAAGAACCGGTTCACACTCGCTCTACACCAGGTACAGACATGTACCTGGGCGTTTCTCTCCTCCTCCACGGCCCGGTCAAACCGAGCCGAGGTCCGTGCCTTTAGAGGCGCCCTCGGGTTGCTCCGCTCCCCGCCGATCCGAACCCTTCGGAGAATCTAGTAGGGCACGGGGACGCGTACTAGTGCGCGATGCTGTTCCCTCTAGAAAACCTCCGAAGGTGATTCGTTTCACACGGCTTGAGAAACCCTTTACGTTCCTCGCCGCCCCCAAAAAAGCCCGGTGACGCTGAAAATGCCGTAGAGGCAATCAGCAATCTCTCAAAAAAAAAAAATCCTTTGGACCTCTGTCCCCGAGCTATACCACCCAGCTCGGAGGAAGATCTTCCCTTTGGTCTTCCTCAATGTGGCATTCTCCCTACCATTGGTTTCCTACACACAAAAGCCCAACAAGGAGATAAAACATCTCCTTTTTGATTGTCTGGAAGAGATGAAATGATAAGGCCTTTTTACCCATACTAACTTTAAGATTACCTATAATACAACTGTAACTATATATATTCATCTGTGTGCGATTTGTGATAAAGTGTTTATTTATCTAGAAAACTTACCAATGCCACTTCGTCTTTGTGCATCCACAGTTTCTTTAAAATGTATTCACCAAAACTGACGTTAGCTGGTATAAAAACGTTCCTGTCCCCATACAGATATTTATTATTTTTTAACATCGCTAAGTATTGAGATGATCAAAAAATTTAAAAATGTCCTTAAAACTTAACGTTGTTGGTTTTATTAAAAATATAACAGTACTAACAACAGCATGACAACAGATGTATTATTTCTGTGTTGCGTGATAGTAAACATGTATAAGGTAATGGACACACTAGCAATATTATATAAAATATAAAATTATAAAAAAAAAACAAAATTCATAATTCAAAATCATTTATTCAGTTTAGGCTACAAGTAGCTCTTGTGAATGTCACTATGCCATCGGTTCGTGAGTCTACTCTGGGCGGGAGATCTTGTACTGAAGAACCGGCAAGATACTCAGCAAGTGTCCAGCTCTTTTCTCCCTTACAGCGTCAAAAATATTGGAAAATGCCCTATCATAGCAGGACATTTTCCATTACAAATAAACACAAAATTATAGAAGACAACCACAACATGTAAAAATAAAAATATCACAAAATAAAAAAAACTAAGTCAACAAATTTACGTCAGGTAAAAGTTTCAATTTCTACAATGTCATACAGTACAACTACAGTACTCTAAAAAAATTGGTTAAGAAAAACCAAGTCAAACTACAGTAAATAATATTAAAAATAAGATAAGTATGCAAGAGCAGACCAGCTTCCGCAGGCAGCACCCGTACACGAATATGACATATGAATCAGCCATCGCTTCGCTCAACCATATTTTAGGGAACGTAACGACCCGACGCACACGCCACCACCGCAGAGACAAATAAAGAGAGCATGACATACTCAAGATACTCTAAATAAAAACTTAATGATCTATTTAACGCAACGCTGTTTGTTATCTGTAGGACACTGCTGATAAAGGCAGGCAATCATATTAGTATAAAAATTATATTAAATTATAAAATTATATACTAAAAGTTATTATTATTTTTATTAAATTCTAGTTGTTGCCCGCGATTTCGTTCGCGAAGACTAAAGTTAAAAAAAAAATAGTATCCAATATGCTGGTCTGGGTCATGGTCTGTATATAAGGAAAGTTTCATTAAAATCCATTCAGTAGTTTTTACTTGAAAGAGTAACAAACATCCATCCATACTTACAAACTTTCACGTTTATAATATTAGTAGGATGTATCTTAAGAATTTTTTTTTTACAATATTTTATACAAAAACATATTTACAATATAAAATGTTATAAAAAACTTAACCTAGGTTGCCACCGGCAGCGGGGATAGACCCAAGCTATCGTTGGTTAGGCCTAGGTTAGATGTTAATGACGGTAGTTGTTGACATTGAATTGGCTCTTTTGGCTTTCTAAGTAAAAAAGTAAATAGTGTTGAATAATTTCGGTGGGCTGGTTAGAACCACGATAGCTCAATTGGAAGAGCACCTGACCCGGTATGTCAGAAGGGTGCAGGTTCAAATCCTGCTCGTGGAAATTTTTCCAACATATGTATTTTTACGCAACAAAATTTGCGTTAAAATTATATAAACAAACAAAAACATTTTATAAATAGCTTGCCTACTTCTTAACTGATCTTTAGTATTTGTAAAATATGATGATCAGACGTTAATGACGGTAGTTGTTGACATTGAATTGGCACCTTTGGCTTTCAAAGTATAAAAGTAAATAGAGACCCGTTCCGATCCGAATCCCGTTCCGATCCGAACCCTTCGGAGAATCTAGTAGAGCACGGGGACGCGCACTAGTGCGCGATGCCGTTCCCTCTAGATAACCTCTGAAGGTGATTCGTTTCACACGGCTTGAGGGACCCTTTACGTTCCTCGCCGCCCCCAAAAAAGCCCGGTGAAGCTGAAAATGCCGCAGCGGCAATCAGCAATCTCTCTCAAAAAAAAAAAAGTAAATAGAGAACATGATGTTTTGAGAGTGTGTAGTAGACTTATAGTTAATAATAACTTGCTATCTTACGCGCGTTAATGTCTTAGATAAGAAATATCTTTATTTTCTTTATCTTTACAAACACTATTACGTGTTTTTGTATCGGCCATAGTTACCATACCTAATGTGAATTATAAAAATTATAAAAGTGTGTTCTGTTATTTGAATTACTTTGTCCTGAACCATTGTTTTAAATAATCATCGCGGCAAATGACTCCACCTGATGTTCAGTGGAAATGGAGTCCAGACGCAAAGATGACTGGTGCAGCGCGAAAACCGCGCAGCATCAGTCACCCACCACATCAATATTTCGCTATTGTTTTGTAGGAAGCCAATGGTGGGAAGTATGCCACAATGAGGAAGGCCAAAGGGAAGATCTTCCTCCGAGCTGGGTGGTATAGCTCGGGGACCGAGGTCCAATGGATGTTAGTTGGAGGTGCTATATATAGCGAAGGAGTTTTGTGGCGACATCTGTTGACACGGTTGAGAAGGTGTTTGCTTCGTGTCGATTAATGTGCGGCGTATGCGGTAGGTGACGCCGCCACATCACTCCCCCCCCTGAGACCGGAGGTCGATGTGAGTGTGCTCAGCTGTCAGTGCGTCAGAGCTTGCAAGTGCCAGTGGAGAGTGCTGCTGCAGGATGCCCCAGTCTACGGTGAGTCGAGACGGGTGGGGTGTAGG
The DNA here is from genome assembly GCA_949315975.1 of Eudonia truncicolella. Lineage (NCBI taxonomy): Eukaryota > Metazoa > Arthropoda > Insecta > Lepidoptera > Crambidae > Eudonia > Eudonia truncicolella. The sequence continues at coordinate 4,748,655 of OX438851.1, forward strand.
CGCGTTGCCAGTGATGCAGTATGCTGCTCCTGTATGCGGTGAGTCGAGACAGGTGATGATGACGGTGGGGCCGAGCTGCTGGTGTGCAGAGCTGCCACGCCGGAGTGATGCGGCCGACATTGATGCACCGGTCGTGGGCTGCGGAGACCAGGTCGGGATGATGCCGTCAAGTGTGCCGGAGGTCCAGGAAGCGTCGTCCAAGATGCTGCGGTGGATACTTGTGGCTTGATTGCTGGCTTGCTGTGACTGCTGGCGAAGGTAGATGATGGATGAGGAGCGATGGATGGGCGCTGCTGCGAAGATGTTGAAGGTGCTTCTGCGCACCATCGGGGTCACCACTGTAGGAAGCCAATGGTAGAAAGAATCACGTCAATGCCATATTGAGGAAAGATGGAGGGACGATCTTCCTCCGAGCTGGGTGGTATAGCTCGGGGACCGATGTCCAATGGATTTTAGTAGGAGGTGCTATATATAGCGAAGGAGTTTTGTGGCGCCATCTGTTGACACGGTTGAGAAGGTGTTTGCTTCGTGTCGATTAATGTGCGGGCGTATGCGGTAGGTGACGCCCCGCCACAGTTTTATTTTTAATATAACATCAAGGAGGATGTTGATGATGATGAAATGATGAATTAAATCCAGTGGATCACACACTTTAAGCATCTCTATTGCTTGTATGCAGATCGACAGAGAGCGCTGTTTCACGGTTCTCAGCGCCTTATTTGAGCAGTGTTATTGCAGTTGTGCAAACAAGACCCGTGAAGCAGCGTATATACATATACGCGACTCTATTTCACAACTGAAATATACAATCTGTAAAAAAAATAAGCAATAATATTTAAAGGTGCGTACTTATACTCTGTACAGACTTTAAATATCACTTTTAAATGTGATAAAAAAAAAATTAACTGAAGTGTAATGTTAACATGTTAAATGTTAACATTTTGTACAACGCTATTTTGTTATTGATTGACAAGCGCAAGCGCAGTGCCAGATGAGTGACCTTTGACACGTGACACGCTTGTACTTGTACCCCCGCCGACTCCGCCGCGCTCTCAGGCCGCTCTCATCAATCAAAACTTGAGCTCCTTTTTGTCTAAAAATATAAATTTCTCAGCTACCTATTACCTGTGAGAAAAACAGTTATCACCAAACATGTAGGCTGCTAAAATTTTATTGCTTATTTTTTTCCAGGTTGTTTATTATAACATTGCAGTACCTAACACTGCTTTTTGAGCATAACCATTATAATCATAATAATTTATTCGCATTAAATATGGTACAGACGCCTGCACATCCTGTCCAAAACTGTCAAAATTCTTCAATACATTTTCAACTTTACAATTAAGGGATAAAGTTCAAAGTCTATTGAAGAAATTTGATAGTTTGTAGTAGGTAGATGTGCAGGCGTGTGTACTACAAGGTGTTCATATTATATACCTACATTAAAAAATGTAGATAGATAGATAGATAGATAAATACTTTATTGCTCACACAAATTAAAACCAAAAACAGGTACATACAAAAAATCTTAAAGCTAGCATGGGCAAAGGCGGTCCTATCGCTTTAAGCGATCTCTTCCAGACAACCTTTTGTTTAGGAACCCAAGAGGGAGATAGAGGAAGTGCGCAAATACAGTAGAATATAATAGAAACATACTCGTATACCAGTACATAAAAAGACATACATAATAATAATATATAAATATAAATATAATATATAAATAATAAATACACATACATACATATAACACTATACATAATAATATGTAATTCTAAGCCTATTTAGCCATTGTATAATAGCATGCTTTATTTCCTTACTATTAATCATATTCAAATAATTTAATATAAAACTCTGTGTGCCTTACAAATAAACAAAGAATATAAGGTCCGAATAGTTATTCCGTGTTTTGTTCCTGTCATGTAAACGTCATTTTAAATTAGAGTAAAGGAGACAAAACAGGGTAGGTATAACTATTCGGACCTTATTCTTTGTTTATTTGTAAGGCACTGACAATATTAATAATCATAGTAATTTAGCAATTAATCGTAATGAATAAAATAAAAGAAACAAGCTTATTGTATAAAGCCTTTAATTGCCGCCATCGCATCACATACAGCTACATACAGCTTCATGGGTAATCCGGGACCTAAGCAGTCGAAGGAGTTAAATCCATACAGCCTATGATAGATATGGTGACAGGTCGTAATCAGTGGCGGCACTTTCATACAAGCCGAAGGAAAAGACCACTATGCAAATTCCCACTTCGGCCACTTCCCCGAAAGACCACTATGCAAATTCCCACTTCAGCCACTTCCCCGAAAGACCACTATGCAAATTCCCACTTCGGCCACTTCCCCGAAAGACCACTATGCAAATTCCAACTTCGGCCACTTCCCCGAAAGACCACTGTGCAAAATCCAACTTAGGAAATTTCCCCGAGTGACCTCTACGTGAATTCCTAGTTCGGCCATTTCACTTGAAAAATTTTACAAATTAACGTGTCGCCGGTGTTGAACCGGTAGTGTGAAAAAAAAACCCCGAGCCCAAGATGCAGATAACTGTAATTTCGTCTAACTGATTCCTCGAAGCCAGAACTGCATGTTTGAGCCACTGGGGTGAAAAATTATTATGTTATTTGGTACTTAATCATTCCCATTATCCAACCTGAAGCAAGTAGGAATATAACACTACAAATTTCCAATAATAGCTAGTTGGAAGATGGAAATGATTCTAAAAGGGGTGCTGGGTTTCAATACAGGTAAATAATAAAAATTATAGGTATAGTAAGTATATAGTAGTATTATTATTGAAATAAAAAATAAAATAAAACAAAAACACCTATTAACTTTTAACTTAAATTTATCACTTTTTTCATATTCCTTACATATTGTTGTTCCGTTTTTGAAATTATAGGACTTTAATTGAATAATTGTTTTATTTAATTCCTCTTTCTTTTTTTTGCTTTAGAAGCAATCTCAAATAGATAAATAACGAGAATAGATAAGATAGAATTCAAAAGCAGATAGTCTAAGTGGCCAGTTATCACATAATTGATTCAAGAAGGCATCAACAAATTACTCATTAATGGCATTATAGATAGATGTAGCGTGAATAATTCTAGTATTTTTTATATTTGTATATTTTTTTTCTTACCAAATCAACCCAGTCCCAAACTAAGCAAAGCTTGTACTATATGGGTACCAAGCGACGATATACATACATATATAGACACATACATATGTCGATACATAGAAAACATCCATGAATCGGAAACAAATATTCGTGCTCGTTACACAAAGAAATACCCTTACCAGGATTCGAATTCAGGACTTACAGCTTCGTAGGCAGGGTCACTACTACCCACTAGACTATGCGGCCGTCCAAATGTTTGTTTGGAAGTGGTCATATGGGGAAGTGGCCGCTAGAGGACTTCCTTTAGCGGCCACTTCCCCATATGACCACTTTAAGTAGTCGTTCACGGATTGTGGCCGTTCAAGGAATGTGGCTGTAGCCGATAGGAAAGTGGCCGTTCAAGGGAAGTGGCTGATGGGTGAAGTGGCCAATCACGGGAAGTGGCCGTGTAAAAAATGTGGCCGTAGCTGACCGGATCCAAGCCGAATAGCCACAACTGCTACAACTGTTCACTTAACATGTTTTACTAATTTTAATTTTCCATGTCAACATTTAAATAGTGAACACTACACATTGAAATGAAACAACTTTACGAAACGTCAGGATAAACATTAAACTAATTTTATGGCAATAAAAATTTATCTTATCTTATCTTATCTAATGTGTAAATTAAACGCGAGTAGATCCGTAAAAGTTGTTTCATTTTAATCGATCAATAAGTTGTTAAACTGCGTACAAACTTACCTAGTTAAAGGTAGAAACCGTACGAAACAACGTCTCACTCGCACTTCCTGGCTTGCAAGCGGGCTTCGCGAACCTTAAATATATCGGTCTCAACGAACATCAACAAAAGTACCAATATACATGACACTGACGTATCTGTAGATTCTATGAAACATTTACAATCTGAGCGAAAGCCAGCTTACCACTGAAGTTGGCAACCCAGGCGAGCAGGCAGTGATACCAGAAAAATCGCCATTTCTACTATTAACGAGAATGAGATTCGGGGCTTGCCCTAATCTCAAGCTCTAGGCACACCACTGGTCATAATCAGGCCTTCGTGAATTTATTTTCCTTATCTAAACGGGTACCCTGTTGTAAAAATAAAACAAAATTTTTATGTCAAATTGTCGCAGAGGCCATGTGTACTAATATTATAGGCCGGCAGGTTGACTGACTGTTATTACGCTGCACCAGTTAGTTCTCTTTGCGTCTGGACTCCATTTCTCTTTCCAAAAAAATAGTAGTACCTAAGTGACGATAAGGTCGAAAGTGCAAACGCACTTTATCCAAAATCTAGAACCACCGACGAACTGACCCATCTTATCTCTCTGATAGAATGTTAATAAAATCGGTAATATTTGTGTAGTCCATAGTCCAAAGTGCATTGGAAACCACTTCTCATCGTTATTGTCATAATTCTGTACTTTGTATAACTTCAAAATAAGGATAGCGCGAAGGTAAGCTTCATATAAACAGCTCGAGCAACGCACAAATAGACAACCTCTCACCGACACGGAATCTCGCAACAACTGTGTTCGGACTGGTTCGAGATGGTCCGAGATTCTGTGTCCGTGAGAGCTGTCTATGTAACGTTGTTCGAGCGCGTCACGTATAAAGCTAACCTTCTGCAGTCTGCTTGGTGGTATAGTAATCACATAATTATGCAAACACGAAGTGATAATGATAAAAAGTCTATGTGCAAAACATGCCAGTAGCGCGTCAGCGTTCGAGCGGAGCAGACGTGTTTTCGAATCGGTGCGCTAATTAAAACTAATCACGCAAAATGTTGAAAAATCCTAATTACGTACGCGGACCGACTGATATGCTGGTCCCTGCGTCGTTACAGTTCGGTGAATTTATGCTTACAAGGATGTGGAGTGTGAGAGAGAAAACCGCTTTGGTAAGACTTTTTGCACCTTGAACGTTTGAAGTTGAAGAATGTTGTTTACGCCGTTCTTGTCGGTGCTTAGGCTAGCCAACTATGATATCGACATTTGTTTTTAAAAGATTTCAATGTTGGCTGCAAACGGAATTTTCAGCGTCACCGGACTTTGTTGTGTGATCGAAACACCGTCAGAGGGTTTCTAAAGAGGAATGGCCCCGTTCCCTACTAGATTCTCCGAGGGATTCGGAGGGACTTACAATGAACCCGGTAGGTGACGCTGCTATAGGGGTCGATCATGGTTCATGGTTGTTTGTTTTGTTATCATGGAAACTGTCGAAGCGATACGAAGTCCGCCGGTCAGCTAGTTTTAAGTAAATATTAGGCAAAATCACATACATTGTTCTGATCCCAATCGGCTACCAAAGTCGTCAAGTTGTCGTCAGACGTCATGCCATTGAGACATGATTGACAACATATTAAATTACCATTATGTACAAGTCTTTTAATTCAATAACGTCTGAATGGTGTGTCGGTAGCGTGGTATAGGCATTAGTACTTTGCGGAAAAAAATACAGGAATGGTTTTATGACCCACGAGTGTGGCCATCTTTAAATAGCAGATGAGATTGAATAACAATTGTTTTATCAATTACAATGTTTTTTTTTGTTTATATAATTTTTAACGCAAATTTTGTTGCGAAACAAATTACAAAAACACAAATGTTGAAAAAATTTGCAAAAATACTAAAGATCAGTTAAGGAGTAGGCAAGCTATTTATAAAATGTTATTGTTATTCGTAATTTAACTGTATCGGTATTAGCAAACCACTTTCGAGATGCATGTTTGTTCCGGACCCTTCATGTAGATACATTATTGAACGAAGGTAATGGGTTTAAAAATTAAGCCAATACCCATCAGTTGCAGCTATAACTCGATTTCTATAACTCGGCCTTATTTATATTATTTACTTATTTTATTAATTTATAAGTGCTGTAACTTATTTTATCTGTGTAATATATCAACAAGCCATTTTTTTTATCTGAAACCTATCTTGCCAGTCCAAAGGTTGTCCAAAGATTACTTTAGTGATAAGGTCAACCTTTGTACATGTACTTTCTTATGTTATTTTATCATAAGTGTTTATGTGGTGTACAATAAAATATAACTTATTTAACCGCCTCTGTGGGCTAAGAGCACCGGTTTAGACCCAATGGTCCCGGGTTCGATTCCCAGCGGGGGGTGCATGTTTGTGTACTCTGTTTGGTTGGTGGTAGGGCTTGTTTGTACGCCTGGCTAGCTACCACCATCTTACCTAAATATGTCGCCATAACTTCAATGTTTGTAGCATTATAATGTTTTAGCAGCTAGAGATAAGATATAGCCAGTGCCTCACTAGTTGAGATCTCGGGTGAAGTGCGCTTCCATCATTGGCCTTATCATCACTTAACATCAGGTGAGAACAAGGCACTGTGCTTACCCGTAAAATATTTTTTTTTTTAAAATGTGGTTAAACTATTATAATTTTACCATACTTCTCCACCAGCTAAAAGACGTACTAAATGGGAAGAAAGTTAAAAAAAAATTACCGTTCCAAAGTATACAATATGTAACAAAAACCCTGTCCGTTCCGTGAAGATGTAATTAGGTATCGAGATTCAGTTCTATTTACGTAATTATTTTAAAATAATAAATGAAAAAAATGTACCCCGATAAAAAATTTGTTAAATATAAAACTTACATGACAACACTTTTGTCGGCACTTCAGTAGGTAGGACCTTTGGCGCCACCGCTATTGATGGAAAGTGTGATCACATTTATAAAACTAGCATAATTTTGGGGTAATTTGAGTAATTTCGGTACAAAAAACTTGCGTTTTAAATTACGATAACTCTTTTATTTTCATGAATTATATTTTTTTATATTTTTTTTGTTATAGTTATTTCTATACCTTTTCGATATTACCCCTTTTCGATTGAACATGGTTTTTTTTACAAATTGTATATTTATTTATTCAGATAAAAATTCATTAAAATGTTTACAAAGTTAATTAAACTACTTAAAAATAAACTCTTAAAAACTATTTAATACAATTTATAAATAAAAAACTTGCCCCAGATCATCGCCATCGGGCAGAGTACCCAGTAAGCCAGCAGCATTGCCTTGTTGGATAGCGACGTCCCCCGTCCGATCCTCTAAATGCCACTACACATTTATAGAATACACTAAACATGCACACCAGTTTAGGCCCAAGACACCGTACTCGTAGAACAAGGGTACGAAGAACCGGTTCACACGCGCTCTACACCAGGTACAGACATGTACCTGGGCGCTTCTCTCCTCCACCACGGCCCGGTCAACCCGAGCCGAGGTCCGAGCCTTTAGAGGCGCCCTCGGGTTGTTCCCCGATCCGATCCGAACCCTTCGAAGAACCTAGTAGGGCACGGGGTTGCGCACTAGTGCGCGATGCCGTTCCCGCTAGAAAAACTCCGAAGGTGATTCGTTTCACACGGCTTGAGGGACCCTTTACGTTCCACGCCGCCCCCAAAACAAGCCCGGTGAAACTGAAAATGCTGCCTAAGGCAATCAGCAATCTCTCTCCAAAAAAAAAATGGATAGCGACGCTTATTCGCTGACCCAAGTAGCTGCTAGCTCTGGGGTCCCTGGTGGTCTCTGCTAATATCATTGATATATCTTTAAAGAGTTTGTGAGTACCCGGGCCCCATGGACCTAATGTCTCTACCCCAAACGGCTCAAATATGAGATCCCCAGTCAGATTCTCACACTTTCGCCGTTTGAGGTTCTCTGCGTGAGTTGCAGCCGCGCCAGCGCTAACGGAAGTGGAATGAAGTAATTAGGAAATGGAATGTTGGACGGGGCCAGCGAGCGTATCAATATAAAAAAATATATTCATTTATTACTATTACTTTCTTACCAAATCAAAGTAAATTTAAAAAAAAAATGTTGACATTGACTTGGGTGATTTTATTTCGGCAGCCATCAAATTAACCAAACCGTCACTAATGGCTAAAGAGCATCAATTGATTCAAATAGACCTCCCGTAGGTTCTTACATAGATAAATAATTACTAGGTAATCTATTTATTTAATTTATTTATCATTTTAGGAACAGGAATCTTCCAAATACAATAGTGTAGTTAACTACAATTATAATTACAATTATTAGGTACTTAACATTATCAGGTATATTATAGATTATATTGTATTATTCTATTCTGTTACATACTATTATTCTATTCTATAACATTTTCCGAGAACTATTCTATTATATTGTAACTTTTTTTTTAAATTTGAACACTCTGACCCAAGTTGGATCCATCACTTGTAAAGTGACTTTCTAGATATCTACATAAAGAAACCTAGTTATCATTTATCTCTATACTACTGATTAAAGTGCTTTTCAAATTAATACTGTATGTTAGTGTTTCAATTGATAAGATAACATTATGTAACTCATATGACACAAATATTTATTTTGTTATTTTGTAAGCGCAATCAGAGTAGCTTAAGAATCTGTTTTTATCATATGTACGTATACTATAGATTATGTGACATTATTCTTGTATTGCGTAATACGCATGTCTACAGGATTCTTTTACCCAATAATTTCAACTTCATAAGTATAAAAGGTGTTTTCAATTTCATAATTTCATCATATTCACAGGTGTGGTCAAATAAGATACCTTGGCGTTATTCTGGACGAGAAGCTAAATTTCAAGGCCCATGTTAGTAATTTGTCAGGGAAGGTTTGCACCCGATCCGATCCGAACCCTTCGGAGAATCTAGTAGGGCACGGGGACGCGCACTAGTGCGCGATGCCGTTCTCTCTAGATAACCTCTGAAGGTGATTCGTTTCACACGGCTTGAGAGACCCTTTACGTTCCTCGCCGCCCCCAAAAAAGCCCGGTGAAGCTTAAAATGCCGTAGAGGCAATCAGCAATCTCTCTCAAAAAAAAAAAAAGGAAGGTTTGCAATACCACTCATATAATAAGGAAACTCTATAACGCAGCCAACTTCGAACTGGTCAGATCTGTTTACCGGGCTTTATGTGAATCTCAAAGATCCCAAAGATCAGTATTAAAAACAATGTTGTATAAACTATACAGGTATCCAACAGTAAATTTGTTTAAGGACACCCCGCTACACACGACTTTAAAATTTATACTGACACCCCTTACCGACCTAGCGGTTACAAAAGTAGTGTCAGATATCAACCCGATCCGATCCGAACCTTTCGGAGAAAGAACGGCATCGCGCACTAGTGCGCGATGCCGTTGCCTCTAGAAAACCTCCGAAGGTGATTCGTTTCACACGGTTTGAGGGTACGTTGCTCGCCGCCCCCAAACAAGCCCGGCGAAGCTGAAAATGCCGTCTGAGGCAATCAGCAATCTCTCAAAAAAAAAGTCAGATATCCATACGCAAGCACATGGGACCATCTACGTCAGGTCATAACGCCGGATCAGGACGCACCGAAGCGCATCCGGTACTTTAAGACTAATGTCTCGAGCGAGTTGCTCCGTGGACACGTACAGTCCACTACCTAATATCCAGATTGGTTACTGGAGCTGTAAGCTCGCTCACTTCTCGTTGCACCATAAGCACAACTCGCAGTTCCACTACTCGGGTCGTCAACTCTAAGGCCGACTACCAAATGTCCTCTTTGGTGGCGGAGTTGTAAGCCCACTCACTTCTCAGTACCCGTCCAGGCACCTCATCAGTTCCAAAAATCCTACGCGGCTGATTCAACCCATAAAATAACTCTTCAATCAGAAAACTACAGCCAATTACTTTTGAAGAGAGTATTCAAAATTCCAGTTCTCCCAGTTAATACCACTTTCGCCCAACGTTTTCCTCCTTTTATAAATCATATGATTATAAAAGCTGTTTCTTTTTGTATTCTGAAATCTGCTACAGTATTTGACGCCAAAAAAGTCGTAGCAAAATGGCTTTCAATCCTTACTTACGATTCTGAAATTCTACAAAAACAGAAATTTCTACAGAACTATTTCTACAGAAATTCTACAGAAAAAAATATTTGTAATGCTGTCATAATTTCAAATTACTAAAATAAAGATTCTATATAAATTTCCTTAACTAATATTTTATTGGATATATATCATAATTATTTTACAAATATGTAATATTTATTTGTACATATTCATCACATACATTTTGACAAATCTGTATTGTGCACAGATTTTTAATTATTTTTATGATGTACCTATAGTTTTCGATTTATGACGAGGAATGAAAAAAAACCCTTTTCTCTCTTTTATATGTATAGGTACCTAATTACTTTGATGTATGTAGTACCTAACAGTCGGGAAAAGTTCGAGACTCGATTCCTGAACCATAAAATATGTACCCATAAATTTGTACGGAACCCTCGGTGGGCGAGTCCGACTCGCACTTGTCCGGTTTTTTTATGAAAAAAAGTAATGAAATCGGCCCAGTTTTGGAGGAGGAATCAGGGGACTACGAAACGTTGATTTTGTCTACTTTTCATACATATTTTTCAATTCAGTCGACCTTAGTGTTTCCTCGTTTCCTCATCGTCTCAGCCAAAAAATGTCCACTGCTGGACTTAGGCCTTCCTCAAGGATCTCTTCAACGTCCGGTTTTGTGCTGCTCGCATTTTGCGGCTACCCGCGATTTTATTTAATTAAATTTTTTTACTCTTTTTATTAATTTTTTTTTTATTTAAGGCCTAGGTTGTAGCGTGCTTTCCGTAAAATGCTTGCTTAATTAGCATTAGCAGTCGTTTACAACCACCAATCCGCACTGGGTCCACGTGGTATCTAACCATAGCGAAGGCTCGTGCTCCAGCAGTGGGGACATGAAAAGAGCTGCTACGAAGATGCTGATACGAAGATGCCACAAAATGACGATGATAATGATTTGTAAGTAATTTTTCTTAAATTTTTCAGATCAACGCCGCCACAGAAGAGAAAATATCATACGGCGAGATATGCCAGCAGGCTATGAACTTCGCCATCTCGCTCGCACACCTTGGCTTAAGAAAGGGAGACGCTGTGGCTATGTGCACGGAGAACCGAATGGAGTTTTGGGGTGTGGTCGTGGGTACGGCGTGCGCTGGGGCTGTGATCACCACCTTGAACCAAGGATATGTCGAAGGTAACTTCATCATCACATTGTTATGTCCCCACTGCTAGGGCACGAGCCTTGGAAACACCACGGGGAGAGCGGGCCGTCAACCACGCGGGCCCAATGCGGTGCGGTGGTTGTAAACGACTGATACTGCTAATGTATACAAGCATTTTATGGAAAGCACGCTACAACCTAGGCCTTAAATAAAAAAATATTTTAATAAAAAGAGTAAAAAAAAATAACATATTGGATTATAAAATTTAATAATACAATAATATAATAACCTAAAGTAACTAAAACTATTACGAAACTAAAATATGGCTTTAAAACAATTCCTCCGCGTCGCTGTTGACTGGTAATGTACCCAAGTGACAGGCGGCATAAAAAAAAAACTATTGTAAAAAAAAAAATTAAAATCGCGGGTAGCCGCAAAATGCGAGCAGCACAAAACCGGACGTTGTAGAAATCCTTGAGGAAGGCCTAAGTCCAGCAGTGGACATTTTTTGGCTGAGACGATGATACAAAACTAAAATGGTTACAACATACACAGCAAGATTTAAGTAAATTTTATTCATTCTATTTTTGCTATGCTCTTCAGGTCTCATGTACCTACTTCTAACACCATGTAAGACCTTCATTTTGTGTACATGACAGCTTCATATTATAAATAAATAAAATATTGTAATGCAGTATATACTCCCCGTATAAAAATAAAAATAAACTTATAATAGTTTTTTTCTACTTTCAGCCGAAGTCCGTCACGTGATGCAGATATCAAAACCGAAGTTCATAGTGTGCTCACCAAGCGTATACAAGATACACGGGGAACTGTTCAAAACCTTTGAACACATCCACAAGGTCATCGTGTTCGGCAACGAACGGCATAATGGCACGTTGCTATACAACGATTTAACGACACCGTTAAATAACGGCAACGGTGACGTTATCGTTAATAACCGATTGAGTAGGAACGTTCGTTTTGATGAGTTTGAGGTTGTGGATGTGCAAGGGCAGGTGGATACGTTATTCATTTTATACTCTTCCGGAACGACGGGATTGCCGAAGGGAGTTATGCTGACGCATCTCAACGTCATATGTGTTTGCAGTTTGTAAGTAATTGTTTTTTTCTTTTCCTTGGTTCTCATTAACCAACCCGTTCGCCTTCTCTTTATTTGTTTTAGCCATTTAAGCTTTTGGAAGATCACAAAAAGTGTAGTCTTTTCCATTCATATAACTAAACTTAATATTCGCTTCTTTAAAAGACATGTTCGCCGTCTCTTTAATTGTATCATCATCATCATCACCAGCTCATTTTATGTCCATACTGTTGGGGCACGAGCCTTGCCTAAGGATGTGTTTTTTTTGTTAGAGAGATTGCTGATGGCCTCAGACGGCATTTTCAGCTTCACCGGGCTTGTTAGGGGGCGGCGAGTAACGTAAAGGGTTAAACGTAAGAATCGCCTTCGGAGGTTTTCTAGAGGGAACCACCACGCGGGTCCAGTGCGGGCGGTGGTTGTTAACGACTGCTAATGCAGCCGGGACCAACGGCTTTACGTACCTTCCAAAGCACGAAGGAGCGAGAGATGATAAACTTTTTTTTGGTCACCCATCCGATGATCCGATGATTGCGTTAACCACTGCGCCATCGAGCATTTATCTTATTGTTTACGAAAAGTCTTCCATGTTTTTTGTTTTTATTACCATTGCTATTATTTCTTATTCTTATTTGTTTTTAATTATACATATTTTATAAGTATCTGCAGTGATAAATTATGTCTTTTATTTGTAGTGAGTCAGTAGCGGACATCAACATACCATCACTGATCATAACTCCTTGGTTCCACACCATGGGTCTCATGGGGACGCTGTTTGTTCTAGGAGTTGGTCGCACGACCGTCTTCATTGCCAAATTTGAAGTCGACCTATTCCTCAGATCTATTGAGAAATATAAGGTAAACTTTGTGTTTTAATTGTGTAACAAGTGCCTTAACACTTGGACTTCATCGTTACCTGATGTTAAGTGATGACAAGGCCGAAAGTGGAAGCGCACTTCACCCGGAATCCTCGACTACTGAAGAACTGCATAGATAATCTTATCTCTTACTGTTGGAACGGAACAATGCTCTAACATTATTGTTACTATCTCTATAAAGCAATAACTTCAACAAAGTACACAAGCCTGCACATCAACCTACCACAAACTGTCAAATTTCCTCAATAGATTTGAACTTTATGTGTAAGGCTTAAGGTTGACAATGTATTGAAGAAATTTTACAGTTTCGGGTAAGTTGATGTGCAGGCGTGTGTGTGTACATAAAGTCATTAATATTTTGATCCATTTGGTTTTAAACGTTAACACATATAGTTTAATGGCACCAGTTTTCGATATCGTCGTTATAAAATAACATTTTCTTTGGCTTTTATTGAAAGAACAATGCCCATTAGCCGTACAGCGTCAGGCCAAGAAGTGGACTTTTAAATATTGTAAATTGTTAATTGTTCTAGCTATATAAATGTATAATTACCAAACATATCAGCCAAAGTCGAGTACTCTCCTACCCCCTTATTCATAAAAACTATTTAAGCATTACTTAGTTAAATATTGTTTTGTCAACGTCACACAAACGTCATTTTGAATTTGAGAAAAAGAGACAAAACAATGATTAACTAAATAATGCTCAAATAGTTTTTATGAATAAGGGGGCTACAGTTAACATGAATAATTATTAATCATTACCTATTTAAGCGAACTGTTATATTTTTATGTATTCAATAGTGTATTATGAAAAGAATAGAATAAAAATATCATGTTGATTTGCATGATTTGTAGTTTATGGAATCTTTAATAATACTTACTGGCAACTTTTTTAAATACTAAAACCTTTTAAAGTCATTAAAAATACTAATAAATCTTAAAAAAATATTGTAACGTCACTTCGCTCAGGTCCTGCCAGAATACCAGCGCTGTTGCGATGTCACTTTCTCACACCGTAGCTGAGGTGGGGTCCTGATTGGCTCCTCACACTGTTGTATTATTTTTATTTGTTATTTGTTAGTTATTTTTTGTCTTGCATTTCATGTCTTTGTGTCTGGTATCATAGTATGTGAGAGTTAATAAACGTTTTTTCTTTCTTTAATTACTGGCATACTTTTGAGTATTGCTAAAAATTATAAGTAGGTATCATAATTAAAATGATTTAATGTCGGTTTATTTAAATTTAGTTGTGCTGTTCAGGTATGGGCCGATAATGGTTAACCACTGCGCCATCGAGCTCGTCTCAATGTGACATGCTGTGTGTAAATGCATGTTATAATTGCAGATTGCCATAATAACTGTGGTGCCGCCGGTGTTGGTGGCGGTGTGCAAATCCCAGGACCAGTACGACCTCAGTTCTGTGCTAGTCACTTATTCTGGTGCCGCCCCGCTCCACAAGGACACAGCTGACTTGGTCAAAAGCAAGTAAGTCTAAATCCGGAACGAAGTCATTCACCAGTAGGGTTGCCAGGTGAGTCGCGGAGGGGGGGGGGGGGGGGGGGGGTTGTAAGCAAGGTCGAACAAAATACGGGTTTTTTATACAAATTTTTATTAGAAAGAAGCGTTGAATTTTGTCACTGCTTTTTTAATTTTTGAGTAATAATACCGGCTAATAGCGGCACAGTGCGCCATCTATCCAACGTCTCCAACAATTAAATTTTACATTTCACATTTTATACATATTTAATTTAGCTTCAGTGCAGCAATTAACACTTGAAAATAAAAGTCAAATTTTTATACATACTTATAACCAAAGTAATCAGTTAGTTTTAACCAAATGAATTAAAAATGGTAAACTAATGAACACACCCCATCATACGTAGCCCATCGAATCAGCACGCTGAAGTGGCAGCGGGCCGGTCATATTAGCCGCAGACAGAACCGACAACCGTTGGGGTAAAAGAGTTCTCGAGTGGAGACCGCGTGTACTATTAGTTATTCTGCGTTATCGGCAAACGTAATGTAGGACGCCCTCAGACTTGGTGGAGCGACGATCTCTGCAAGGTGGCTGGGTGAGAGTAGCCGCGGTTCGCGCTCAGTGGCGTGCATAAGGAGTGGCCTATGTCCAGCAGTGGACTAGTATAGACTGATGATGATGATGATACTGGTGAATGGGTTTCCCCGCTCCCGATCCGGTCCTAACTCCTCTAAGAAGATAGTAGGGCTATATCATACTGCTTCAAATTGATGTATCAAGTAATGTACAAAACAGATAAAAAAATTAAATTAAAATCGACGTCATGACACTGACTGACGGATGACCGTCGTTAAAAAACAGCTGACGGTTTCTTTATTATTTAAAAAGTTCTGCTGAAAAGTACGGCCATTAGCATACTCTCACCAAAGTCTTTAATCGCCGTTTAACAATAAATTTTCTATTGTGTCTGGTTTTGCGGCAGTCAACGTGTTAAAAATACAGAGCCAGCTATCGCTGAAAAAGGTATCTAGCCTAATGTCTTCTAAATTCAGGGTTCTAGTTAGATCTAAGACTGAGTAAGAAGTTTTTTACTTCTAACTTTTGTATTTGTATTTAGTAAATAATTATCTTTATTTACTTTACTTATTATTTTTTTGAAATTAAGGTTAGAATCACAACAACATATTATCTATTTAATATAACGTGAAGCAAAAACTTTGTACTCCTTTTTACGAAAATTGCGCGGACGAAGAAGTATGAAATTTCGCACACTTATAGTTTATATAGAGAAAGAACGCAGAATATTTATATATTTTTAAATTATGCATAAAAAATACATTAAATCAATAAAACAAACATTACACACACACTACCATGTATTTGACACACACGCATATTTCAAAAATTTTAAAAATGGAAGTGGAGGTGCCGAAATCTGTCAATGCCAATCCAAACTCACATTCTATCTTTTTTAATTATTCATTGCTTAGGATACAATTCGTGCAGCCTTAATAAAATTACGGTCGAATTTTCGACCACTAGGCGACCACTAGTATAATTATAATATCTCTTGTATTTTTTTGCTGTTAGCTTGTTTGATCAATGCTGTGCACATTTTGTAAGGCGTCTGTACATTATAAATTTAAAATAAATAAAATGTTGATATCTCCATGGCAGATTCCCCAACGTCCAAGGCGTGTTGCAAGGGTACGGCATGACGGAGTTAACTCTCGCTGTGACGAAGGACGTGCTTAGTGACACCGGAGTGAAGCCAGGCAGCGTCGGCACCGTCAACCCAGGGCTCATCATCAAGGTTCGCATTTTTAGCAAAGTTTTGTAACGGAGATATGGACTAATACTTTTATTTTATATTTTATGGGTAAACACTTGGTCTTCATCTCACCTGATGTTAAGTGATGATAAGGCTGAAAATGGAAGCGCACTTCACCCGGGATCCTCAACTGCTGAGGCGCTTGCTATTTTATCTGTAGCTGCCGGAACACAACAATGTTACAAACATTAATGTTATGGCGACATATTAAGATAAGATGGTAGTAACTAGCCAGGCGGACAACAAGCCTAAGCAAGTTGGTGATACCAACCAAACCGCTGGGAATCGAACTCGGGACCTCTGGGTCTTAACTGGTGGTCCTAACCACTAGACCACAGGGGCAGTTAAAATACAGGGAAAATTACGCCAACTAGTTACTCAGCATACATACGTATCACGGGAATACTTTTCTCTACATACCGATTGCTAAACCTTATTTTATACAGTCTCTTAAGTCGTTGCGTTGAGTTTTTTGATGTGTAACATCTTTCCTCTCGCTTTGTTGCAATTTGTGGGAGTGATTTTGTGAAATGGGACGGAAGTGTGTAACAGGAAGTCGGCGAAGCGTCGAATTTTCAGATTTAAATAAATTCTAATCTGACATAAAGTCTTTTTGAATACTTTTTTTTTTTTTTGTGAGAGATTGCTGATTGCCGCTGCGGCATTTTCAGCTTCACCGGGCTTTTTTGGGGGGGGCGAGGAACGTAAAGGGTCCCTCAAGCCGTGTGAAACGAATCACCTTCAGAGGTTATCTAGAGGGAACGGCATCGCGCACAAGTGCGCGTCCCCGTACCCTACTAGATTCTCCGAAGGGTTCGGATCGGATCGGGGATTTTGAATACTGAATTGGAAAACACTCACATGGCAGATCAAATGTACAGTAATTATACACGTTCTAAGATTTCAGTGCCAATAATTATAATGTTTGATTTAAGATCGAAGTTTTTTTTTGTTGCAACCAAGGTCACAACACTTCCGTCCGTAACCCGTGGAGAAAACGCGCAACGTGGCTCGCGTTTAAAGTTTTACTGATAATAACAAACTGCCTGGTACTAAAATCCCTATAGTTGTAAGTAATAAATATTAAAAGGCAAAAGTCTGCATAGTGCTGTTATGGTGCATAAAGGTAATTAAGTATATGTGTTGTTTTTGTGCAATACTTAAAGAATATATATGTTTTCAGGTAGTAGACATCGAATCAAGGATACCTTTAGGCCCTAACAAGACTGGCGAGATCTGCGTGAAAGGTCCATTAGTCATGAAGGGGTACGTCGGCAAAGACAGCAAAGATATCTTCGATTCTGATGGCTTCTTCGCTACGGGGGACGTCGGGTACTATGATGAGGATCAGAGATTCTTCATAGTGGACAGGCTGAAGGAACTCATCAAGTATAAGGGTTATCAGGTAAGATTCAATCACTCTGATATTTTGATGTTGAACGTGCGGTCACCAGCTTATTTTACGTCCCCACTGCTGGGGCACGAGCCTTCCCTATGGATGGAAACAGCATAGCGAGAACGGGCCGTGCTACCACCACGCGGGCCCAGGCCCTGTGCGGTTTGGTGGTTGTTAACGACTGCTAATGCATCCGGGACCAAAAGCCTTACGTGCTCTCCGAAGCTCGGAGGAGCTCGAGATGATGATTATTTGTAACCCATACGATAACCGGCTTAACTTCAGCAATTGCGGAGCGAGCGCGTATGCCACGAGTATATAGGATGTAGTTTTTTAATATCAAAGATGGCAAAGCTACTTTTTGGGTGTGGTTTTTCCGCTCATGGACAGCATGGATTGCAGCATCCGGGAAGCTGCATATGCGTAACCAACTTTGTGAGCATCTCGCATGTTATAATGTCTATAACTACGTGCCAGAGTGGCAGAGCGCTCGGCCCGATACCTGCAGGTCCCGGGTTCAATTCCCAGGTCAAGCAAAGTGTGTTTCGGACTTTTCGATGCATAACCCATGTTTGTGATCGATCACTGTTCACGAATCCGCATTTGGCAAGCGTGGTGATTAAGCCATCACCCATCAATTGTAGCGATGACTTGATTTCAATGATGTAGGCCTTTGCCCAGGGTGGGACAGTTATAGGCTACTAGTTGTCGCCCGCGACTTCGTTCGCGAAACCTACACAATCCCAGAGGAACCTGTTACCGGGATAAAAACTATCCTATGTGTTAATCCAGGTTATAAACTATCTGTATGCCGAATTTCATCCAAATCCATCCATCCGTTGCAGCGTGGAGAAGCAACAAATATACACACATACACACAAACTTTCGCATTTATAATATTAGTGTGATTTATTTGATTTTACTTTTACATTTTTTTGATGTGTGAAAATTACTACAAATGGGTACTATGACTTTCCAGGTCGCCCCAGCAGAGTTAGAAGGCCTATTACTCAAGCACGAAGGTGTACGAGACGCGGGCGTGGTGGGAATCTCCGACCCTACCGCGGGAGAAGTCCCCCTAGCGTTTGTAGTGAAGCAACCAGACATAAACGTCACAGAGGAAGAACTCAAGAAGTTCGTCGCTGAGAGGGTGAGATTTTTTTTTAAAAAACAAACGGACTTTAAAGTGTGGCGAGAAACTAAATGTTCCTCAAGCCGTGGTGATCCACCAGCTTTAATGTCCCCACTGCTGGGGAACATGCTACCACAATCACTAAAAACACCACAGGGAGAACAGGCCGTGAATCACCACGCGGGCCCCAGTGCGGTTGCGGTGCTTAACGACGGCAAATGCAGCCGGGACGAATGGCTTTACGTGCTTTACGAAGCACATAGGAGCTGAAGATGACAAGTTTTTGGTCACCCATCCGATGACCGGCCTTTGCGAAAGTTTTTAAACTTCAGCAATCGCACATTAAGCACGTTTTTTTTATACTTAGCACGGCAAATGACTCCATACCACCTGATGTTAAGTGGAAATGGAGTCCAGACGCGAAGACAACTGGTGCAGCGTGAAAACAACGCAGCATCAGTCAACCTCACTCTGCCGGCCCGCAAAGTGTTTCTTCACGCCTCGTTTGAAGGACCCCATATCATAGGAAGGTGTGCCGGTAAACTATTCCATCTTTTGGAGGTGCGACAAAGAAATAAGTCACCAAATTTCTTCAAGTTTCCGGCACACAACCTGAAGAGAGCGAGAGACGGTAAAGGCGCGTTAACACGGGGGACAACTCCGCTGCACACATTTTTAGGACTATTGCCGGGATGCCATCAGGGCCATTAGCTTTCCGGACGCCGATTGACTGCAACTCCGCACGGACATCTCACTGCCTGATTTTAAAACCGGGCATTGTGAGGTCACAGTGAGTAATTGTAGGTTGCATTGCAGTCATCGATTCAGGAATTAGCCGCAAAGAGTTTGGCCAGGAGATCGCCCTTCTCTTGCGGCTTGCGAGCTAAAGTTCCGTCTAAAAAAACTTTTTTAGTTGATATATGTACTTACTGACGGTTCCTCTCAGTACAAGGTCTCCCGCCCTGTGTAGACTTACGAACCAACGATGGCAGAGACATTCATCTAAGCCTTTTGTAGCCACTGAATAAATTATTATTTCGAATAATAACTTGACTTTTTTCTTTTGTTATTTTTATTACAAAGTTTTTATTATGTACAATTCCTTTTCCAGCTATCGAACCCCAAACAGCTACGCGGAGGAGTGCGCTTCGTCAGCGCTATACCAAAGAACCCCAGCGGCAAGATCCTCAGGAAAGACCTAAGGAAGATGGCGAAGGAAGTAAAGAGCAAGCTGTAATACGCAATTTGAATAATTTATTATTGTTAAACGGTGTCACTGCCGTGTTTATAGTTAAGTAGGTATACGATATAAAAAAATGTTAAAAAGAAATCGGTTTCGGTAGCTCGGCGGTCAGCATTGGACCGGTAATCCAAGAGCCGTGGGTTTGATTCCTACTCGAGCTTCCTTGGTTGATTTTTTTTTAGTAAAATTTTATATTGTGACAGTATTTCTCAAAATAATTGTACGTAACGAAAAGGTTGTTAAGAAATATTGTTACGAAATAGTCCTAGATGTGACTAAATAGTAAACATTAGGTTTGTTATACAATGGCAAAAATATTTGACACCCTTACGAGTGTCATGTTCACGAATAAATACTTGATCACGTTCACGAGTAAATAAGGCAACCAACATCAAGTATTTACTCGAGAACATGACCCCCGTAATGGTTTCGAAACGTCGAGTGAAATTAAATTAATACGTGGAATTATAACTGGAAAAATAATTTTATTTCAATAAAATCTTTTGCTGGAATGAATACAGTCTACCGTCTATAGGTAAAGACTATAGTACATACGACACATCGATACAAGTTTTTTTTTATATTATCATACTAATTATATTATTAGCAGTTGTAGGTAACAACACACTCAACTTTATATTGTACTTTTCCGTAACGCAACGAAATTCATAAAAAACGTTACGAAATAGTAATATGAATTAGACTAAACAGAATTCTAGAAAGTTAATGGTTTGCTAACTGCAATGATATTAAGCTTATTAAATGTTCGTATTACCTGTAATAACTACCTAAAATAAATACCTGTATTACAGTAAGCTGTATAAATCTAGACTTAACATATTGTGAAAAATTGCTTTGATAGGTCCTATCTCGAAATAGTAAACCTACTGACACAGCAGGTATTTTACTGATTTTCTCATTTAAACTTATTAAGGATACGTCAGACCAACAACCAATTAGAAAGAAGCTAATGTTGCCCGTGTTAAAAACTAAAGGATTCGTTCAGAAATTACGTGGACGTAGAAATAAAACGTAACTAAATAGTAAATCATTACGACTCATTTTGTATTTAACTTATTTTTGATGTGTAACATCTTTCCGCTCGCCTTCTATATTATACAATTTGTGGGAGTGATTTCGTAGAAATGTGACGGAAGTAGCGTAACATGTAACGGAAGTAAGTCGTAACAGTGTGATACAATTTGTGGGAGTGATTTCGTAGAAAAAGTAACAGTACTAACAGTAACAGTGTGACTGAAGCTTACCTTCAGCAATCTCCTTATTTTTGAAGTAAGCCAGTGCATGAAATATATATAAATAATATATATATATATTATTATCTCAGTCAGTAGTTCGTTTGCGAGTTTGCTAGCGAAATAAAAAAAGTATAAAAAACATTGTACGTTTAAAGTGAATAACATTGTAAATTAATTTTAAAGGTATGGAGCTAAAGAAGTTTTACGTCAAATGTTACACATCATATGCGACTACTGTAAGGTTCGTTCTTTTTTTTATAAACTGACTTATCATGTTTTATGAAGTTTAAACACACGAGGTGGCGAGGGTGGCAATATGGTTGGTGGCAAAAAAAGTTGATTTAAAAAAGTTTATTTAAATTAGATATAACAAGTTTTTACTAGGTATGTATACATCATATCATTTTAAATATTAATAAATTTCCTTATCACATTCATGTATATATTTTTTGTATAATCATATGAAAACTTTTTTATTATTTTGAGGCGCACATTTTTTCCACAGATGTACACTTATTTTGAAAAATACTCAATTTTGAAGAATACAAAAATAATTGTTAATAATAATAAGTACCTATCGATATTTCGGTAGTTGCGTTTGTAATCATGGCGCATGCAATTGTTACGAAGTCAGGGTTTGAAATTATCAATATGCTATGGCTATAGGCTATGGTAGAATAACAGGGTTTGTGGGTCTCCTGCAATTACTGAGCAATATACACTTTTGACTGTAATCTGTACTCTGCTTGGATGTTGTTACCCCACCCCTTCTGTATCTATTCTGTGTTTTTGTTAGAGCCAACTAAAGTTATTTATTATTATTATTATATAATAACACAGCTTGATAATTATCGGATAATTATTATAAACAATTATAGTCATATTATTTGTTGTATTTTTATAACAAACAAGTAGCCTGCTTGTGACTACCTACGTCCGCTTGAGTATCCGTTCGTATACCAAAGAAAACTTATTTTTTATACAAACCAATAACTAATAAATCAGCCAAATTTGTCGAGCCGTTCTCAAATGATGCTCTGACATACACATACATGTGGCAATTGATTTTTATTAATAAATAGATAAAGAAATTTAAATTATTTTGAATTTGTATGTGTGATGTATTGTACCAAATAAAGATATTTTCTTTTTCTATTCCTATTTCTAAATGCATTATAATTCAGGCATATGTAACTAACTAAAACGATATATTGTGTATAGTAAGCAGTATTTCATTACTTTGACAATCGATACAGTAATTACAGGGATCTCTAAATCTTTACCGAGAAGCGCAGAGAGTAATACCACAGGTATATGTACTCTGTGGTAATACACCTTCATTCTTTGAATACAGAAAAGAAAAGCCAAGGGCAACTTTTTGTTATTATCAATCGATATTTATCAAACTATTAAAATTATGATAATAATTATCCTCTGAACCTGGCTGAAATAACGGATATACACATCGTCAAACCGAGTGTAGTTTGTTTTTGTTGCCTGAGCAACAACTGGTAACATGCTTCATACATCTGTGAACATTTGTTAATGTCGCTTGTCGCTAGACCATAGCTGCCGCTCACAACCACACGGTTGTGGTCAGGCCAATGAGCATAATATTCTGTGACTTCGAACAATTTTGATGGAAAGTGTAATAAATTAATAAAGAAACCTTCTCTTACATGAGAAAAAAGTGTATTTATAAGATATTTAATATATTGTAAAAAAAGTACTTATATAAATTATAAAATTTTACATATTTAATACCTACAGTATTCATTTATATTGCTATAATATAAAACTATATAAAACTCTAATTGACCCCAGGGACAATGAACCGGGCGATGGTGTTTTGAACTGACACTGCCTATTTTGACGTAATAGCGACATATTTATACACTATTTGGCGCGAAGACTACACTATCCCACAGCAAACTCTTACCGCGATAAAAAGTATCCTATGTCCTAGTCCGGGTCATGGTCTGTCTATGTACAAAGTTTGCATAATAATCCGTTCAGCCATTTTCACGTGATGCGCGGTCAAATAAACAGAAACAGATACACAGATAAAAAATCTAAAAACTGTTGGAACGTGGTCTGTTATCGATTCTAAGTATCCCCAGCCAACTTTTTTTCGAATATCTTCCATGTACAGACTTTCGACCCTCTTTAGCTTTATCATATGTATAGAAGAAGGACGCTAGCCAGGCAGACTTAAAAAAAGACCACTACCGATCATACACCATGCTGTGGTCGAACCCAGGACCTCTGCATCTGAACCCAGTGGTCTTAACCAGTAGACTCGCACAAGTCGCATGCCGTGGCTGTCTGGGTGCCTGTAAGTTTAGTTAACGTTACGGATAGGCCGTATTCATTCGATTAAGTTTACGAAAACGAAAATTAGTATTAGTATTTCTATGCTATACTAATTCCTGGCGACATAAAAAGAGTTAAAATTTTGCCATACAAATTCTCGTTTTCATTAACGTGGTCCGAATGGAACTCGCACTTGGCACCCTGTACTTAGATTAAATTTAGTCACCTATTATTGTATACCTAACAAGTCATTCTTCGTTTCTTTTTAAAAAGTAAAATACAAATTTTCATGTAATTTTTACTTCAAAATTGACAAGACTTTCATACAATCTTTCACCCCCTATTTAGGGTATGTAATTCCGTAAAATCCTTTCTAAGTGGCTGGTTACGTCACTTAATTAACCTACAGTTAAAATTTCATCTTCAGGGGTTTCTGCTCGGCGATTATGAATCAGTCAGTCAGGACAAGTAATTATATATAGATGTTTAACAGTAATGTTTTTGTTGACTGCCCAATAAACCCATTTGACACAAAGAACATTTGGTAGTCGACTTTAGAGTTGACGACCCGAGCAGTGGAAACTGCGAGGTGTACTCTTAGTGCAACGAGAAGTGAGCGAGCTTACAGCTCCGGTAACCAATCTGGATATTAGGTAGAGGACTATACGTGTCCACGTAGCAACTCGCTCGACACTAGTCTTCCGGAGAGTTCCGGATGAAAATGCGCTTCGGCGCGTCCTGATCTGGCGTTATGACCCGACGCAGATGGTCCCTTGTGCTTGCGCAAGGTTGTCTATTGTTTTTTTTCCTTTAGTTTATGGCTTCGTGCGATTAGCACATTACTTACAAATAATACATAAATATACAATATTTCTTTTCAGTATGATGATGATGAATGTTAATAGAAATGAGAAGTGAGAAATGACATACCCCCCAACCCCTCGAGTATCTTTACTAGTTCCTCGGGCGGACTTATTGAGAAAATTTTAAAAGTGAAGTTGCACTGTGTTGTTTCATTTGCCAACACTCATGCGTACTCACGAACACTTAACGGTTAATAATCCACCATTATTTCACATTAATATTCGATATAACACAAATTTTAGAAAATAAAACTAAACCGCAGACTTCCCGCCAAGAAGTCCCAGTATAAACTTTAAAGTCGTGTGTAGCTGGGTTGCCCAATAAATAAATAAAATAATAAATAAATAATATAGAACACAAATTCTTTAATTGGAAGGAAGCTGCAGCGTGGAAACAAGGTAGCTGACTGTCGTGCTCCAGTTTACTGAGAAGTGCGGAATAAGGTGGTTTAATAAAACTACTATTTACAATAATGTTATATTGTTATATTCAGTTATCGTCTATAGCGCGATCATGCCAAGTAGCTGTATGTGTCCTTCTCGCCCTCTGTACGCTCCAAATATTCCTTTTCGATCAGGATGTCAATGCATTTCTGAAACAGTTTGTATATTCATGAATTTTGGGTAAAACAGAATATTGTTACTACAAAAATCATTATAACTTAATACTTAACCCTATCGTTTAGTCGCATAATGCCTAATACGTCTCAAAAGGACTAATTCGCGAAAGGACTAATCCTCAAAAAAACTAATTCGCAAAATGCCTAATTTTCAAAAGGACTAATCGTAGAATGCCTAATTCGCAAAAGGGCTCACACTTGATTATCATAGATAATAATACTGATGAACGGTAGATGCATGAAAATATAAAAACTTGCATTATTAAATAATTTTGGTTTAATGTCAAAAGAAATCAACGATTATAAACAAAATTTGTATCTTTTTATTCAAAGACAATAATTAAACTTTCAAAAATTACTGTTATGTTTGTGTGTAATGCAAGTTTTTTATTGCATCATGCATCTAACGTTCATTAGTATTATTATCTATGATAATCAAGTGTTAGTCCTTTTGAGAATTAGGCATTCTGCGAATTAATCCTTTAGAGAATTAGTCCTTTCGCGAATTAGTCCTTTTGAGACATGGTAGACCTTTTGCGAATTAGGCATTATGCGGCTAAACGAACCCTATGCTTGGCAGTTTTTTTTTTGTGGAATTATATTTTTTTGTGCGTTCTTTTTTAACTGCTCAAAATTTTTTGAAAGTGTCTCAAATAATCCACTATGCCAAGAATAGGGTTAATATACAAATAGTAGGTTTTAAAAGAAATAATACGTATTGTAAGGCCTATTCAATGTTTTAAATAATAAAAAAAACTGAATACACAGCGGGTAATAAACCCTCTGTGTATTCAGTTTTTTTACTCATGAGGTCAACTACAATCATAACAATTTTAACTATCTATACAAGATAAAATATAACTAGAATAAAAAATCTCTATCTGACTGAAGAGCCCATGGTTTTTATCTCACCTGATGTTAAGCGACGACAAGGCCTAAAGTGGAATCACACTTGACCCGAAATCATCAACTACTAAATAACTGGCTAGAATATTATAACAATGCTATGACCATTGTTGTAACTAAGTCTGCTAGTCAAAATGGTGGTAGCTAGCCAGGTGAACTTAAAGCTAGTCTTACCACGAGAATACCAATCGCTGGGAGTCGAACTTAACACACATAGTACATTCAATAGTGAAAGACACTGACCACTTTTAAAAAATAATAGGGGGTGCCTATAAAGGAAAGGATTATGACATTGGAATAATGAGGGTGAAGAGGTATGAGATTGGGTATTGGGAGAATGTGGGTAGATAGTTATGAGATTGGGTATTGGGAGAATGAGGGTGGAGAGAGATGAGATTGGGTATTGAAAGAATGAGGGTGAAGAGAGGTATGAGATTGGGTATTGGGAGAATGTGAGTGAAGAGAGATGATATTGGGTATTGAAAGAATGAGGGTGGAGATATATGAGATTGGGTATTGGAAGAATGTGGGTGAAGAGAGGTATGAGATTGGGTATTGGAAGAATCAGGGCGGAGAGGTATGAGATTGGGTTTTGGAAGAATGTGGATTGAGAGAGGTATGAGATTGGATATTGAAAGAATTAGGGTGGAGAGAGGTATGAGATTGGGTATTGGATGAAAGAGGGTGAGGAGGGGTGACGTTAGGCATTCGAAGAATAGGCGTATGAGGAGGGTGGAACCGACCTTAATGACGGGCACGCGCGGCTTGAAGCGCGAGGACAGCTGGTTGAGCACTTCCACCACCAGGTGCTGGTGCTTCAGCGTCTTGCGGGTCTTCATTATCCTCACAATGGCCGCCTGGAACAACGTCAACCATCCGGTTATTTAAGTAAAATAATAGTGTCTCCTTAACCTACTTAACCTGTAATTGTGAAATGTATTACATGCATGAAAGTACACAGATAGAATACTATCACTTACAATCATGACATATTATAAGGTGTATTATGAAAAGCTCGATATGATTGCGATTGCTAATGTTAAGCAACTTTTCGCAAAGGCCGCTCATCGGATGGGTGATCTAAAATGTATCATATCGAACTCGTGCTTGGCTAGGAAGCCACGTAAAGTCGTTGGTCTCGGCTGATGGTTTACGGCGCGTTCTCCGTGATGTAAACCAGAGGAAAGGCTCGTGCCCCAGCAGTGGGGACACAAAAGGAGCTGGTAATATTATAAAAGGTTGTAGGAAGTCAATGGTAGTGGTAGATAGTATGCCAATTTGAGGAAGGCCAAAGGGAAGTTCTTCCTCCGAGCTGGGTGGTATAGCTCGGGGACCGAGGTCCAATGGATGTTAGTTGGAGGTGCTATATATAGCGAAGGAGATGGTGAAACTTCGCTACCGCGATGCAGGCTCGACGTGATGTC
This sequence comes from Eudonia truncicolella, assembly GCA_949315975.1. Classification (NCBI taxonomy): domain Eukaryota; kingdom Metazoa; phylum Arthropoda; class Insecta; order Lepidoptera; family Crambidae; genus Eudonia; species Eudonia truncicolella. The sequence goes on from OX438851.1 coordinate 4,776,236, forward strand.
ACGTCGGGGTCACCAGTGTAGTGGAGACGGTTACGGGCGTTAAATAATGAGTCCGTATTACGTCACTGAAAAAGTTTATTCACACACATTTATTAGAAGGAGTACGATAAGAAGAAGGCTTCCTACAGTGGTGACCCCGACGTGATCCCCGTACCACAGGTTTCCTACAGTGGTGACCCCGACGGAGCACAGATGCACCTTCAACATCGTCGCAGCAGCGCCCATCCATCACTCCTCATCCATCATCTACCTTCGCCAGCAGTCACGATTAACTCGCTTGACGCACGCCCGCGTCGCTCTAACGCTCACCGCTACTTACGCGCTTGTGCCTAGCTGTGATTTCGCTTTCTATCGTCTTAAACCTCTGTGCGTAGCCTTCTTCTTATCGTACTCCTTCTAATAAATGTGTGTGAATAAACTTTTTCAGTGACATAATACGGACTCATTATTTAACGCCCGTAACCGTCTCCACTACAAGGTTTTGCCCTACATTAATTAAATTAAAATAAGTGGCTTAACAAGATTTTCGATGACAGTACCTGTATGAGCATCTTGCGGTCCTCCTCGATGTGCTTGTGCGTGGCCTCCTGCTCCACCTTCAGCTCGGTCTTCAGCGGGATGTTGATGTTCACTCGCAGCTTTTTGCTGAAAACGATCATTCACATTAACAATAACAAAACAAACAAATAATTTTGTATTGGAAAATTAAATTGTCGTTTTTAGTATTTTCCGTTACTTATTATTCATGTTATGTAACGGTGAGCCGTTTAAACCTTCCCCGAACTTCCACAAATAGTTTAAAATCAAAAATAGCCCTATCGGTCCAGCCATTCTCGTTTTAGCGAGACAAACGGACAGCAATTGATTTTATATATACATAAATCTATATATATATATATAAATCTATATAAATCTATATAATATCATATAAATCTTATATATATAGATATAAGATTTATATGTATAATTTGTAAGAAAAAAAATTTTGACACTGGCTAAATGTACTAATCGCACAAAGCCATCAACTAAAAGAAAAAAGAAACAGTTCGCAAAAAAAAAATACAAAAGGGTGATTATAATTAGTTTTAACATATATGTTTTTTATGACCTTTGCACTCAAGGACGTAAAACCGTATTTCGACTGTATGTCCGGGCACTTACTTCTTATATCCTAAGTACAGCTCCACGATGGATGACTCCGTGAGCTCAGACTCGTCGTCCTGGCATACAAGCAGTTTGGCCTTCAGCAGGATCTGGAGAACCTGGAACAAGAAAAATGTGGAGTTCTTTATTGACGAGTGGTTTTTTTTTGGAGATAGTTTGTTGATTGCCTCGTACGGCATTTTCAGCTTCACCGAGCTTTTTTGAGGGCGGCGAGAAACTTTGAGGGTTCCTTGCTTGAGGAACCCCCTCAAGCCGTGTGAAACGAATCGCCATTGAAGGTTTTCTAGAGGGAACGGTATCACGCACTAGTGAGTGTCCCCGTGCCCCACTAGATTCTCTCGAGGGGTTCGGGTCGGATCGGATCGGGGCGAGACGAATGATGGCAACATAAAGTAAATAAATTGTAATCAAGTAAAAAAAAAAACAATCTACACAATCGTAACGCAGTACTGACGACCTCCGTAGCTGAGTGGGCGGCGCTAACTCTCGGTTAGATTTCCGGTCGGGTCAATGTAGAAGACGAACTTTTGCTGTATTCTCTCGGGTCTGGGTGGTTGTGATACTGTCGTTGTTCCCTATCTTCTGACCCTGATAGGTAGGGTATGGCAGCTGGAACTACGGGTCCGGCTGTCTTTTCAAGGGTACCACGGGAGTTCGGATCCTAGGCTCCTTGCCGGTTATACCTTCGCGGGCGTCTCCGGCAGGCCCCGGACATGGGTTGGACTCGTGGTGGCTATGTGGTTAGCTGTAGAAGTGGGAATGTTCGTCTGTCCGGTTGAGGTTGGCCAGGCTTCCATTTCGTACACAGCGAGCGGGCCCGAGTAGCGGTCTAGTGTGGGGCCTGAAGCGAAAGGATCCGCGGGGCACGTGAGTTGTCCATAGTTGGATGTTCTGCTTGGTGGTTTTCATTCCAAAATCTTCGGTACTAGTCTGGATAACTAGTAGAGGCGTCCGCTAGATGCAAAGTCTCCGGTTGAATCAGCCGCGTAGGATTTTTGGAACTGATAAGGTGCCTGGACTGGTACTGAGAAGTGAGTGGGCTTACAACTCCGCCACCAAGGAGGACATTTGGTAGTCGGCTGTAGAGTTGACGGCCTGAGCAGTGGAATTGCGAGTTGTGCTTATGGTGCAACGAGAAGTGAGCGAGCTTACAGCTCCGGTAACCTATCTGGATATTAGGTAGTGGACTATACGTGTCCACGGAGCAACTCGCTCAAGACATTAGTCTTAAAAGTACCGGATGAAGAATGCGCTTCGGTGCGTCCTGATCCGGCGTTATGACCTGACGTAGATGGTCCCATGTGTTTATGGATAATCTGACACTACTTTTGTAACCGCGAGGTTGGTAAGGGGTGTCAGTATAAACTTTAAAGTCGTGTGTAGCGGGGTGTGTCGTTGTTCCGATTTTCCATAAGTGCTTAAACTACTATAAATTGACTTTGACTTTTGAATTCTAACTTTGACTTTAACCCACCTGCAGCAGGAAGTCCCCCTTGATGCCGGTGTGCTGGTCCAGCTGGCGCACGCTCCACGCCGTGTTCTCGTTGTACTGCAGGAGAACCGCCATTTGGAAGGTGCTCGCCTGTAGCGTGTACCTTGTAAAAATATAACGTTTATGTTATAATTATTATTTTATTATTATCTTTTATTATCATGGAATCAACAGCACTTTATAAATTTAGTTATTACATTGTATGTTTATCCTAATACCAATTACAGATCCCTAATTTTTAAAACAATTTTTCAATATAAAGTCGCTTAAACGGATTACATAACAAAACAGAATATAATTTAAAAGTGTCAAAATACAATTTGAAAAACAAAATAATAACAACAATATGGACGTTAATTCAAACGTAATAAAAACAGAAAATAGTAAATAGTGGTACGCTATTGGCAGCATTGAGTGTATGTGTGTGAGGGTGTGTACATGTGTGTGTTCCAGGAGAGTAGTGTAAATAGATATTAAATAAATAAATGTGTTGCATGTGGGCGCATAGATGTATGAGTGTGTGTGTGTGTTCTTGGTCAGCAGTGTGACAGCGGGACATTATAAAAAAACTTTGAACACGAACCAATAACAGTTAGAAAGCACCGGCGGCCGTGATCGCAAAAGTTAAGCTACCTTGGGCACGGTCAATATTTGGATGGGTGATCATTTAATTGATCTCGATTTCTCATCTAACCTTTGATAGGCCATTGGTCTAATAGCATCAGATAGATGCTTGGAGACGGAATAACAATTCACTACCAGAGGCCAGAATACAATTTAACTGTTTGTAATCTATCTCTTTTTTATTTTTTGTGGTTAAGCACTTACCGCTTTACAAATAAACAAAGAATAAGGTCCGAATAGTTATTACGTGTTTTGTTTCTGTCATGTAAACTTCATTTCAAATTAAAACTATTAAAAAAAAACTATTAATAAAAATTGGGATTCTAGAGGGGATAGCATCACACAAGCGTGTCGTCTCGTCTCGTCGTATACTAGATTCTCCGAGGGGTTCGGATCGGATCAAGAGCGGAACATCCCGAGGGCGCCTCTAAATGTTAGGACATTGGCTCTGGTTAACCGGATGGGATTTTTTTTTTGCAATTGTTCTGTATGCATACAAATCAATTTACCCAGATGAAATCATAGGAAGCTTATTACTTTGTGTATGTGTCGTGTAATACCAATAAATAAAAAAATTAAAATAAAAAACTTTTCTACACTCACACCGATTATGAATTATGAAGCTCGTTAAATGGTTACTAGACAACGGATAAACATACTTAAAATACTTAAATACATACTTATTGTACATGGAAAACACCCAGACCCGAGACAGTTTAGAAAAAACAATAATTTCTAAATTGACCCGACCGGGGATCGAACCCGGGACCTCACGAGATGACGACACCATGAAAACCAGTGTACAAACCACTCGACCAAGGAGGTCGTCAAAATGTTTATTTATTAATTCGGTCATTCAAAGTACTATGTATAGTAGACATACAATAATGTTAAGTAAATGTATATAGGTAAGCCTTATTTGTAATTCCGGGCTCTTGAAAGTTTTTAATTGTAAACGTATTAATTTTCTTTTTTTTTTTATTTATTAGAAACAGCAAACAACAGCATTATAAATACAAATAAAAAAGTAGTAAAAAAAAACTTAATAATACTGCAGCCCACAGCGCTATCCCCAAGTTACATAAAATATTTTTTTTTAAGCAACCACTAGGTGCCGATAAATAAATAAAATTATATGATTAATATTGTATTAAGTTAAATATTGTATGATTTGGTAACGCTATATTTTTTTTGTAAATGTCGTTACTTCTATTAAAGCTGTGGAGTTTCTTGCGCCCATTCTTCTCCACAGTTCAAAAATAAACGTCCTGAGTGGGTAGTAGGTAAAAAATGTAAAAGCACTTTTCTTAAGTTTATTTCAATGAAAAATTTTGACTTTGACTTTAGACTTATTAGGCGTTACGTCCCGTTATAAAAACTTTGTTTCAAATGGTACGCGAACGTTTAAAAGCGTATACTTTTTCTATGATTCTTATTTTTGCATTCTCAATGCTGCATGTAGTTACAAGATAAAAAGAAAATACTAGACAAAATCAACCAGGTTCGGGAAGCTCAAGTAGGAATCGACCCTTGGATTGGATTTTTTGATATATTTTTTTAGTAAAATTTAAAAAGTGTACACGTACCTGTTTTTGAAGCAGTTGGTGACGAGCTCGCCCTTGCTCATGTTGTACAGCCAGTTGAGCTTGCGGCCCGAATGCTGTGCCGAGTAAAACGACGTGAACCGGTGCACGGATCGCTCCAACTGTGGGACCAAGTATATTAATAATTACACAAATTCACAATAAAATTATCTGAAGTAAAATTTAAACACTGAAAAAAGACGACAACCTCAGGCGGGAATCGAACCACGCACCTTCCGCATTCCGGGCGGCTGCCTTAACCACTTGGCTACCGAGGTCTGGCTTTCACCCGTCGAAATTTTTCAGTGGTTGATGCTTATGTTTTTTAGTCAACATTGCTTCATCAATCTTAGAAGTTTTCACCTCTGAGATCCGAAAGAAATATTTTTACAAATATTTGAACATTCGGTTAAGATGAAGCTGCGTTATAGATAAGTGTTTTTTATATATTTTAGCGTTTTATTAACGCTTAAATATACTTAAGTAAAATTTTAAATAATTTTAATTTTTAAATTTAAGGCAGCCGCCCGGAATGCGGAAGGTGCGTGGTTCGATTCCCGCCTGAGGTTGTCGTCTTTTTTCAGTGTTTAAATTTTACTTAAGTATATTTAAGCGTTAATAAAACGCTAAAATATATAAAAAACACTTAAAATTATCTGATTAATAATTATTTTCTCCTCCATCCGACTGGTTGTCTGAAAGAAATCGCGCTAGACCGATAAAACCGCCAAATTGTCTATTTTGAATTATTTTATGTCACGAGCAATGAAATGTGTACATACAGTTATTTTTTAAATGTTTACTACTATTCAAAATTCCCTAAAGTACCTAAAGCACTGTAAACTAAACCTTATAATGTAAGACTGGAAGTCTTAAAACTTACTACCCTCAAAGACCGCAAAGAACGGGGAGACCCGATTGAAACCTACAAAGATCTACACGGGCACTATGATCTTGAAGGCTTTATCAAAGCAAATGTTTCAATAACCAACAAATACACATCTTAGAGGACATCATCTTAAGCGATATAAAACTGCATCACACAACAACCCACACAAGTACTTTTGTAGGAAGCCAATGGTAGGGAGAATGCCACATTGAGGAAGGACAAAGGGAAGATCTTCCTCCGAGCTGGGTGGTATAGCTCGGGGACCGAGGACCAATGGATGTTAGTTAGAGGTGCTATATATAGCGAAGGAAATGGTGAAACTTCGCTATCGCGATGCAGGCTTCCCATACTATTTATCGTCGTAGTATGGCGACGTCGTTGGTATGCGTTTGTGGCGCCATCTGTTGACACGGTTGAGAAGGTGTTTGCTTCGTGTCGATAAATGTGCGGCGTATGCGGTAGGTGACGCCGCCACACTTTCATAGCAGCAGAGTAATTGAAGCCTGGAACAAATTGCCTGAAGGTGTGGTATCAGCCCAAAAACATTAACCAATTTAAAAATAGGCTAGACAAACATTAAAAATTATAAAAAGAGATGTAAGGAGGAGAATACAGGATGTAGACTGGACCAGTTGTCTCAACTGCCTGTCTGTTTAATAATAGTAATAACACAATTATGTAATCTTCAAACTGGGTAAAAATTTGGTATAAGTACTTTTACAAAAACACAAATGTTGAAAAAAATTCCACGAGCAGGATTTGAACCTGCGCACCCTTCTTGCTAGCTAACTTGCCTACTTCCTAACTGATCTTTAGTATCTGTAAAAATATTATGAACGGGTGTTAATGACGGTAGTTGTTGACATTGAATGGGTGCCTTTGGCTTTCAAAGTAAAAAAGTAAATAGTGTTGAATAATTTCGGCGGGCTGGTTAGAACCACGATAGCTCAATTGGAAGAGCACCTGACCCGGTATGTCAGAAGGGTGCAGGTTCAAATCCTGTTCGCGGAAATTTTTTCAACATTTGTGTTATTGTAATTTGTTTCGCAACAAAATTTGCGTTAGAATTATATAAACAAAACAAAAACATTTTATAAGTACTTTTTTTTTTCATAAATAAACAAAACTCTAAATCAGTGAATACTGCACACAAGTCATATTAATGTGTAAGTGACAATTTTTTTAACATTTATACAAAGCAATTTCATAGCAATGTATGCACATTATATTTCAAAATGTAAACAATACTATTTAAAATGTCCACAGTTATGACTGTGATTTTTTATCATTCACATGTATAAATATAAGACCTGTGTACATATTTGTACTATGTTTTTATTTATTTGCTCAAAATAAGTTAACAAATGTTTCTAATGCAAAACATTGTCAAACCGTAAATCGGTTTGTCGGCAGCGTTCTCGTGCAGATACTTATTACGTATTATATAACTAAATATGAACAATAATACTAAACAATGGGGAAGTTGACAACTACAATAACTAATTCCAGAACATAAAACCAAAAAATGATATCACGTAATAGTTATTTGAAACATTAACCTTTTATTTATGTACCCACCTCTGTAGGCAGCTAGAAGGAACTAGACTGTTGGAACTGTCACGACCCTAAAGACAGTACTTGAATACTAAAGACGCTGTGTCAACGTTTCTTGATATTATTATGTTCCAAAGACTGTGGACATCTGAAAGACCTTAACTGCTAGAAAGGACACTACCCTAAGAGCACTTGGATACTAAATGTATATGTATATATTACTATAATATATACTATATGTATTAATATGTGTAGGCAGTTGGAAGGAGCTGGACTGCTAGAAGGGCCACGAGCCTGAGGAGAGCACTTGGATGCTAAAGATACTGCTGTTAAGGTCTTATTATTACGCACCAACCACTATGAACAGCTGGAAACAACTATACTACTGGAAAGGCCCTAAAAGCACTTAGATACTAAAGGGCTGTGTATATTACTTAAAGTAAATACAGGGTGTTCGGTAATACCTGTATAATCCCGAATATGGCAGATAGGGTACAGTGCATAGGACCCCGATCAATTATAAATATGCCAGAAAAGCATCTTAAGGCTGAGATATTAAGATTTTTTGTAACTCAATAAAATTGAAAAGTAACAACTCTAGGTCCAACTGATACATTGTTAAACATGTCAGGGTAAATCAAAAATATTTTATGGAAAGTAAATCTTCAGAGTGATTTTGCATATTATCAAGGTGTTCTTTACACTTGCTTACATGGCTATGTTTCGGGATTATACACCTATTACCAAACACCCTGTATTACTCAAAATTTAATTTGCAACCTAAACTAATATATACTATGAACTAACCTCTGTAGGCAGCTGGAAGGAGCTGGACTGCTGGAAGGGCCAAGAGCCTGAGGAGAGCACTTGGATGCTGAAGTCGATGTGTAGAGGCTGTTCGGAGCTGTCGGCCATGTGCTTACGGAAGTTTTCGTTCAGATCTTTGGATACGCCGATATCCTGGAAAATTATTAAGAAAGTTAATACGTATTTCATCTAAGATTATGGTTAAATATAATTTTTACAAACAAATTACAATTTGAAAAAGAACTAAATTTTACTTATTTATTTTCAAGTGCTAATTGCTGCACTGAAGCTAAATTAAATATTTAAAAAATTTATAAAATACAGTGAAAAAATTAAACGTCCACCCGACCCAGCCAGGAATCGAACCTGGGTCTTCCGCAATCCGGGCGGCTGCACTGACCGCTATGCTACCGGGAAGGCTGACGTAAGCGCTGAATTTTGTCACTGCTTTTTAATTTTTGAGTGCTAATAGCGGCACAGTGCGCCATCTATCCAACGGTCATTGTAACCGATGGCCAAAGACAAAGTGTTAAAAAAATCCACGAGCGGGATTCGAACCCGCACCCCATATATGCCGGGTCAGGTGCACTACCAATATGCTATCGTGGCTCAATCCATTTTGCCGAAATAAGTCAACACTATCTACTCTTACTGTTAACAGTTGTTAGTGCACCTGACTCGGCATGTCATGATGGGGTACGCTTATGGATTTTTTTCAACATTTGTTTTTATAATAAAAAAAATAAACCAAATGGGTCAATAGGAAATGCAAACTTTAGAATTCAATTTTACCTATCTTAAAATTCGGCGAAATGTTAATGTAGCAATATTTCCATCTGTTATAGTTCACATCCTGCTCGTGATGAAGGCCAATGATGGAAGCGCTTCACCCGGGATCCTCAACTAGTGAGGCACTGGCTATCTTATCTCTAGCTGCCGGAACACAACAATGCTACAAACATTGATGTTATGGCGACATAATTAGATAAGATGGTGATAGGCTAGCAAGGCGGACAATCAAGCCCTACCACCAACCAAACAGAGTACACAAACATGCACCCGCTGAGAATCGAACGAGGGATCTGGATCTTAACCACTAAACCACAGAGGCGGTATTTATTCTTTAATAAAAACATTTATTTTTAAATAAGCTTTAATAACATAAAAACGTATTACCTGGAACATTCTCTGCAACTTGCTCGTGTATTCAAAACCACACGCCTGTTTTAACTTTGAGATCATTGAGGCCTGCGAACAACACCATACATTATTTAGGAAGAGCCAAACGCATTATTATGTACTTTCAAATAGTTAATTTATAATAATTAGTCTAAACCTGAATTTATGCTCTTTAAAGAAAATTTAAAATATTTATTTTTTTATTCATCTTAGCCCAAGACTATCTTTACAGTTTGCCTCAAATAACGATAGAAAACCATAAATAGCAATATCGAAAATTCAGTCGTATAAACGTTTTTGTAAGTGTTATCTTTAATCTTTATATATATATAAATCTTCTGTTCTAAACGGCTGGACCGATTTGGATGAAATTTTCTGTGTGTGTTCAAGTGGATTTTAAAAAGGTTTAGATTTACAATTGGACCCGGTAGGTAGCGCTGCCATAGGGGTCCATCATGGGATACGGGTGTTCTTTAAGCGGACGAATGATTTGTTTGTTTTGTTGTCATGGAAACTGTCAAAGCGGTACGAAGTCCGCCGGTCAGCTAGTATCTATGTAAATTTTGGAACCCATTATAAGCCAGAGCATGTTTGAATATTTCTTTAATTTTAAAACTGATTACAATCATATAAAGTTCCAAAATTATGTGTGAATATACAAACGCCTGCCATCAACCTATCCAAAACAGACAAATTTCTTCAAAAAATGTTCAGACTATTAAGGAAATTTTACAGTTTGTGGTAGTCTGATGTGCAGACGTTAACACTGCATTTTAAAATTATTTTTTTATTATTTCATCATTATCATCAGCTCATTTAATGTCTCCACTGCTGGGGCACGAACCTTCCCTATGGATGGATAGGGAGAACGGGCCATAAACCACCACGCGGGCCCAGTGCGGATTGGTGGTTGTTAACGACTGTTAATGCAGCCGGGACCAACGGCTTTACGTGCCTTCCGAAGCACGGAGGAGCTCGAGATAATACATTTTTGGTCACCCATCCGATGACCGGCCTTTGCGAAAGTTGCTTAACCTCAGCACTCGCAGACCCCGGGCGCGTCAGCTATTGTGCCATCAAGCTCCTCAAATTTACATATAAAATATTAAATATTGACACAATATATGAAAATTCTAGAATTTCTAAAAATAAATCAAAGAGATTTTCATGATATGGGATTTCGACAACAACAACAAATAATTCCAGAACATTATACAAATAAATGAAATCACGTAACAGTTCTTTAAAACCTTGACCTATTTTTATTTGACCCAAAGCATGGATTTCTGTAACCTAAAAATTTACTAATGAACCACTGTATTGTCAGAACAAAATAGTGACGTCATAATTCACCATTTACATACTATTCCAATTAAAAAAAAAAGGTTTTGAGTTTCTAAGAAGTTCCTCTATTGACTAACCGTAACCAGTCAACTACACAATTATAATTATTTATATTAGCCACCTCTGCGTCATCGCTAGCCGACATATGTTGCACCAGCCGCTTGGCAAGCATCTTGCTGTAGAACTTCTGGAATACGTCTTTGTCTTCGATATATTTGAACACAACCATCTGTGGAAAAGATAACAATATTTAAATCTACTCTCCATCATGAGACCACGAATCTGTTGGCCTCCTATGGGCTTTATAGAGTAACCGGACTTAGAAACCTAAAAGGTTCCTTAAGGCGTAGCGATCGAAGTTTCTCGGAGGATCCTAGAGGGGATGGCATCAAGCCTGTCCTCGTTCTCTACTAGATTCTTAGGTAAGGATCGGAATCGAGAGTGAAACAACCCGAGGGCGCCTCTAAATGTTCTCGGCTAGGGTTGACCGAGACGTGGGTTAAGTATATTAATTTGTGAAATGAAAAGTGAAAATAATATGTATAATAAACGCGACTAGATTCATTTACAATGTTTCATTTCAAGTACTACCAAAGCTAAGAGGACAAGTCTTTAAAAACAGCAAAACAGACGTTTTTAAAGCCAACTTGGCGAGTATCTCGGGACTCTTGGACGACTCGTTTCGTTACATAGGTAACCCTAAGGTAGGGGTTATCTTGATGCTGCATTTGTCGTTTTGCGGCTAATTGCGCTGTGATTGGCTAGCCCCCAGGTAAGGGACCTGACAGGCAGGGGGAAATGAGTCGGAAGAGTCCCAGACTCGCCAGTGATTCCGTTTCAAGATGAGGAAATGACAGTATTGTAACAGCGATTTAAATAAGGGTAGGTGTAACTGGGTTCTCACTACTTGATTGAGTGTGTCTCCCAACTAGGCCTCCTCGGGAGTCTAGCTGGAGGTCTAGCTTCTTTAGAATTATCGATTAATTGTCTGATCAGTGTGAGCCAATTCATTTATATAACAAATAATTATCTTGATAATTTATCCTTTTTTTTCTAGCGCGCCGATGTTTTGTGGAAATAAACAAATCTGATTAGGGTCCAATATTAGGGTCGTCAGTACCCACCACTTGGTTGAGCGTGTCCTCCAGCTCGGCCTCCTCGGGGTTCTTGCTGGACTTCTTCAGCAGCAGGTCGCAGTACTTGGCGAGAAGTTCGGGGCTCTTGGAAGAAGAGTTGGCGGCTTTGGTCACCGCGTTGCCTGCGGGCGAACAGACAAGGGCTTAGTTCTCATTATATTGTATCATAACCATTTCATTTTATGTCCCCACTGTTGGGGCACAAGCCTTCCCTATGGATGGAAACACCACAGGAAGACGGGCCGGATTGGTGGTTGTTAACGACTGCTAATGCAAAATTCAAAATCATTTATTCAGTTTAGGCTACAAGTAGCTCTTTTGAAGATCATTATGCTATCGGTTCGCAAGTCTACTCTGGGCGGGAGACCTTGCACTGAGAAGAACTTGCAAGAAACTCGGCAAGATCATTTCCTTTCCCGTTTACAGTGTTATAATATAGGAAAATGCAGCCGGGACCAACGGCTTTACGTGCCTTCCGAAGCACGTAGCTCTAAATGAAAAATTTTTGGTCACCCATCCGAAAACCCGCCTTTGCGAAAGTTGCTTAGCCTTAGCGTTAACCACTGCGTTATCGAGCTCCCTTTATTCCGTGTCATCATCACCAGCTGATGTTATGCCCCCACTTCTGGGACACGAGCCTTCCCACATGGATGAAAAGAGAACGGGCCGTAAACCACCAACCTTACCCAGTGCGGATAGGTGGTTGTAACGACTGCTAACGCAGCCGGGACCAAAGGCTTTACGTCGCAGGAGCTCTAAATGAAAACTTTTTGGTCACCCATCCAAAAACCCGCCTTTGCGAAAGTAGCTTAACCTCAGCGATATCGAGCTCCCTTTAGCCTTCAGGTTTATTCCGTGTACTCACTGTTAATGAAACGGCCGCAAGCCTTGTCGAGGGCCGCCACGAAGCCCGAGTCGTTGTTGAACGCGACGAGCACCAGCGCGTTGTACTTCTTATGCACCTCCAGTATCGTCGACACGTATACCTTGGGATCCTGAATAAAGAAAAACAAGTTAAATAAGCATATTTTTTTTAAGTAAAATTTAAACACTGAAAAAAGACGACAACCTCAGGCGGGAATCGAACCACGCACCTTCCGCATTCCGGGCGGCTGCCTTACCACTTGGCTACCGAGGTCTGGCTTTCACCCGTCGAAATTTTTCAGTGCTTGATGCTTATGTTTTTTAGTCAACATTGCTTCATCAATCTTAGAAGTTTTCACCTCTGAGATCCGAAAGAAATATTTTTACAAATATTTGAACATTCGGTTAAGATGAAGCTGCGTTATAGATAAGTGTTTTTTATATATTTTAGCGTTTTTATTAACGCTTAAATATACTTAAGTAAAATTTAAACACTGAAAAAAGACGACAACCTCAGGCGGGAATCGAACCACGCACCTTCCGCATTCCGGGCGGCTGCCTTACCTTACCTTACCTACCTTACCTTTGCCTTTTTTTTTTGTTATTTTATTTATTAGCAATACATTTTTAAATAGTTTTTGTGGAAAAAAATATATGTTATTGGTATAAAGTGTGTTATTTTCTTTCAGTACTCCAAATTTGGTTGATTTGACGTTCATCAGACGCTGTTTTCAAATTGAGTCCGATGTTGATATTTTTTTTAACTTGCTTGTAATGTTATGTAATATTGTTGCAAGATTTTTTGGGTATAGTTTAGTGGGGGTATTAACTATAAAATAAATTTAAAATATAAAAGCCTTTGCAATCTTTGCTATAGATATAGATAGAAATAATATAGCCAGTGCCTCAATAGTTGAAGGTTCCGGGTGAAGTGCGCTTCCATCTTCGGCCATATCGTATTTTTTTCTCTTTTAGTTGATGGCTTTGTGCGATTCGCACATTTAGCCAGAGTCAAAGTAATTTTTCCTACAAGTAATACATAGATAAACAATTTTTTAAATATTTATAAAATTTTATAAAATACAGTGAAAAAATAAAAAATATATATTTTTTTATATATGATGAATGATAATGAAAATGAAAGTGTGAAATGATATACCCCCCAAGCCCTCGAGAATCTCAGTAAAGATGTGGGGCTTTACTAAGTCCTCACGCGGACTTCTTGAGATAATTTTAAAAGTGATGTTGCGATGTTTTGTTTCGTTTGCCAACAATCATGCACACTCACGAACACTTAACGGTTAATAATCCACCATTATTTCACATTAATATTCGACATAACACAAATTTTAGAAAACAAAACAAAACCGTAGACGTGATATTTATGGCGGTTTGACTGAAACGATCTATATGACATTTTAAATGTCTCTACCTTTTGAGCGACTATATAGTTGACAACATTTAGGAAACTTTGTACCGATATTATTGACTTTTTGGTCGAGTCTATTTATTTGATTACCCTGAGTGTCACTAACTTTATGACGCTAACTGTACGTGTGAAACTTTACACTTTACCCGGAGTCCTCAACTACTAGCTCTTGTTGATCAAAGAAGATTTTATCCCTAATTGTCGATACACAACAGTGCTATCACTAACATTGTTACTATAAATAAATATTTAGATAATATGTAGGTAGCTAGCTGGTATGTCTGGGTCTAAAATCGGTGGTCTAACCACTAGACCAGAGAGGCGGTTCCTCAAGCTAAAGTTGAAGTGCACCTGCGTGATAGATCCACGCTGCGTTGCAGCACGAAATGAGTCAGCTCCAAACGAAAATGAGGCCCATCTCTCACCCCTCCCCTGTCACAATTCCTACTCCCTCCTCAAGATCCAACTCCTTCCTCAAGGCCGGCAACGCATCTACGATTACTTTGGTTTTGCGGGTGTCCATGGGCGGCGGTGATTACTTTCCATCAGATGACCCGCCTGCTCTTTTGCCTCCTTTTAATATTTAAAAAAAGAACATTCTCACAAGGTTTTGGAGGTGATAGCATCGCATAATCGCTGTTTTACGTCCCCTACTAGATGAATGATGAATGTATGATACAGTGTTATTATTTTCTTAATATCTCTCGGTGATAACCTAATACTAATTTCCATGTCCATTAATTATTAGATTTATCATGTATATTAATACATGTGTTACAATACAAATATTGTATATGTGTATATGTGTGTGTGTGTGTGTGTGTGTGTGTGTGTGTGTGTGTGTGTGTGTGTGTATTTATGTGTGTGTGTGTGTATTTATGTATGTTTTTATTTATGTATTTATGTATGTATATATGTATATATATGTATGTATATATTTGTGTATATATTTGGATCGTAGCAAGTGGAAAGAAGTGGTCTCTGCCTACCCCTACGGGAAAGAGGCGTGATTATATGTATGTATGTATGTATATATGTGTGTATGTATGTGTGTATGTATGTATGTATGTATGTATATATGTGTGTATGTATGTGTGTATGTATGTATGTATGTATGTGTGTATGTATGTGTGTATGTATGTATGTATGTATGTAGCATAATACAGTATAGTACATACCGTGTGCGCACTTTCCCCGCACTTGTCGATGGCCTGAAGCCCTTGCGCGTGGATGTGCTGTTCTAGCAAACGTCGCAGTTCGCACAGACCGTCGGGGATGCGAGCAACCAGGCTATACATGCGGCCGAGGTCGGGGTTCTTCTCCCCGTCGAGCAGTTTCTGGGGAGAGAATAGAGGTAGGTTTCAGAAAAGGTAAGTAACGAACAGAGAGAGGAAGTTTTTAGTATAATCGTTAATCGTTAAGTGATGTTCCTGTGTTTTGAATGTGTATGTGTAATTGTACCAAATAAAGATTTTTTTCTTTTTTTATTTCTATGTAATCGTACAAATATGAAATTAAAATAATAATGTTCTAGTAGCACATTCATGATGGTCCTGTTATCTATTTAGAATTCTTCATCCTCATCTGGATCACAATGTGAATTACTAATGTTTCCAACGGATAGTCATCTTTTGGAAACATTATTAACCTACCCAAGGCCCCTAAAACCATTTAACCACT
This sequence comes from Eudonia truncicolella, assembly GCA_949315975.1. Classification (NCBI taxonomy): domain Eukaryota; kingdom Metazoa; phylum Arthropoda; class Insecta; order Lepidoptera; family Crambidae; genus Eudonia; species Eudonia truncicolella. Next base: position 4,791,981 of record OX438851.1, read on the forward strand.
GAACCACAGGGGCAGTTGAATCCTCAATTATTGAGGATGTTATATTTCTAAAGATTCTGTTATTTTTCCATCCTCTCTCACCATCTTGTCTCTACCACAATCATTTCTTTCAAGCCCTAATGGTTAGGCAACAGGCAACAGGAGAAGTTAAACAATGCCTCTTCTCAGTCCCCCCATCGAAGCCCGCATGGAGTATCTCGAGGTTTTCAATTAACTCCAGGTAGCAGGTATTCGCTAGCATAGTTATCTAGTGAAAACTATAGTACCCAAAACATGCACTATTGCTCAGAATTTTATAATGTCTCTTCCTCAACTACCACTTGGAACTCAGCGTGGAATATCTTGAGTTGCTTTTCGACGAGTACGGGTCACAGGTCTTGACCAGGCGTTCCATGGTGGTCACTTGCAGGTTCACAAGCGAGAGCTTCTACGTCTGAGACAAGTGATCTTCAAGAAGGCCAGAATGAACCTAGAGAATTTAGATCTTAGACCCCCCTAGGCCAGAAAGGCGGTTGAAACATCTTGGCCAGTTTCACCTTCTTCCCGATCAAATCCAGGTCACAGGTCTATGTCACCGACTGGCGAAGACCTGTATATAGTAATTCCGTGGAAACTATACTACCTAGAGCTCCTACTACGGTCTTACTAGATAAATCTTTTCGCCGAGTCTTCAATTGGAACTCTGCGTTGAGTATCTTCAGCTGTTTCCCGATCAACTCCTGGTCGCATGCCTTCATTTTTTTAAAGCGGAATCATTAATACCCTTTGACTATCCTCACCTGGAATTTGGAATATCTCCAGCTATGCCTTTCGTTCATCACACAGTCACAGGTCTCCTGCAGTCGCTGTAAATAATCTGGTGACAACAATAGAACCCAAGGCTCCTAAGACTGTTTAACCAGTCGGAACATATCTTTTACTATCAACCTGGAGATTCTGAGTGTAATGGTCTAACGAAGAGGCGGTTAAACAATGTATCTGCCTCAACCCTCACCTGGAACTCAGCGTGGAATATCTCGAGGTGCTTCTCGATGAGCACGCGGTCGCAGGTCTTGGCCAGACGTTCCATGGTGGTTTCATGCAGGTACACTTGCACGCGACGTTTCTCCTCCTGCAGTCGTTGTTCCGCCTGCGAAAAAGTTAACAGAAACTTAATAAATGTCATTATAATCGACAGTTTATATTATAGACAACGCCTTCCAAAATTGTCATAGAGTATATCACTTGAAAACTTTATGTACCGAGTTCTACGATCAATTATGTACTTACTAGATTACCGATGAGCGCTTGAAAAACGTTAGGCGACTTTGGGGACACGGAGCCACAATGACGTTTGTGGCGATGAGAGTAAATTATATGTAAAAATATTTTGCGACCTTAATTAATATTTATGGTTCCGATTTAAGGCTCACAATAAGCTGAAATTGTTGATGCTATCCAATGTTTTTCAGATTTTGTTATTCGAAATTTAAATGTATAGGTGTGAGCATACAGGACCACCTTCGAGATGCATTCTTGTTGCGGATCCTTTGTCTAGTACATTATTGATCGAATACTGAATTACAACACTTGAATTACAAAGTTCGTCACTGCAAACGGTAGAGGGCGCCACTACAACTGAATATACTTCTCGTTCAATTTAATTTCTTTCTTGTTAAGTCGAATATTCTACTCGTTCAGTTCAATGTTCTCGTTGATTAGAAAGGGGTATAATTTAAAAGCTCATCAGAAATATTTTTTAGACCCTAAGCCTAAGTACAAAATAAATAAATTGACTCCAAAAAAAAATTAAATGCCTTTATAAAAAGGGTCCTAAAGTATGGTCCAAAATAAATAAACACATATCACAATAGTTTCCTATATTGTACAAATGATCACCAAATATTTACACTATTATACAAATGATTGAGGATACTAGCTGCCCTACTCCTGTAGGTCACGTGTTAGGTTAGAAATTAAATTTTTTCGAGGTTATTTTTTTTATTAGACAACAGAAAGCAAAAATTACCAAACTGAAACTCGAGGCATAAAATATTGGTATTATCTATTTGGTGACAATATAACACATTTGGTATGAAATGCAGCTATAAGGTATTCATATATTTTTAAGGCATTTAATAATTTTTAGGAAACACAATTTGGTGATCATTTATCCGTTTTGGTAAGCGTTTCGAATTTTATTGATAGTAAAATTGATACATTTTTGGTAAGCGTTTCAACACAAGCCATTTGAAAGTCGTCTTCAATTAGTTGAATGTCCTCCTCCTTCAGTTGAATGTCCTCGTTCATTTGACTAGGTTTACCTTAACCACTTCCACACTCACTCGGTGATGTGACTCCTCTTTGGTATAGAATCTCTCGATCTAGATAAATTATTGTTTATAATTATTCCTATTTCTATGTTGAATAGCCCCCTACCTTAATCATGTACTCGGTGACGGGGTTATTCCGCAGGAAATCGGTGCTCTCCCTGGTGTAGAACCGCTCAGTGTCTTCGAGGAATACCGCTTCGAAGGTTTCCTTGTAGACGGCGAGGTTCTGGCCACGAGCGCTCGGGTCCTCCTCGTTGAGACCTAGGGCTACATAGCAGTCGATCACCTGGAAAATGGAAAAATATATTAATTTTACTTTTTTTTTACGTTAAATAATAATGCAAACTAATGATAGCCCCCGCCCCTTGGTCGAAATGTACAATGTTTCGACAATGTGTTTGTAACTCATATTAAAGATAAATGTTATCTTTCGCAACTCCTTCTTCATATAAACTACAACAATATCAAATCTCACACACAGATGCAGATCTCAGTATGCAGATTTTTTATAAATTATATAAAAACCTGTATTGAATCCTTTATTGTACATTGAAATTGTACAATGTTACTACTACGTGTCGCTAGATGGCGTTACTTGTAAACGCGCTGAATCGCGCTATAGAGATTTTTGCGTCGATACGTATAAGGTGTTGGTTACTTTTTTATGTTGAGCCGATCCGATCCGAACCCTTCGGAGAACCTAGTAGGGCCCGGTGAAGCTGAAAATGCCGCAGCGGCAATCAGCAATCTCTCTCCAAAAAAAAAAATTATGTTGAGCAATACATTGATTAGACATGGGCGTTTTCGTTTTTTCACCAAAACCGTTACGTAACCGTTATGGAGTTTTCATATCGATATGGATAACCGTTTTTACATATCGATGTCAGTAGGTACAGTTTACTAACTTAAATGCGTTATGTCATGTTATTAGTTAGTTTAGTTACGGCAAACTAACAACAAACGTTAACGCGCTTATTTGTCGAGTTATTTCAATGGCTAATAATATGTTATACATATTTATTAGTAGTTATGGCGATTTCCCTTCATGCTTTACTAGGCTTAGGACTAACAGAAAAGTTTTGTATTTTTAAAAGTGCAATACTTGAGTAAAGTTAAAAGCTAAAATGAAACTTATTATTATGAAATGTACCTTTTCTGGCGCATTTAAAAATCGACATATTATTGTTATTGTTTACTCTTTCAATTTCACGACACGTGTCACCAAGGTCAAGAGCGCATCAAAACTATAACCAAAAAACTCTTTCAAACAAATCATAACTCTAGCTTTAGGTACTAAAACTAATTTCTCAAGCATTGCACCAAATATGCACAAATTCGCTTCATCTCTTTTACTCCGCTATAAGAAGACAGAGAAAAAGCGAATGACCTCATATTCGCTTCATCCATCTCTTTTAAACCGCTTTATTAAGAAAGAGAAGAAGCGAATATCAATCCATTCGGTTGTGTGCAGTTGCAGTAGCACGGTTTTTGCGTTTTGGTTATTAGATCGTTTCCAGATTTTATAACGTACCTATTCTCGCGCGTGTTTTGATTTCATAGTTTTTGTAATATCGGTTATGCATAACCGTAATATCGATATGATATGATATGAAACTCATAACGGTTATTAGTTACGTTTTGATATATCGAACTCATGCCTAACATTGATACTTCCAATCCAAACATTTGTTTCATTGTTTGACCATACGATAGTTTCCGAGTTTATTAAGCACGAGTTCGTACAGAAATTACAGAATAAATTACATTATAAAAACATATACAATAGTGAGCGTATCTCTAAAAGAGATCTCTTCCAGCCAACCCTAGCTGTAGTTGGAAAAGAAAGTCTGCGATTGTGGATAGAGAAGAAGGGTTCTTGTGTCAAAAGACCGTTTGGGGCGGGAAGTGGCGGGTAAATAAGTAAAACGGGAACGTAGGTGATGAGGGAGCTGGGGGTAGTGAAGGATTTGACCTGCTTCATCATCAGTGCAAATATGTGAATTCGAATTTTGACTACCACCGTAGCAGAGTGGCTTGCACGCCGGACTTTGGGCGGCGCTAACTCCTGAGGTCCCGGGTTCGATTCCCGGTCGGGTCAATGTCGAAAACGAACTTTTCGATATTGTGTCGGGTCTGGGTGGTTGTGGTACCGTCGTCGTTACTGGTTTCCATGAAACGAGTGCTTTAGCTACTTACCTTGGGATCAGAACAATGTATGTGAAGTTGTCTCATATTTATATTTATTTATTTATATTATATTTATTCGCAAGTTCGAATCTCATATTTGTTTTATTATTTCACATTTGGCAAGCGTGCATGGCGACTAAACCATTACCCATCAGTTGCAGTGATGACTTGATTTCAATGATGGAGGCCTTTGCCCAGCAGTGGGACAGTAATAGGCTATTTTCTTTCTTTCGTTTCTGAATCAAATGTATTGTACTAACCCCAGAAACCAGTCGGGTGTTAATGGTCTCCCCGTTGCGCTCCCTCTCGATCAGCTTGAGCACTGCATTAGTGACCTGCTTGTTGAGCCGCTGGAACAGATTGTCGCGCCAAGTCACCAGCGCCAGCTGGTAGATCTCATAGATGCCCTGGAGACAGACAGACACGAAATATAAATCATCATTATTATCATCAGCTCATTTTATGTCCCCACTGCTAAGGCACGAGCCTTCCCTATGGATGGATAGGGAGAACGGGCCATACACAACCACGCGAGCCCAGTACGGATTGGTGGTTGTTAACGACTGCTAATGCAGACGGGACCAACGGCCTTTACGTGCCTTCCGAAGCACGCTCGAGATGATAAATTTTTGGTCACCCATCCGATGACCGGCCTTAGCGAAAGTTGCTTAACCCCAGCACTCGCAGACCGGGCGCGTCAACCACTGCGTCATCCAGTTCCTCATAATATATACCAAATCTTAAGCCATAGGAGTACACGTGCTATTTCCGGATTCCGGGTGCTACATATAGTTACAAGATAAAAGTTTTACTTGAAAAATTAAACTACTCCCAAGAAGCTCGAGTGGGAATCGAACCGCTAACCGTGTCGTAATACCTCTGGCTTGCAGCGAAAACCTCAAAATACTATAAAAGTCAACGCGTCTTCTCGGGTTTCGGTAGCTCAGCGGTCAGCGGACCTAATGTACACAGTTGCACGTAAGACTACGACAAACTGTTAACAAATATTGAATTTTATACCTATATCACATTATTAAACATTAATTGAAAAAAAAATTGGCAGTTTTGTATAGTAACCTGTACCAATATTATTTTTAATAACAAAACCCTCACCTTTCTCCCCTCCTCGCATTCGCGCTTCACCCAGTGCCGGTTCAGGTATGCGCACACGCCGTTCAACACGCGGGAAGAGAACTGGTACTCCTCCCACTGCTTCGTGTAGAACGCCAGCACGTCTTCGCCCATGAGATCGGCACCGTTCTGTTGACAATAAATAGAAATAACTTGTTGAAAGCAGGGCTTGATAACGTCACCAAGTTCACACTATACAACGTGAAACAGAAAGGTATAGGTCAAAATAAAAAGATCCAAAGTGTATCCGATCTAGATCTTGTACGCTGAGTTACTTAGACATAATTATTAACTTAAATTTGTTATGCAATTTTTTATAGCAGTGGGGACATAAAATGAGCTGATGATGATGATGAAGTTTTGAGCACTAACTTAATTTACCGGTAAAAATGCCACCCATGTAACAATAGCAAGCATAACGTTACCATAAAATCAGCTGGTGAAGATGATGATTACAATGATGAAGTTTTAATCTTGGAAGAATACCAACCTGGAGTAGATTAATGAGATAGATCCTGAGGAACTCGCGCAGTCTCTTGTATAGTTCTAGGCCGACCAGCTGAGCACCGCCTTGCACCTGACCACTCTGTAACAAAGCGAAGTGTTAAACAATAAATAGAAACACTGGCAATTACTACTGGCTTGTCTTACAAAATATGCAAAAGGAATATAGAAATAAGGCATGTGTACCAACCAAAAACTACAACAAATAGTTAGACTAAGAGATGCCCAAAAATGCCTACTTGAAATTTTATACAATATATTTAAAAATTAAATACGCTACAATTAATAAATAATTGTGTATATTGTGCTCATAGTGCTATTTATAAAATGTTTTTGTTTTGTTTATATAATTTTAACGCAAATTTTATTGCGATACAAATTACAAAAACACAATGTTGAAAAAATTTCCATGAGCAGGATTTGAGTCAGGTGCTCACAGGCGGGCTGGTTAGAACCAAGATAGCTCAATTGGAAGAGCACCTGACCCGGTATGTCAGAAGGGTGCAGGTTCAAATCCTGCTCGTGGAAATTTTTCCAACATTGTGTTTTTGTAATTCATAGTGCTATATTTAATCAAATTAAAAATAACGCCAGAAACACTACTACAAATAAACTTCCACAATAAATTATGAGGAATACCGAAATGTTATATTCTGATATAAATACTTGATTAGAAATAAATAACATTAGGACAAAACAATACAAAATAACATCTGAAAAGAACGACAAATAAAATAAACTACCAAAAACTGCCACAGCAAGTTGTATGGCAACTGCAACAAAAGGCACATGTACTGGCAACACCGACCTGTTTCTTTCCACCATAGTTGTTTCTGCCGCCGCCGTTGTTGGCGCTGTTCCGGCCAGCCGACGAACTCGAGCTCTGGTGGTTCACCGACGTGCAATAGTTGTACACATGACTGGTAGTGTGGTGTCAAGGAACATAATGTACTGATTACAAAGAACTTTGTATGTCATTTAAGTACGAATGTTAAAATTTTGTCTTCAACCCTACAATACAAAATACAACCAATTCTCTGGGAAAACCACAGACCTATAAAAATAAATCAGCCAAATCAAAAGCCGTTCAAACTTCAAAATCTCTCAAGCTCTCGAGTGATGCTCTGGCTTGTCTGTGGGGGAAAACAATGATTTTAATTTTTGAGATGCAAATAATCTCGCTCCTCGTTCTGTATGCCCCCCACTTAAGGGAACGTTAATTCTGAAAACTTGAAAAAAGGCTGAAAAAAAAACACTGTTAAAAAAATATTTCCTACACTTAAAAAGTAGTTAATGGCTTATTCGCTACAACATCCAGTTGTAACATTTTATTTGCAAATAAACGTAATAAATCTAAATTGAAAGGGATACGTATACAGATGGATGTATCTCTTCTTCACCATATATTGCCGCTTGTATACTTGTTCAATGCCTTCTTGCAAGTCGCCCCATATCTGGAAAAGCAAAACATTATGCATTATGAGTTTCAGAAACTCATTCAAGCCCTTGCAGAGGTGATAATTTACATAGACTTTGCGCCGTTTTATAAAAGAAGTCACACAATAAGGAGATTGGCAGAAGGTAAGCTTTATACATAACGCGGTCGAGCAACACACACTCGGACGCGAAATCGCGGACCATCTTAAACCAGTCTGCGCAGCGCAGCTGTTGCAAGATGCATGTGGCTTTGAGAGGATGTTATGTGTGCGTGGCTCGAGCGCGTTTGTATTAAGCTTAACTTCTGCAGTCGTCTTATTTTGTGTTTGAGGCCAGCTTTTTAGCTTCCTACGTGGTCTAGTAAATAGACCACCGTTTCCGGGTTCGTTTTGCAGGGGTTAATTATTGTATTTGGTTTGGTTAGTGGTAGGTCTTGTTTCGAATAAACTGGCTAACTTCCACCATCTTAACAAGTAAGTCCTCAAATTAGTAGTTTTAGTGGCTTTGTTGTGTTCCGAACTAACGCCTAGCAATGAAGATTACCTCTGGTTGTTCGGCTGGTAGTAGGGCTTGTTTGTCCGCCTGGCTAGCTACCACCATCTTGTCTTAATATGTCGCCATAATATTAGTGTTAGTAGCTTTGTTGTGCTCCGACAGTTAAGATATGATGATAGCCAGTGTCAGTGTCGGTTTTCATCTTCGACCATGTGTCCTCCCCAGCATACATTCATGTATTAGCTTGAGCAATATTCCTAAACTAGTAGTGAGAATACTGTGGTACTATTTGGCACTATTCTGGGAAACAAATAGCGGAATTCTTCGGTGAGTACGCTAAGAGAAGAGACATCTTTCGGCCAAATCATCACTTAACATAAGGTGAGACGAATGCCACGTGATTGCCTTGAAACTTTATTGTGTTCCAATGGTTACATTAAAGGCAATCTAGGCAAGTTTGTCGCTTTGTTTCTTTGGGCTAATCTCTGGAACTACTGGTCCAATTACAAAAAATATTTCACTGATAGAATGCTACATTCCGTGCGGGTACGGGGTAACATAATAACACACGGGCGAAGTTGCGAGTACAGTGCTAGTAGGTAATAAACAATTTTGAAAATCAAATCTAACTCAAGTGAAGCCGCTAAAGGCATCTACTATTAAAAAAATATATTTTATTACCTACTTAAGTAAGGAATGCCGGTTATAAAGGTACAAACCTCATCGAGGATTGTCTATTGGTGAATGTAGAAAGGTTTGGAAGCCGCATCGTAAAATTACCAAAACACGCTGGACACAAATATGAAAATAAAATGAAATGAAAATAAATGTATTTGATAAAAATGGAAAAAGCGCATAGGAGAGTCCCAAAACGGTTCCGTGTCCGACTCCGCAAAACGCTAGCCTTGAGGTTAGCGCTGATCTTCCGTCGGAGCCGGTTTAGGTGATGCTGCGACAGCAACACAAACGTAACACACAAAAGTGTACAAAATATAAAAAAACAAAAATAGCATCCTTATGTATCAAAAAAATAATAGTAAATTTAAAAAAATATATTATAGGGTGTTTTACAACAACAGTTTTGCATACATATAAATAACCAGAAAAAAGTAACTTCGGGAAATATCTCGAAGCAAACAATATGCAAATTGGTTTTTTTATTTATTTTCATCATCATCATTATCTCCATCTTCTCTCGGCCCACTGCTGGGCATTAGCCTCTCTTTGTTTAGATACTGCATGGATTGGATTGTCAAAGTTATTTTCGGAACACAAAACACAAAATATATTTTTATTTTGTTATTGTCGAGTGCTATCGCCCGAATTAAATATACTTAGGTATATTTTTTATGTTATTATGAAATATACAACCAATTTGAAAAAATGAGGAGCTCGATGGCGCAGTGGATGACGCGCCCGGTCTGCGAGAGCTGAGGTTAAGCAACTTTAGCAAAGGCTGTCATTGAATGGGTGACCAAAAATGTATCATCTCGAGCTCCTCCGTGCTTCGGAAGGCACTGTGCAGCTGTTGGTCCCGGCTGCATTAGCAGTCGTTAACAACCACCAATCCGCACTGGGCCCGCGTGGTGGTTTATGGCCCGTTCTCCCTATCCATCCATTGCGAAGGCTCGTGCCCCAGCAGTGGAGACATAAAAATAAGCTGATGGATCACCATCAGCTCATTTTCATGTCCCCACTGTATCATCATCATCAGATGATGACACAACAAATAATATTACAAACACTGTTTTAAGTTTTGTTATTATCTTGATATTTTCGAACCCTGGTGCTGCAGCATATTTATACTTCTAACATAAAGTTAATGAAGCCCAGTTCTATTTTAAAACGTGGCATTAGGTCAAAGTGTAAATCAACTTAATCACTGCAGCACAAAGTTCAAACTAGAATCGTTAATTTATACTTCCATCAGACATCGACCATTTAATTAACAGTAAATTAATTTACAATTGCTATACAAATCTCAACGCAGACTGCGCACACTATTTCTACTACGCAATATGACGTATCATTTCTGGGCCATCTTGGGCTATTACCACCACGATCACTCAACAGATTTCCAGTTCATTGCGTGCTTTCTATCACTGTGATTATGACTGCCGCAGTATAGCGCTCAATGAACTATAAATCCGTTCGCCACGTCGCAAGATGCTGTGCTTGTGGCTAAGGCCCTTCGATCAATAATAGATCCTAAGTAGTACTAGGTTTCCGAAAAGCGCTTCATGTCCCCTCTGGGGCACGAGTCTTCCCTATGGATGGATAGGGAGAATGGGCCATCATAAACCACCACGGGGGCCCAGTTGATTTGGTTGTTATCGAATGCTAATGCAACGGGGACCAACAGCTTTACGTGCCTTGCGAAGCACGGAGGTGCTCGAGATGACACATTTTTGGTTACCCATCCGATGACCGACCTTTGCGAAAGTAGCTTAACTTCAACAAGCGGTGACCGCGCTCTGACTCCGATCCGATCCGAACCCTTCGGAGAATCTAGAAGCGCCCGGGGACGCGCACTTGTGCGCGATCCCGTTCCCTCTAGATAACCTCTGAAGGTGTTTCGTTTCACACGGCTTGAGGGACCCTCTACGTTCCTCGCCGCCCCCAAAAAAGCCCGGTGAAGCTGAAAATGCCGCAGCGGCAATCAGCAATCTCTCTCAAAAAAAAAAAAGCGCTTCTAACCACTGCGACATCGAGCTCCTCCGATTACAGTATTAAATAAAAATGTTAGACCATTTTAATTGACCTATATTTTCGAGATTTATGGTTTATATGAAGCTGTTGATGCTACGTAAAAACCTTGTAATAAGATATTTAGATGTAGGTACATATAATACATTTTGTTCTGGATTCTTAGAATGACACTAAATTGAAGCTAAATTGGTCCATTTCGAAACTGTGTGTAAATGAACCAATACTACAGCTGAGCTGAGAAATCCGTTAAAATAAAGGGATCCTATTGGTTGATTTGACAGCGCGGCGCAGCTCAGCTACAATGGAGTATCACCCTTAATCCCGGTCAACCCGAGCCGAGGTCCGATCCTTTAGAGGCGCCCTCGGGTTGTTACGCTCCCCGATCCGATCCGAACCCCTCGGAGAATCTAGTAGGGCACGAGCACTAGTGCGTGATGCCGTTCCCTCCAGAAAACCTCTGACGGTAATTCGTTTCACACGGCTTGAGGAACCCTTTAAGTTTTACGCCACCCCCATAAAAAAGCCCGGTGAAGCTGAAAATGCCCAGCAAATTCTCTCAAAAAAAACAACATCCTTAATCTAGTACTACTATTGATCGAAGCTAAGGCCCAAAGTTTTACAAGCTGCGTACGTACAAGCAATAAAACATGAATTGACTCTATAAATAATCATAACTGGGTCGATACGATATGGTGATTTTTTACAAGCCGGGGCATTCCTCACTTGGCCCGTTGCCAGACTTGCATTAAAAATAATAACGCCAAATCAACGGAAGTTAGGCATGGAGATTGTTTGGAGAAATTCTTTATTTTAACTAATGGACTCAAATCTGGACTGGAGGAGGGCCAGTCTTCGTGCCGGATGAAGTCGATTTCACGCGCCGCCAGCCTTGTGTGCTCTTCGCTCTATAAGCTGGCGCCGAAACTTGTTGGAATACCCAGTGTCTGTTATTGAACATTGTATGAGAAACAGGTTCCACAAGGTTCGTCAGGACTGTATTTTGATATACAACTGCATTCGTTTTTACACCTTTCTCACAAAAATGTACCTCTGTTAAGCCCCAATAAGAAACTCCCAACCATACCATGAGCGAGGATGGAAAATGACCTCGTTGGACACGCGGAATACGGTTGCTCGCTTCTTCACTACTGTGTGCATACACATTAATTACCATTTTGTTTGTTTGTAGCTCTCTTCTACGGTAAAAATTTTTTCATCCGAAAAAAGAATTTCACGATATTTTTTTCCGCTTCAACAAAGCGCGGCATCTCTTCAGTCTCAGGTCCATTAGACGAGCATGCAAACGATGTCCTGTTTTTCTTCGATATGCCCGAAGCCCTAAGTCTTCATTTAACACCCTTTTCACCGTGGTTCTGCTTAATCCCATCTGAAGGGCTAACAGTTTCTGCTTACGTTTGGGATTTCTTTGAATTCGCGCCTTCACAGCTTTTATCACTGCTGGAGTCCTAACAGACCGAGGGCGACCACTTCTTGACCTGTCATCTACACTAGTCTTCATTGTATCGTTTGATGGTACGATAAACGAATCTTTTGGTTAAATTCAAATTTTTCAGTATGTCAAAAATTTGAATTGCGTAACCGCAACGATGCAACGCTATAACTGCAACACGGTCTTCTTTAAGCGTCCACTCCATATTTAAAAAAGAATAAAATTCTAAAAAGTATACATTTTTATTTTCATGAACAATTTGAAATTCGAATTTAATAAACTTTTTTGTGGCCAGCATTCTAAAAGAAAAGTTTTTACTGTGTGACAATACTTATGACCTGACTGTGTCTACTCGCCAATAGTAACCCGACGTCACATTTAGTGCCCCCGACCCACGTCCAATAATCGGTCACCGGACCGATTTTTTAGTCGATGAAAATGAAACGTATGGAGTTGCAACTAAGGTATGTTGCAACGCACACGTCCTACAAAAAATCGGTCACAAAATCGCTACTGAAATCTCGGCGAAAAAATCGGTCCGATTCATCGGTCCTACAAATGTGCGTGATGTGCAAGTATCTTGGAACCCTTGTCTCTTAGTCGCCTCTAGGACATGCGAGAGAAGTCATGCAGCTGATACATTATTTTCATGTTGCAGACCAGCATGGGACTAAATTTTTTTATGGTGACAGACATAGATAAGATGGAAGTATCTAGCCTTATGAGAGGCGTAATTCCAGCAGTGGACTAATATAGGCTAACGATGATGTTTAAACCATATCGTGTTCGCGGTAAACTTCAGAAATAAACAGACAGGATTATAGCACACACAAGAATAAACTTGGATATATCATTTAGTGACCATAGTAAAATGTTAAGCTACATACACTAAGGACGGTCACCGGATGGATGACCAAGAGTACATTACTACAGCAACTCGGTGTTTTGGAAGGCCAATTACATTTATTACTAAGGCTTCATGACCTTGATACAACTGTATCAAACCGACACATTATGGGCTTACGGCACGTGAAAAATAAGATTGTATGTACAGTCACGAGCATAAACGTGTACACACTTTTGACTCTTATTCCTTCGTATTGAGAGTTACATTGTTTACATGGTTATTGCTCGTGAAGTTAGTACCTATGTATAAGTCCATACAAGTACTTTCTAAGAGTATAAGCTGTCTGTAGGTATATTATGGACGTACTGTACTACATGGGGCATGTACTGATCTCCGAACTTCAGTAAGGAGATGGCACTAAATATTGATGATGACTGTACTTATTCCACCCCGAACGCCTCGGAGAATCTAGTAGGGGACGGACGGGCACGGATGCGTGATGCCATGCCCTCTAGAAACCCTTTCGAGGAAGTTCGAACACTACGGTATGAGAAACCTTAATTATGAAAAAAAAAATTCTTAAGTTTCTCGCCTCTGTAAAGACAGTAAAAAGCCAACAGGGTTAATTGCACCAGTGTTCGACATTAAACATTTAAAATCATCATCATCATCATCAGCTCATTTTTATGTCACCACTGCTGGGGCACGAGCCTTCCCTAGGGAGAACGGGTCATAAACCACCACGCGGGCCCGGTGCGCATTGGTGGTTGTTAACGACTGCTAATGCAGCCGCAGCGGGACCAAGGGCTTACGTGCCTTCGGAAGCACAGAGAGCTCGAGATGATAAATTTCTGGTCACCCATCCGTTGACGGGCCTTGCGAAGTCGTTTAACATCAGCACTCGCAGACCGAGCACGTTAACCACTGCGCCATCAAACTACTCATTTATTTCTCCTCCTCATTAAAAATACGGTTCAGGAACTGCTTTTAGTCTAACAACAATTGAATACAGAACACTTGTTTCGTAGCTGCCATCCAGTGAAATTTTAATAAAAATCTATTTTATCTTTTGGCGACGAAAACTGTGTCGAACATTAAGCTTAGTGTCGAACACTGGGTACCACTACCTAGGTTATTTTTATCAAAAAAATACAGTTTCATTTTATTACCCCTCTTTTAGCATTTATTTCATCTCACCTGATGTTATGTGATCCGAAATCCGCATTAAACTGAGGTACTGACTATCTTATCGTAATGGACCACAACCACAACTATCTACTAACTATCTACATTAGAACACAAAGTACAAAAATGCTTTTGTTTTGTTTATATAATTTTAACGCAAATTTTGTTGCGAAACAAATTATAAAAACACAAATACCTAAAAAATATATTTTTCAAAATTTTCCTTCACCACTTTGTCGGCGTGATTAATATGTATATCCATGCCAAATTACAGCTTTTTAGTACTAAGAGTCTATGAGCAAAGACAAATAGATATGACCGTATATATGTCCGTTTGTCTATCTGAGGATAGACAAACGGACATGGCGAAACTATAAGGGTTCCTTGTTGACTACGGAACCCTAAAAAAGGAATTGTGTGGTGACAGACTTAGATAAGATGGTGGTAGCCAGCCAGGCGGGCTTAAAATAAAGCCACAATTAGGCATCACACCTGGAACCTGTTTTTTTGAGGGATCGGTCTAACAACTAGACTAAGCTAGCTATCATGTACACAGACCTGGGGCCCGACCGCCTAACCGATTGCTTTGGCTACGTGTATAGTTTATGACGTCATCTTGTCATCTAGCTAATATGCGTATAGGCATATATCTATAGCTATAGCCTATAGCTTTCGATATTGCTTTCATAGGCAGTACGAAATGACAAGATGACGTCATAAACTATACACGTAGCCAAAGCGATCGGTTAGGCGGTCGGGGGGCTGCACATCAGACTACCACAAACTGCCATATTTCCTTTAGACCTTAATTTCTATGGCATATGGTTGAAGAAATTTGACAGTTTTGGATAGAATGTTTTTTCTATGTTTATATAATTTTAACACAAATTTTGTTGCGAAACAAATTACAAAGACACAAATGTTGAAAAAAATTTCCACAAGCAGGATTCGAACCCGCACCCTTCTCACATACCGGGTCAGGTGCTCTCCCAATTGAGCTATCCTGGTTCTAACCAGCCCGCCGAAATTATTCAACACTATTTACTTTTTTACTTTGAAAGCCAAAGGCGCCCATTCAATGTCAACAACTACCGTCATTGACATCTGATCATAATATTTTTACAAATACTAAAGATCAGTTAAGAAAAAGGCAAGGCTATTTATAATTTTTTTTTTCTTTGTTATATTTTTTTAAAGCAAATGTTGTTGTGTCTTTGTAATTTGTTTTGCAAGAAAATTTGCGTTAAAATTATATAAACAAAGAAAAAACATTTTATAAATAGGTAGCTGGCCTTCTTCTTAACTGATTTTTAGTATTTGTAAAAATATTATGATCGGATGTCAATGACGGTAGTTGTTGACATTGAATGGGCGCCTTTGGCATTTAAAGTAAAAAAAGTAAATAATAGTGTTGAATAATTTCGGCGGGCTGGTTAGAACCACGATAGCTCAATTGGGAGAGCACCTGACCCGGTATGTCAGAAGGGTGCGGGTTCGAATCCTGCTCGTAGAAATTTTTTCAACATTTGTGTCTTTGTAGTTTTGGATAAGTTGACGTGCAAGCGTCTGTCTGTACTAAGGACGTCCGCTGCGTTAAGCGGCCGCACGGCGCGCTTGACAGGCGGGCTGCTCTATGAATTTACGTAGATATATGAGACGCGATTAAAATCAGTAAGTTCGTACTTGCAAAACTTGAAAAAATTTTAGATTTTGAAATTTTTGCTGACTGTACCTACCAAAAACATAATATAATGTATAGTAAAGGCAGAAACCAACCACTTACCTGGTCAAAATCCTTCTGCCGCAAAGGCATTTGGGGCTTCACGCTGGTATTACTGCTGACGGAACTCATGCTGGCAAACTAACCCTCCCTCTCATAAATACGACGCAAAAAAATTAACAAGACGCAATAAAAAAGTTATAATTGAAATTGCACTAAAATCAACCACGATTCATGTGTTTTGTATAAAAAAAAACAATAATAATAATATTAATTACACTAATCACGCGTAAGAGATCACAGTAGAGAATTATGTTTATTACAATATTTACAATAACATAATTTCTTTCTTTTTTAATTTATATTTTAAAAAAATATTATTTTTAATTAACGCCTAACGGAGCTGTAGATTCCTTTGCTTATATCTGAAAAGATAAAGAAATACACCTTTAATATCAAATCACATTACGTCAACGTCATCAACATCTCTTTTTATGTCCCCACTGCTGAGGCACAAGCTTCCAATTGATGAAAACAGAGGGAGAACAGGCCTTAAACCACCACACAGGCCTAGTGCTGATTTTGTTAACAACTTCCGAATCATGAAGGAGCTCAAGATAATAAAACCATAATACAGCTCTGTTACTTCTATAACATACATACATATAATCACGCCTCTTTCCCGTAGGGGTAGGCAGAGACCACTTCTTTCCACTTGCTACGATCCTTACATACATGTTTTGCTTCGTCCACTTTTTAGCATTAGCATTTCATATTAATATTCTTTCTTAATGATCTGCTTATAAAACTGTGTTAAGCATTATTTTTGAAGTGTTTGTTAGATTATTCTCATAATTGTGAATAATTATTATGTTCTTATGAGAATAAAGTGTATCTCAAAAGCCTGAAGCATAGAAAGTTTCCATAAAATAAGCTTATTGGTTTGAAGGAATTCAAGCTTTGAAGTTTGTATGGAATACTGAGATGTGAAATGGCTTTATATTTATTTGTTGAAAAACCCATATCGTCCCACTGCTGGGCAAAGGTCTCTCATTTTTAATCCTAGTTGTTGTCATAAGAGTGCACTGGTTAAAATTCTCTTACAATTTTTTTTCCCAGTTGTTGTCGTAAGAGCGCACTGGTTAAAATTATCTTAGATATTTTTTATCCTAGTTGTTGTCATAAGAGTGCAGCATAAGAGTCCTTAAGGCTAAGCAATTGGCCTCCATCTCTCCTGATGATAAGTGATGATAAGGCAGAAAGTGGAAGCGCACTTCATCTAGAATCCTCAACCACTGAGGCACTGGCTTTCTTATCTCTAGCTGCTTGCTGTAACACAACAATGCTACAAACATTGATGTTATGGCAACATATTTAGATAAGATGGTGGTAGCTAGCCAGGCAGATAAACAGGATTTACCACCAACAAAACAGAGTACAGAAACATGTACCCCCACTGAGAATCAAAACGTAACCTCTTGGTCTTCGACCAGTGGTCTTCACCACAAGACTAGAGGCAGATATTTATGACTGATCACCCTACTAATTATTAGCTATTAATCATGTGGAAAGGCGTGTGCCCAGCATTGGGATGTTTATAGGCTTATAATGATGATATTGATTATAGAAACAGATTATCAGAACACATAGTGCATATTAACTTTGTTATACCTAATAAATGTTTTGCCTTAAAAATACACAGTAATTTTACTTTCAAGCTCTTGTTGTAAGCTGAAATTTACATAGCAAATTAAAAAATAACATGTATTTTATGTGTTGCCCAAATTTGTGTTGTATTTTTTCTGGTAAACAAAAAAGGAAAGAAAATATTATAATATTAATCCCATATATTTTCTACATTTAATTATTTATTTATTTGACACATATTTGATACTGTGATATTGGTAGAATTGTGCAAAAGTATCTTTGCAAAACAAAGAGAGAAGACGAAATTAATTTGTTTATTTAATATTGAACATCTTGACAATTTATATGCAACTAAACCTGAATATTGTAGACTTAATTGCACAATATGGGTTATTTGCAACAAAATACGTGTCAGTTTTAGCAGTTGTTAGGGACCAGTTTTGCCTGTATAATTTTTTTATTACCTACTTTATTTTGTTGCTTTTGTTTTGAATCAAAACTTAGTACCTACTCTGAATTACATACACTGTTTAGTTGAATGAGATTTTTATGATTTTGCAATGCCCACAAATAAGAAAGGTCAAATGACATTGTGGTGTGATTGTGCAGCATTAAAATACTTTTTACCTAAAAACTATACACAACTACACAACTACACAACAATGACATACCAAATAATTACACCCAAAAGCTATGGTCAAGTAATCATTATTTTATCAAATCTGTGTGGTTGATTGCAAATACATAGTATTGACACAAGGAAGTAGAGAAAGACATTAACTGGTTTCACAACTGTTCCTTTAGTAAGGCTGTATTGTATACCAGTTACCTACATGTTTTAGCAACATAAAAAAATCTCAAACAACATAAGTAAACAAATTATGAGCAAGTTAAACTGTGTTTTAACAACAGAGCGACTATTAAACAACAGTAACACCTACTCAAGCAGAAACTGTGCCAAATTTACATAAAGTCGTCGACGTAAAATAGGCAAAAAAAAAGGTTTTACCTCAGTGCAGTTTACACCTTCATGCACTTTCAACCCACATAAAAAAATATACCTATCTTGCGAAATAGCGGGAATCAACGGTGGTAGCTGATACCAAATATAAAAGTAAAAGTGCTTTGCATGCATCTCTGACAAAGAAATCGAGATTTTGTAACCAAACAAGGGCAAATAAAAACACGATGTTTTTTCGTACCATCGCCTACGCATTATAAGTACGTACCTCCACAATTCCACTAGCACTTTACATGGTACAGTTGTTCTACTATAAATAAACAATAAATCAACGTTTTCAACAACATAAAATGTAAAGGAATTACGACTGATTTGCTAGCTTTAACATTTAGTCTAAGTAGGTACCTACCTACCTACCTGTCAATTACTGACAGCTACGAACACGAACAGTAATACGCGGCAAAATAAAGACTAACATCGATTTAGCAGAAATAATACTAGGCTAACAAAAATACTACTCGGTCGATTAATACTTACGTAGCACCCGTTTTCACGCTGTCATCGACCACATTTCACTTCTTCAAACACAACACAATAAAACACTGGTGTGATTAAATCACCTTAGGAAACTGATTGTTGTAATTAAGCAGAACTAAAAAATCAAGTTCAAATAGGCCTTCTTTCGATCCACCATTCTTTGATTCTTTACACAATCGTTCGTTCTGTGCAATCGAATCAAAAGAAACAAGGAAGAAGAGAGAGAACTGTCTGTGTTTTCTTTATTTATTGAACGCTAGGTGGCGCTATTAAGAAAATGCGTTCACGCGCAAGTTATTTTAATTCGATCGATTGGTATTTAATATCTTATTCATTTAAATATGTTGTTGTTAATAATGTTTATATTTAGAAGAAATAGAATATCTTCCTTACTTCTATCTAGTTCTACTACGTATTCAAAATGTAGTGTCCATTAAGGTGGCGTACACATGTTCGATTTCATGTTTGTTGTTATATCTCTTTTAGTGCGTAATTACTGCAAACACAAATAATTAGTGCCTCTTCAGTTTAAGAAATAAAGATCTTTTTAATGTGTATGCTGGCATCACGCTCAAGCTGGCGTACCCATGACCATTCTCGAAAATTACTTATATTATAGCAGCTTTCCAAGTTGCTGACCTTCGGTGTGCTGCCGCCGCCTCGTTTGTACGCCTAGGTTGTAGACTTTCTAGAAGATCGTGTCCTTTGTGAGGGTAGTTCCTCCACGTTCAACAAAGTCAATGTCGGATTGCCGCAGGGTTCTGCGCTCCTGACCTGCTCTATTTCTTCTGCATATCAATGACATGTTGTCCTTAGGCAATATCAATTGTTATGCGGATGACAGTACGGTGCATGAGCGGTACTTGGGACATCTTGCGGCAAAGTAAGCCGATATCGTGGTGAAAAAAAACTGAACCTGGCTCTCGATCGTGGGGATCTAAGTGGGGATCTGAAAACCTGGTCGAGTCTAATGCTAGCAAAACCCAGGTTTGTGCATTCTCGTCCAAGGTTACTCCCTTCCTTACTCCTCCCTCTCTTCAGAACTCTCTGTTACCCATTTTGATGGACCTCAAGTCTGTTATAAAACTAATACGGCTAGGTTAAAGATCATCGGTGTTTTAAACACGTCGCAAAACTTCATTTGTTCTTAGATGTTAAATTCCGATGCAAATCAAAGCATATCATGCCTTACGCTGAGGCTCTAAGAGTCATAAAGTAAGCAACCCAAATTACACGGAAAGAAGAATATTGCAGTTTAATAATTTTGACGTGACAACGTCTTATAAATTGGTTTGCCGGGTGACACTTCAAGAAACTGCGTTACGCTCCGCTCACGTTATGCGCTCACAATGAGAGCGAGTGAGAGGCACGCGTCCCTTCCACTCGGGCATGGTTAGCCCGCCTAAGAGCGAGAGAGACAGACATAAAAAGTGAAAGGTATGTATGTGTAAAGGTAAAAATAAAATTTTGTTAATATGAAATTCAGTGCGAGATTCTTTGTATAAATTAATGTTTTAAATATAATTCTTTGTATAAATAAATGTTTTAATTTGTTACTATTATTTCATCCTTCTTCCTACTATACGAATGAATATTCACATTAAAATTATTTTACCACTCAAAGTCGTTGTCACGTAAAACTTTCGCCCGTATATCGACTTTACAGGCAACCAATTTTTTTTGTGAGAGATATTTTGGAAATAGGTATTTGTCCATGAAATAAGTGTGGACATATAAGTAGTAATAGTAAGCATTAGTAGGTATTAAAGTAAAAATTAGTAGGTATAAACGGTGTCTTCGCTGTTTATTAAAAAAAAAACGAAAAAAGCAGAACATAATAAGTGCTACTGTATAACAAAAATAAGAGTTTAAAGCTGCTCCCTCACTGTAATGTAATATTTAGATTCGACTTTGAGCATTACATTGCAATACTACCCAAGGTGCACGGTTTTCCTCCCTCACTGATGTAATTTTCGAATCTGAACGTTACATTACACGTGAATGCTCTCGGTGAGGGAGCACCTTAACAATAAAAAATGTAATAAAAATCGTTTTTTTTTCGATGCTCAAGTCAGGTATCTACCCGGTATCAAGCGTCTGTTTATTCGTAACTAGCCGCTGGTTTCGGTAACTACCGGCTTACAAGCAGCTGGTTTACAACTATAAACGAGAATTTATATGGCAAAGTATGACATAAATATGACAAACGAGGAGGATTTTTTATATTCGTTTACTTTCTTTCTCTTTTATATTTACTTCACTTTAAAGTCCTGATTTTAAAGAATTAGTAAAGGTTACCCTATGTCACCAGAAGAGTGAGATAGCTATACAATAATAATTGCTTGTTTCAACTAACAGGCCTCTCCAGTTAAATCTACATTCTACAGCTTCATGACTTGAACAGCCGGATGACTTGCTTGATTTTAAAATTTAGGTAGAAGTTGGTACATACCTAGCTAATTATCCTATTTTTTTCTAATCAATAAACATGTTGTATTTACTTTTTTATCATACAACAAATTTTGTTGTATTATTATTTAATTCTTCGTTTTAGGAGAATCAAAAGATGTTTGCTATCATCAGTCAGACTTAGGCGATAGCGATATTACATACCGGTAAGTTAGAGGGACATTTAGCGGATTTTCATACGATATTTTTCCCTACTGCAAACGGCAACACTGCAAAATGCAAATTAGTCAATGTTATTTTCATTTTGACATTAGATTAGACAACTCCCATCCCAGTAGTAGCGTTTGTTTATATTTTTTTACATTTTCGCTTAATTTACTCGTTTTGTTAGTAAAGTACAATAACGAAACAAGAAATAATTTAATGATATATACAACAAATTAATAATCAAAGACAATGTGTTACGTTATAATAACCGGTAGAAGCCTAGCATGGTTACTATTAAGTATTGTTGCGTTTATGCTAATTTTAACTGGGATTATGACCCCAAAGTGGTTGTTAGGACAGCCTGTGGTCCTAAACGAGAACAATGTTACTCTGTTCTACATCCCCAGCGTTGGTATATACAATCGGTGAGTTCCATGAATTAGTAAGTTAAGCCGCTCAACCTTCGGCCTGTTTTCCTATTAATTCAGTTAGGTTTTGAGCACATTACTTCTGTAATGTAAATAATGGCTGTACTCATCAGCTGTCATAACAGACAGAGCATCAAAATCACCGATTTCATTACACAGGGCTTCCTAGCCTTATTACAAAATATTAACACTACACATTCACAAAGGTATTTCTGACCAATACGAGTAGTATAATAATAATAATAAATTTATTGAATAAAATATTATTTTGAGTATACAGTTAAAAATCTTTTACCTTCCATGCTAGTCAAGACGGCAAAGCAATTAAATGATTCTCGGCTTGTAAACAAGGTGTGTTTTACAAAGTTCAATATTACTAACATTCTTTTGTATTAATTGGGACATGTATTAAGCATAATAACTTGTAGCAAAAAACTCAATGCAGTATATGTAAAGTTTGTAAAAAGTACAAGAACAATCTGTCTAGTGTTAGCTGATAAACCAATGTTTTTCAAGCTCAACTGGAGCTGCCTGTATGCACATAATATACCATTAATCCTACTAATATTATAAACGCGAATGTTTGTAAGTATGGATGGATGTTTGTTACTTTTTCACGTAAAAACTACTGAATGGATTCTAATGAAACTTTCCTCATATACAGACCATGACCCAGACCAGCATATAGTATGCTTTTTTTTTTTACTTTTTGTTTTTACTGTAGTCTTCGCGAACGAAGTTGCGGGCAACAACTAGTGCACATATAATTTTGTTTCACATTTGATTCTACTTCTGTGTCGTGTAACTTAATGTGTTACTTAACTCATGTTATCATTGTCAATTGTTGATAAAGTATGTTACTATTTATGCTGAAAGGAATGAAGGAAGGAAGGATGTTACTAATTGGTATTAGAAAATTTGGTTTTTGTTTCTCTCTGAACTTCTAATCAAAATTATAAAAACTAAAGTGTATTTCTAAGAAGTAGTGTTACACAGGTTTTCAATATTTGTCCAGAACCCCTTTGAGAATCTAGTAGGGCACCTCGGAAGGTGCTTCGTTTCACACGACTCGAGAAACCTTTAAAGTTCCTCGCCGCCCCCAAAAAAGGCCGGTGAAGCTCAAAATGCCATCTGAGGCAATCAGCAAACTCCATAATAAAAAAGTTCCATTGTATCTTAATTGACGTTCATATGCCAATAAGGTTAATCACTAGTGTACCTACTTATTATTATAAATTTATTAGCATCGAATGTCATCATGTTTATGAATGAATAAATGAATTACGAAATATGATTATCATGTTTATGAATGAATAAATGAATTACGAAATATTATTATTGCAGCTGTCTACGGATGAGGAATGATATAAACAACTGTGCGTCATTTTCCTTCTACGGACTGGCCACTGAAGATGCGGTGTACCCAAGGCCGTGGAAGGCAGCCATGTTTTTCCTCTCGCTATGTATGTATTCCAAGTATTATTCCATTTAAGTATTGTTCATATTTAATATGTAATGAAAAAGCTTTCTTACCCCTTTAAGCTCATTGTGCTCACGGAGTGTGAGATTTGGTACCGTTAAAATTTATGTAGAAAAAGAGTCCCAAAAGATGTTTAATATGTGTTACAATAATTTATAATGAAATGGTTTAATATCAACTACTAAGTATCCACTTGTTTATATTCACTCACATTTAAATTTGAAATCAAAATCTCTATTGCATGCTACATTTGTATAATTAATTTATGGACTTTCTAGTTCAGTATTATTGTTACCATAACATTTATTATAATTTAGTTAGTTACATAACAGTAGTCATATACCAAATAAGGAGGCCCACGGAAGGTAAGCTTGATACAATCTCGCTCGAGCCACGCACACATAGACAACTTCTCATGGACACAAATCTCGCAACAGCTGTGCTCGACCTGTTCCAAGATTCGTGTCCTCCTATTTGTGCGTTGCTCAAGCTCGGTATGTATTGAGCTTATCTTCTGTGGGTACCAGTAATCTTATAAAAATATTTTTTTATATTCTGATTCTGATTCTGATTTAGTCTTTGTAACGTCTACATATAACAATCTAAAATAATATTTTTTAAAAATTACTGGTTTTAGTCATCAAAATATGCAGCAACAAAATTACGAATATTAATGTTATCAATATATTTGAGTGATTTCAATACGTATATAGATTAAGTAAGTATTTTAATTGTGATTTTTATAGGTGTTTTCGTAAAGAATCACTATCGATCCAAAATTGCACAATCGTGTTTTTGAGCAAGAGTTTTTAAAGACAAAGAAGTTATCTATATCAAAATGTCAGATTCGTTGGTCTTGTCATACTCCTACAACTTTCGATGAAAGTTGATGTACCTACTTTTTTCAAGTGTTGCCTTAATATAGTCTATGTTACTCAGCGGTAATGTAGCATTCTAATGGTGGAACGAGTTTTAAATCGGTCCAATAGTTTTTGAGTTTATTCGTTACAAACATACATACAAAAATACAAAGCTTTCCTCTTTATAATATCAGTATAGATTATTTTTTCTCTTTTAAGATCCATACGTGTTACGGGTATAACTATAGTTATTTTTAATGTTTTTATGCAATATCATCTGCTAAATTTGCACACAGTATTAACTAGCAATAAATGATATTTCTATTTTAATGATGATAATCGGCCTGAATAAACATTGTTGTTCCAAAGTCAAACAAAGATTGACTTGACTTGGGAACAACAAGGTTTGTAGCACTCTTGACGTTCTAAAAGTTAGAGATAAGATAGTTTGTCCTATGTTCACAGGTGCAGCTATAGAGTTTTCAACAATACTTGGTGGTGTGATGGCTTGTTGCGTGCAGTCTGTGTTCAAGAAGAGCGTCATATCACTGGCAGGAGCAACTCAAGCCCTTGGAGGTAAATAGTATCTATTGTTATAGAATGGACCAGATGTTAGTCGGTTGATGTTGTTATGATTGAATGATTACCAACATAAGATAACATCATCCGCCTCTGTCGTCTAGTGGTTAGAGCACCGGTCTCAGGTTCAGAGGTCCTGGGTTTGATTCCTAGGGGTATAGGGTATGTGCTTGTACTCGGTTTGGTTGATGGTAGGGTTTGTTTATTTGCCTAGCTAGCAAAATTTAATATGGTTCATTCGGTTTAGGCTACAAATAGCTATTGTGAACATCATTATGCCATCGGTTCGTAAGTCTACTCTGGGTGGGAGACCTTATACTGAGAAGAACCGGCAAGAAACTAGGCAAGTGTCAAGCTCTTTTCTCCCTTACAGCGTCAAAAAAAAACAAAAAACAAAAGAGAAAAAAAAAACCAATTATCTTAATATGTCGTCATTCATAACATCAATGTTAGTTTTAGCGTTGTTGTGTTCGGGCATCTAGAGATACGATCCTCAGTAGTTGAGGATTCCGGGTGAAGTGCTAATTTTTCCTTTTCTATGTAGTGATTGAAGATGCATCACCACCATCACCTTCACCAGCTTATTTAATGTCCCCACTGCTGGGGCACGAGCCTTCCCTATTGATGGGAAACACCACAGGGAGAACGGGCCGTAAACCACCACGCGGGCCCAGGGCGGAGCGGTGGTTGTTAGCGACTGCTAATGCAGACGGGACCAACAACTTTACGTCAAAAAAAAATTCAACATTCAAAATAATTTATTCAGTTTAGGCTACAAATAGCTCTTATGAACGTCATTATGCCATCGGTTCGTAAGTCTACTCTGGGCGGGAGACCTTGTACTGAGAAGAACCGGCAAGAAACTCAGCAAGTGTCCAGCTCTTTTATCCCTTACAGCGTCAAAAATATTGGAAACTGCCCTATCATAAAAAGGCACTTTCCATCACAAATAAAACACAAAATATATAGGACAATCACAACATGTAAAAAAAAAGAAAAAAGAAAAAAAAAATAAGTTTGCAAAAACATCATTTACCAGTTTAATTTTTTACAATGTCATACAGTACTAGTAAAAGTCAAAACCTGTTTAAGAAAAAAAAACAAAGTTAAACTATAGTTAATAATAATAAAAATAAGACAAGTAAGCAAGAGCAGACCAGCCTCCAAAGGCGGCACCCGTTCACGAGTATGACATATGAATCAGCCATCGCTTCGCTCACCCATATTTTAGGGAATGTAACGACCCGACGCACATGCTACCAACGCAGAGACAATAAAGAGAGCATGACACACCCAAGCTACTCTAAATCAAAACTAATTGAAATGTTCAACGCAACGCTATTTGTTATCTGCAGGACACTGTTTATAAAGGCTATCATATCAGTATAACTTTTTATTACAAAAAGTAGCAAAGTATGCGTTTTTTATTATAGCCAGGCTGGGGGCCTACCGCCTAACTATTGATATCGCTCTCGCTATCGCGCTCTATAGTTTATGGCGTAATCTTGCCATTTCGAAAGCTATATACAAGCAATATCGAAAGCTATAGGCTATAGCTTTCGATATTGCTTTCTTAATGCTTTCATATCGCTTTAGAAATTACAAAATGACGCCATAAATTATAGAGCGCGATAGCGAGAGCGATGTCGATAGAGTTAGGCGGTTGGGGGGCAGTTCTATCATCTAAATATTCTTTGACTGTATAACCTTTTTTAAGTAAAGAAGACTTTCCATGTTTTTAAAACTTATCTAAAGGTAAATCTAGTACAGTATTTGGTATTTTATTGTAATAGTGTATACCTTGCCCCAAGAAAGAACCAAGCACCTTCTGTAACCTGAACAGTGGCATTACAAGTTTTGTCTTACTTCTAGTATTAAAATTGTGTACGTCACCGTGTTCAGTAAATGAGTTGATCTTGCAACGTACAAGAACTATACTGAGGTTAACCCTCAACTTACTGCGATCGCCAACCCGCCTGCCAAGCGTGGCGATTACGGCTAATCCCCTCATGTATCCATTCTTTGGGGGAGGCCTTTGTCCAGCAGTGGACGTCTTTTGTCTGAGATGATGATGAAGTTTATTTAATATTGTATAGAGACTGTAAACTGTACACATAAAACATTGTATTTATTGGAAGAGCAGACTCTCCTGGTACGGGTGTTAAGCCTAAAAGGAGATTCTAGCCACTAGCTATTGTAACATGAAATTTAACGAAATAAACTTTATTCTTATTCCCTTTCTTATTGATATTCTTAATCTTCTTACTTTATATTGTTTTTGTTATAGGGTTTTTTGGAGTATTAGGTTTGCTGCTATACCCTTGGGGTTGGGGTGCAGACCGCGTGAAGAGATTGTGCGGGGAGTACTCTGAGCCCTATATACCGGGGGAGTGTTCTATTGGTGAGTGATTTGTATCTAAACATTAGTTATAGGCTAGGTAGAGTTGGCTTCATAGCCAAAGGTGCCGGATTCAATTCCCAGTAGGGATACCATGTTGTACGGTCTGCAATTGAATTGATGGAAGCTAGATTGATTTGTTAAAACAGTTGTTGTAATTGTGACCACTTTAAAATAAGTGTCATGTGATCAGAACTACTTATGACAATATTGCACTTGATGTGCTTTTGACCAAATTACATTTTCTTTTTGATATTAGAAGAAGGCAAACGAGCTGGCGGGTGACCTGATGGGAAGCAATCACCGCCGCCCATGGACATCCGCAAAACCAAACATTTTCTATTTTTATGACCAATTTAAGTCTTACAACTAAATTGCTCTTTTATTTCTAATGACAAAACTGAACTTATTCTTTTATGTACACATTATTCTTATGACCAAATTGCATTAATTATTATATAATGACCGTATTGCACTTACTATACATGACCAAATTGCACTGTGACCAAAGTGCGTATGAAAAATTTACTCTGACTCAACTGTTTCACGTTATATTCCAGGCTGGGCGTTATTTGTGACAGCTACAGGCGTGGCGTTAGTGTTTCTCGCCAGCGCCCTCTCCAAGACAGCCGACAAAGCAGCAAACTCCGACAAAGTGCAATTCCAGATTGACGAAGGGAAACAACTCATATGCCTTGCCTGATGGTTTATGTAAAGAAAGGTACGAATATAAGTTGGAAACAAACCGGTGATTGTGCTTTTCGTCGTATAAGTAAAAGATTTTTGACAGATAAAGTTTTGAAGAATGTGGATTTACGCCACACGAGTTCCTTATTAAGGAATCCAATCCCGCAAAAGTGCGGAATTTCCAATCCATTTTTGCGGAATCGATAATGCTGGTGAACACATGCGGTATCCGCGGGACTGAAAGTAATATGGAATTCGAGGAAAAATAGACACTGACGTTGTTCTAAATATTTATTCTTTCTGGCCCCGGTCTCATTGACAGGTGGTGTTTAACCACCTGTCAATGAGACCACTTTATCCATGGAAACTGACGATATTTCCTCTCTTTACTATGCAACTGTGCCAACTGTGCTCTCATTGCTCTTACCGAACACTAATAATACAAATAATAAACAAATTTTAAAAGTCGCTATTTTTCAACAGTAGTATCACCTGTCGGTCTATTATCCAATACAGCAATTTTAGCTTAATTATGAAAATCTTATGACATTTCACATATTATTCATGCACAGACGCCTGCCATCAACCTACTTGTCTGTCATATTTCTTCAATAAATTTTTAACCGTATGCCATAAGCTTAAAGTTTAAATTCTATCGAGGACATGTGACAGTTTGTGTTAGTATGTGCTGGCGTGTGTACAAAAAAAGCTGCTTAGAGCAAAAAGTATGAGCTTTTTTCAGTACCGCATATCTCGCGGATCCGCGGAATCGATGACTTTGATTTTGATGCGGGATTGGATTTCCTAGTGCGAAGTAGCCCCATCTAGTGATAAGTAGATGTCACGTCTAATGAAATTAAAGACTTTTTTTTTGTAAGCTAGTAAGTAAACGATATTTTTTCTGCATTTTTTCGAGTTGTGATCAAATTTTTTTCTTTGATTTTAGCCTATTTTTTTTATGGTCTTTTATAGTATAGCGATACCAGTAAAATCAATTGTTTGAGCTTCTCATTTGACATAATATTATAAGGTGTAGTTGAATCAAGTACGAATATTTTCAGTTTTAATTTTAAACGCTTTAAATAACATGAGAAAATCGATGTAGATTTTAAATTCTTTAATAATTAAAATCATTAATATATATTTTTCAATATATGCATTATATAGATAATATTAGTAGAATATAGATGTAACTCGTTTGTTTGTCGCACCTCCAAAAGATGGAATAGTCTGCCAGCACACGTTTTTCCTCCTTCCTTTTTGACATGGGCTCCTTCAAACGAGGCGTGAAAAGGCACCTTGGGGGCCGGCAGGGCGAGGGTGACTGATGCTGCGTTGTTTTCACGCTGCACCAGTTGTCGTCGCATCTGGACTCCATATCCACTTAACATCAGGTGAAATGGAGTCATTTGCCGTGTATAAAAAATATATATACATCCTGCATTTTGCTAAAATAACTTGTAGTAAACATTGTTTTTTTTTGGGAACTAGCTTATACATACATACATGATACATACATACGCTCTCGTCCTCCCAAAAAGTTGTAGACAGCTAGAGCATCAAAATCACCAATTTCTCGTTTACTCGCCACTATCGACGACGCCACATTTTGTATGAACAAAGTAGCGTTCCGAAGTGGTGTAGATGCTATCAGTGATGGGTTGCTAGCCGGCGATAGATAACTAGCTTATAAATTAAATTATATTATTGGCATAATAATTTTATTTGGGCATAAATTACCTGCATATCAAAAATATACGCATTTGATTCAATGTCACCGTATTAAAAGACCTTAATTAATTTTAATTCTGATCGCTTTAAGTGTCTATAGGAAGCGCTATCAAAATTTTTTATTTAATAATACCTTGCTTATTTTTTTTAAATATACAATTTGCACTGCCGCCATACCAACAAAATTAAGTATTATTATATTTTTAGATATAACATTTATTCCAAAAAAACACGTTTTATATAGTTTAATTGGCTATTGCCTCGCGTGTTTTGTGTTTGTTTTTGTGTATTATGACAATTTTATAGGTTAGGATGAATGTACTCAATGTTTTTTTTTTTTAATTTAGCATTATATAGGATTTTTTTTTAAATTTCCAATTGACAACTGACAAAATTTATATTATTAATTTGCATAATTTTACAATTGTGTTAGAGTTTAACAATCTTGTCCAATGTAATAATAATTGTATTCGAATAAAATCTTTTTTTCTTACATACCAAACCATACAAACTTGCCGTATCGTGGTATATCGTAATGGCTCCAGAGTTCGACACTTTAAGCCCAGTTTTCGGCACAGTTTTCGTCGTTAACATTTGATTATCATTGAAGTTGGACGGGATGCCAGCTGCAGCATCTAGAAAGCAAATGGTCTATAGTCAATTGTTGCTGAAGACTAAAAATTAGTTGCTAACCATTGAAATGAAACAACTTTTACGGATCTACTCGCGTTTATTTTACACATTACTTTTAATTAATGTTTACCCTGCTAGACTAAAAGATACTGTAAGCTCTTTCTGCTTAAAACCAGGGGGTAAACCTAGGTTGCCGCTCGGCTCACACGCCCTACGTACGCGTCGCGCGTCGTGTCGTCGCACGTAAAACGAACGATCATTTCAGTGATTTTTGTGCACCGAACAATGACAACTAGACGATCTTATAATCCGTCTAAAAGATATTGTTGTGTTTACGAGTGTCTAAATAAAAGAAACAACAATGAATAGAAATTATTATTATTTATTTGAAACGTAATTTTTTCCATTTTTAGCATAAGAATAAGAAACATTTATTATACAAACAGATGAGGGGAAAAAAATACAAAAAAAGAACATCATGAAACAAGTAACAAAATCACAAAAAAAAAATAAAAAAAAATAACACGGGTAGCTGTCTCAGCAATGCTTTTGTGGCATACAGAATGCCACAGAAGCGCTGGTTTTTAAGACAGCTAATAACACAATACTACTGTATTACTTAAGTACACATTATAAACACAATAACTTGCAATAAATTAAGTATTCAGATTAATTAATATTTAGAAGAAGACAACCCTGAAGTCGTTAGAAGAGATAAGAGCTACGCGATAGAAAGGGAGGCAACTTCAATAACTGTGGATAAGGGAGCGGTGTGCGACCTGAATTGCACTTTATTGTCTAAGCAAGAGTCGCTATTTATTTAAATGACTTTGCGGAGTGTATCTTCTGTACTTGTACCCTTTTTTATATTTACGGGTAAGCACAGTGCCTTGATCTCACCTGATGTTAAGTGATGATAAGGCCAATGATGGAAGCGCACTTCACCCGGGATCCTCAACTAGTGAGGTACTGGCTATCTTATCTCTAGCTGCCGGAACACAACAATGCTACAAACATTGATGTTATGGCGACATATTTAGATAAGATGGTGGTAGCTAGCCAGGCGAACAAACAAGCCCTACCACCAACCAAATCGAGTACACAAACATGTAACCCCCGCTGGGAATCGAACCCGGGACCGCTGGGTCTAAACCGGTGGTCTTAGCCACTAGAGGTAAAATTATGTATTCTGTGGTAAAACGGAACGCACCTGATTAAATTTAAATGAGGGTATACAGCTACTAACTACAGCTACTAACTAATTATGAGAGGACCAACACCTCAGTCTCCCTGTGACCACGGACCCTGCAAACGGTTCGAAACGTCAGGATAAACATTAATTAAAACTAATGTGTAAAATAAACGCGAGTAGATCCGTAAAAGTTGTTTCAATTCAATGTGTAGTGTTCGCGTAAACTTTAGAAAGCAATAGTTGCTAACCCCTATTTTTAGTGAAATATTTGCCGAAAACTGTTTTTTTTTAACACTGGTGCGCCACTATTCTAAGTTATTTGGTTTAGCTATGGTAGTCAAGAAAGTAGGGTCATGTACCATATTTATATCATATTATTAAGAAGTGGAGATTTTTTTTATTTTTAATTTATCAGTATCTTATCTTATATGTAACTGTAAACAACAGCAAAAATCACTGACAACAGCAGTCTTCCAATACAAAAATAACTTTAGAATAAATAATTTAGATGTAAGTATGAGAGACTCGTGATATACAGATTGAAACGAGATTATAAATTTTATATTAACGCCTCGGTGGCCGAGGGCAATACGGCCCGGCGCGGCCCGATACCCGAAGGTCCCGGGTTCAATTCCCAGGTCGGGCAAAGTGTGTGTTCATATTTTTATGCATAGCCCGGCTTTGTGATCACCAACCCGCGTTCAGCAAGCGTGGTGATTAAGCCATTACCCATCAATTGTAGTGATGACTTGATGGAGGCTGTCGGTAGGACAGTTATAGGCTAGGTTATATTTAATTTACTTAGTATTTATATAAATTAATAAGAAAATTGTATTTAAATCATTATGTATTCTATCTACTCGTACTTTGTTATTCAATGTCGACAACTACTCTGTTAAGAAAATTTAAGTATATTACACTTATTAATATTAGTTATTAATATTAGTGAACGCCCAGTGGTCGATATTCGATCGTAATATACAATGCTTAGATCATCATCAGCTGATATTATGTCCCCACTGCTGGGGCACGAACCTTCCCTATGGATGGACAGGGAGAATGGGCCATAAACCACCACGCGGGCCGGATTCCGGATATTCCGGAGGAGAATCACGGCTAGTTATTGGCACTTGTTTTTTTTTTACAAGTTTGTTTTTGATGGTCGTATTGTCTATTACAACTATGACATGTCTACCAACTTTATGAATATGGACGTCACATGCTCAAGTGTGTCGGAAAGTGACCACGGCTATGCAACAAGAACTAGATCGTAACAAGCAGAATTACTCGTACTCGTATGTGATATTAATTAAGGGTTCTTAACTTATTTTACGATAGCTACAATTATCTGCACCGCAATTTTTTTTTACAACGCCATAAAATTTTAGAGGTTATTTGTTACACAATTAATAATATAAATCAATTAAAAAATACTCACTGCTTTTTGTTTATTAAGATTTTTATTGACCTTGAATAAGAACATATTTATTAAAAAGTTGTCGTTTTGTTAGTTTAACGTTGATCTTCAGTATTAATGATGTATTCGCGCATTAATATAGCGTGATTGCTTTCACTAAATCAGTTATATGATTAGATGCAGGGAATTGGCCAAGTTGATG
The DNA here is from genome assembly GCA_949315975.1 of Eudonia truncicolella. NCBI lineage: Eukaryota > Metazoa > Arthropoda > Insecta > Lepidoptera > Crambidae > Eudonia > Eudonia truncicolella. The sequence continues at coordinate 4,825,326 of OX438851.1, forward strand.
TGAACTAATATCATCAAACAGTTTTTCTTTTCTTTTTTTAAAAGCCGTCTATCATTCATGAGTTCGAAGAGTAGCTTCGGCAACTTTACATATTTTTATCATATCTGGTGATGGATATTACAAGCCCGCCTTTGTCTTTAGCTACGATGAAATTATGTGAAGTAGTCCTCTTTTGAAATCAGTGCATTCGCACAGATATTACAGTCAACTTTCTTAATAAGTATTCGGGAAATATAACTTCCAATATACGCTATTGCTTGGGAGCCGAACTCAGATACTGTTGTCATCAGATTAATTTTCTTCCGTGTTATCTTCGATGCGGTCTCCTTCTGTCAAAATTGGTCCTGTGAAACTATTTATTCGCTCTACAGCGGATGAGCAATCCAGTATTGATAGTTGTTCCAATGCAGTACAATTTCCTAAACTGATTTTTTTTTATTTTTATATATACTTAGCACGGCAAATGACTCCACACCACCTGATGTTAAGTGGAAATGGAGTCCAGACGCGAAGACAACTGGTGCAGCGTGAAAACAACGCAGCATCAGTCAACTTCACTCTGCCGGCCCACAAGGTGCTTCTTCACGCCTCGTTTGAAGGACCCCATATCATAGGAAAGAGGGAAAACATGTGCTGGTAGACTATTCCATCTTTAGGAGGTGCGACAAAGAAACGAGTCACCAAATTTCTTTTAGTTCGAAATCTTTTAGTTTGACGTGCACCAATAGTTTTTTATACGCTGCTATAAACTGCCGTGCTGTCGGGTTATTATTTGAACCACCATGAGCGCTTATGTTACCAAATAAAAGCTCTAAATGGCCTCCTGGCTTGTAAAATGGCAGATATATGATAAGCTTTTCCTGAATAAGGCTCGCGTATAGTTGTTTTAGCGCATCAACACATCCGAGAAATTCCAGGAATCCAGTTTTTCGCAAACTTTTTATTAAAAGTGTGCTATTCTCCATTTTCAAATTTGAAATGTATTTATATGCTGTTGTTAAAAAATCAAAAATTTGTGCTGCGTTATTCTCATTTAACGCTTTCTTAAAGCCATATTGGTGGAGTATTCGGGAATTGAAAATGTCGAATGTATTTTCATTTTGACCACACCTTTCTGTTACACGTTGTATAGAGATGGGTATCGTAAAGGTTCCATTGTTCGACACTTTAAGGGCCAGTTTTGTCGCCAACTAATAACATACATTTTCATTAAAATTTTACGGGATGACAGCTAAGAAGCAGCTGGTCTGCATTCAATTGTAGTGTCCGACCGAAACTGGTTTTTACGACCGAAACCGAAACCGAATTTCGGCAACAGTCTCAGTTTCGGCCGAAACCGAAACCGAAACTTCTTTACAAGGATCATGTTTTGAGGGAAAAATAAAGAAAACCGTTATTATAATCAGACAGTTTTATTTTTTTATCTTTAAATCATAGTTATGCATTTTCACTTATTGGTAATTAACATAACAACCCCTCATTTAAGATAAAAAATATTGATTGTGCCTTAAAAGTACTTAAAATAGGTGAGGTGTTTATTTGAGTAGGTAGGTAGATTCTTATTTTGAATATTATTCAAGGTTTTTAAAAATATTAATCATAAAATTACTTATTTAAGTTGTTACCTAATATCACAATAGGTATTGTGACAGCTTCGATGGAATTTACCGTGCCGAACATGAGCGAGCACAGCGCGAGAACTCCCGAATGCAGTTTCGGTTTCGGTCGTAGTTTCGGCAGGTTTGCCGTCGAAACCGAAACTAAAGTGAACCCCGTTTTTTTGCCGAAACTCGACCGAAACCGAAACCGCAACCGTACTTTCGGTCGGACACTATTCGATTGTTGCTAAAGACTAAAATCAGTTGATAGGACCCTAATTTTAATGATTTAAGGAAAGAATGTCGATCACTGGTCCCTGTCGATCACTGGTGTCACTGATTGTATATTGTATTATTATAGTATTTGTATTTACAATACGGAAAAAGTGACAATATATTTTTTCAAAATTTTGGCGTTTTGGCTTACAAAGTAAGAGTAGATAATTGATTAATTTGCACGAATTGGACAAAGCCACGATAGCATAGTTGGTAGTGCACTTAACACGGTATGTCCGGTGGTGTTGGTTCGAATCCCGCTCGTGGATTTTTTTTCAGCATTTTTTCCGATTTCCTGTTTACTGCTATGTTGGATTCAACGATTATTTAACAACACTCTCTATTCTGATAAGTCTTAAAAAAAATGAACTGAATACTCAAGTGACATAAATTATTATAATGTGTAGATTCCTATTTTTGTATTGACTTACTGTGTTATTCATAAGTAGGGGAAATGTAATAGGTTTTATATATAGCTTGAATTTTGAAAGTCTATGGTGACACGGCTATTGCAATTATTAGTTAAAGATATAATTAGATATAATTAATCCTTTGACGACATTTCAACGTAATAAAAACTGGTGCAGCATAATATATTTTAATTGGTTTTCAAATTCGATCAATAATGTACTAGATTCCCGATGAGCGCTTGAAAAACGTTAGGCGACTTTGGGGCCACGTAGCCACAATGACGTTTGTGGCGACGACAGTAAATAATTTAATTACAAAAATGTTGCAACCTTAATTTAATCTTTATTTTTTAAGACTTTAGGTTCACAGTAAGCTGAAGTAGTTGATGCTGTCCAATGTTTTTTCAGATATTGTTATTCGAAATTTAAATGTACTGGTATGAGCAAACAGGACTAATTTCGAGTTGCATTTTTGTTTCGGATCCTTCATCTAGTAAGTACATTATTGATCGAAGGTTTTCAATCATATTGCAGCTACATAAGTTTTAAATTATGGTGGCATCTATATTGCTATCACCAGTGAGAGTGCGGGACTGAACAACACTTTTAATGAGATGTCAAAAAAAAGGTTAAGCCAGTATTAGTTGCCATTGATAGTGTTATCGAAAACGTTTTTTTTATGGCATTGAAGCAGCGCCCTCTGGTGACGAACGAGGAAAGTTAAAACGTTGCCATACAACTTATCGTTTTCGTTAACGCGATCGAATGGCGAACGTAACTCGCACTTGGCACCCATAGGGCACGCTATCCAGCTCAATAATCGACCAGGGTCGATTATATATAGCCGACAGTGGCGTTCAAAAGCCCGATCCTCTAAATGACACTACACATTTACAGAATACACTAAACATGCACACTAGTTTAGGCCCAATACACCGTACTCGTAGAACAAGGGTATGAAGAACCGGTTCACACGCGCTCTTTACCAGGTACAGACATGTACCTGGGCGCTTCTCTCCTCCTCCACGGCCCGGTCAACCCGAGCCGAGGTCCGAGCCTTTAGAGGCGCCCTCGGGTTGTTCCGCTCCCCGATCCAATCCGAACCCTTCGGAGAATCTAGTAGGGCACGGGGACGCGTACTAGTGCGCGATGCCGTTCCCTCTAGAAAACCTCCGAAGGTGATTCGTTTCACACGGCTTGAGGGACCCTTTACGTTCCTCGCCGCCCCCAAAAAAGCCCGGTGAAGCTGAAAATGCCGTTTGAGGCAATCAGCAATCTCTCTCTCAAAAATCAAAAGGTTCGTGGTCAAATTGCAAATAAAACTTGCACTAAGCTAAGTTACTGAAAATCTTTTATACTAAAGTGAAGGTTAATACAATTGTATGCACGTAAAGTCGGGATTGTCCGTCTAAAAATGCTTATTTGTATACTTGTTTCAAGTATTTATATAATCGAATATTTTTGTACAAAATATCGTTTGACAAGTATTAAAGTTAAGATTTCACAAATATTTTAAAGTATTTTTTTTTACTGATGTTGAAATAATAAACGACATTATTAGATTGTAAGTGCATTTACTATTTGTATTGGATTTTGTGTCTATATTTTTTATATTCAAATATACCTTGTGACTGACAAAAATGTTTTATTTGCTAGAGAACGTTGGTGAAGTACAGATTCCTACCCTATAGTCATATAGGGCACCGTTCATATAAACCTGAAAAGCACCACATGGCCGAGATATTAAGGTTCTTTGTTGCTAAGTAAAAGTGTAAAGTGACAACACTAGGTCAAGCTGATACGTAGCTCTTGGTCGTCAACTTCATGGTCATACATAAACAAAAGTCGATTGCAGGAATTAACAAAAAAAAATTTATAAAATAATGTTTAGTTTTTTAATGGAAAAGTAAATTCACGTAAATATGATTTTGCAGTGTTTTTTACACTTGGTTGTATGGCTATGCTTCGGGAATGTACACCTATCATACCTCTGTATAGTATAACTTTTTAAACTGTCATGGTAACTTCTAATAGAATAATATTTATTAGTTATTAGTGCTTCGGAAGACACGTAAAGCCGTTAGCCCGTCTGCATTAGCAGTCGTTAACAACCACCAATCCGCACTGGGCGTGCGTGGTGGTTTACGGCGCGTTCTCCCTCAAGGCTCGTACTCCAGCAATGGGGACATAAAAACTAATAATCCCTACTATGTTTATTACCACACACAACAAAAGACATGGTAATAATCCCGTTAATAATAATTACTCTGTATAGCCCCACCGCTGGGTTCAGGCTTCCCACATGGCTCCACATGGCCATGTGGGTTGGGGGGTTTAACAACTTCTTTAATGACAACTGATCTCCAAACTTCATTATGGAGATGGCACTGATTGATGATGATGATCATGACAACTGGGACCAACGGTTGAACTTACCTTCTGTTTAAAGAAGTCATCATCAGCTCGTTTTTATGTCCCCATTGCTGGAGTTCGAGCCTTCGCTATAGATGGAAACACCGCAGGGAGAACGCGCCGTAAACCACCACGCGCGCCCAGTACGGATTGGTGGTTGTTAACGACTGCCAATGCAGACGGGACTAACGGCTTTACGTGTCTTCCGAAGCACGACGGAGCTCGACATTTGCTCGTATGTGAGATTTTCACCATATAAACTTTAACTGTACCAAATCTCACACTCCTCCATGCGCGCGATTCGCTGAAAAAAGGGATCCAAAGATTTTGTTTCACGTATTAATATTCGGCCTATTACTAGTATATTTTTATTACCTAATGACTTCAAAGCTCACCTAATCACCTAAAAACGATTAAACCCTATCATATATCACGGGGAATGTTAAAAAAACAATATTAAAAATACCAGCAGATAAAAAATAGAACTTTTAATGTAATTCGTGATCAAAATATAGGTAAGCAATTCGATCAATCAAAACGAAAGGTAGGTATTATTGGATAGGTACTCTTGATTCTCTACGCAATTGTGGTGAACATAAGGTTCAAGTTACTATAACAAGTTGACGTGCCAGTTGTCTACTAAATCAATCAGCAACGAGCAGTGATTACAGCGCCGGCTCACTCACCTCGGGGGACGGGGTTCGGTGTCCGACGAATCGACGATGCATCAATCAAAGAATCTCTGTTTTCAAACAATTATGTATATATATAGTCTGTGTAAAACTATTTTAGTTTTGTTCGTTTCTTTTTGGTTTATTCTTATGTGATAGTCTGTGTAAAACTGTTTGAGTTTCCTTTTATTAAAAAAACACAAATGTTGAAAAAATTTCCACGAGCAGGATTTGGACCTGCACCCTACTGACATTTCGGGTCAAGTGCTCATCCAATTGAGCTATCGTGGTTCTAACCAGCCCGCCGAAATTAAAAGCTAAAGGCGCCTATTCAATGTCAATAACTACCGTCATTAATTAATTGGAAGAGCACCTGACCCGGTATGTCAGTAGGGTGCAGGTAGAAATCCTGCTCGTGGAAATTTTTTCAACATTTATGTTTTTGTAATTTGTTTCGCAACAAAAATTTGCATTAAAAAATATAAACAAAACAAAAACATTCCTTTTATTCGCTTACATATTTTATTCGAGGTGGTGTGAAATAGCAACTTGCGGGTAAGTTAGTAAGTAACAGGATTCTGCCATTCTGCTCTACTAGCTGACCTCGCATCTGGACAATTCTTCTGCTCAACATAATTTTTTTTGGAGAGACTGCTGATTGCCTCAGACGGCATTTTCAGCTTCACCGGCCTTAATTGATTGCGGCGAGAAACTTAAAGGGTTCCTCAAGCCGTGTGAAACGAAGCACCTTCAGAGGTTTTCTAGAGGGAACGGCGTCACTCACTAGTGCGTGATGCCATGCTTGATGATTAAGGCGAAGGTGGAGGGCTTCCTTCCGCGTGATGTGCTTACATCACGCGGAATCCTCAATCACTGAGGACTAGGTTATCTTATCTCTAACTGCAGGACCACGACAATGCTATTAACATTGATGTTACGGCGACATATTTAGATTAGATGCTGGTAGTATATAGCCAGGCGGACTTACAACAAGTCTTGCCACCAAACCGAGGTACAAACATGTCTCATTCTCCGTCCGAGGCCAGTGGTCTTAACCACGTCTAGACGTCGGAGGCGGTGATTGAAGTTACAGCATTTTAAAAGATTTAATACATAAATCTTTATGAATACAATTTGAAACAAAATGAACGCATGCTCTGAAATCTGTTACAGAAACGATTTCAGCCATTTTTAGTAGGTATATAGGTGTCGTAGTGCCATCTTTGTTCGACACAGTTACCCAAAGTTCGACACCCGTTTGCATACTTTCGCCATTAAAAATACTTAAGAATTTAATTATAACTTTACTACTTATATGAGAGCTGAAGACTCAATTCAGGTGCCGACCACTATTTTTAAAAGCTCTTATTTAATTTGCAATGTAAGTATGTATGTAGTTTGTTCGGGTGGAATCTTGCAACTCTTTGAAGCAGATATCATCAACCGATTGAGCTGAAATTTTGTAGGTATACACGCTCAGTTCGGATGACAATGCATGGTTAACTGTGTGACGTCATTCTAAATCCAAGATGGCGGACTGATTATTTTGAATGCATTCCTACAATATGTTAAGAAAAAAAAAGAAAAACATGTCGATCACTGATTCCTGACACTTCTTCGTCTTCCTGACACTTCTTTCCTTTAATTGTAAGAAATAGAGATTGACTGATCTACTATTTAATATCGATCACCTGCTTCCTATAATAGCTGTCATTCTGTAAAATTTAAATGAAAACCAATGTTTTTTTGGCGACAAAAACAGTGTCGATCGGTCTTAATGTCGAACACTGATGCGACTACGCGTATAGACGTTAAAATTGAGCAGCGCTTCCTATTGGTGATGAACAACAGGTGAGTTGTAATTTTGTCATGTAAATTCTCCGTTTCGTTAGCGTTATCGATTGATGAATAAAACTCGAAGTCAGCATTTTGCAAACCTCTAAATGAGTGCTCTTATTCATACAATTCCTAGGGTAATAACAACAGTGTTCGACAAGAAGCCCACTGTTCGATAGAGTAAAAAAAAATATAATAAATCCAATTGACAATGACATTGTCAATAAACTATCATTATAATTTACAAAGGCCAGCAGTACCTAGGTACATACTAAAGTAGGTTGCATAGCCTGGGTGCATTAAGCCTATTTAAGAGTGCATTTAATTCAACTGGGTGAATTAAGTAGGTATATTATTTGGTAGCCTTGAAGCCTTCCGTGCTTCGGAAGGCACGTACCTAAAGCCGTTGGTCCCGGCTGCATTAGCAGTCGTTAACAACCACCAATCCGCACTGGGCCCGCGTGGTGATTTATGGCCCGTTCTCCCTATCCATCCATAGGGAAGGCTCGTGCTCCAGCAGTGGGGACTTAAAAATGAGCTGGTGATGATGATGATGATGATTTGATAGGACTTAATGCACCCAGGTGATATCAGCAAGGTGATTTAGGTCTACCAAACCAGTTTTCATTTCCATTGAAATAATATTACAGGCATAGATTATTAACGATTACATGACAGCAAGATTAGTAAGCAGGTGGTCGGTATTAAATTGTTGCTAAAGACTCCATATCAGTAAATAAGTACCTACCTAAGTAAGTAAACAGCCTATAATCGCCCCACTGCTGGGCAAAGACCTTCGTCATTGAAATCAAGTCATCGCTACAATTGATGGATAATGGCTTCATCACCACGCTTGCCAAGTGCGAGTCAGTGATCACAAACCCGGGCTATGCATTGAAAAATCCGAAACACATTTTGCCTGACCTGGGAATTAAACCCGGGACCTTCGGGTTCATATCAGTAGCCGACTTCTATTTCAAAAGATTAAAAAAAAGTAAAATCCGCCAAAAACTAACAGTTATGTAGGTACATAATTTGTTCTTCGTTGGCGACGAAAACTGTCGACTATTGGTGCCTCTACCCTAGATAGGTACATACGGTCCTATTTCCAAAAGAATATTTTAAATAAATGAGTCAGATGTTACACGAAATAAACAAACGAAAGTCGATTATTCCTGTGATAAGTTCGACCTCAAAAAGTATCATACGTCAAGCGAGCCAATGGCAGGATACCGCCGGATACCGCTCGGGGCCACTCACGTTTTAGACGCCGCCATCTTGAAAAGTAATGTGTTATTCTTTTTTTAAATACTGACAGTTGGGGTACATAGCGTTAAGCCAAATGCCAGTACCTAGGTAGCTTTGATTAAGTAGGGTAATAACACTGAAAAACTGGGATTCCTAATCACGCACACAGTGAAAGTTTTAGGACAATACGTACACGCTATCAACGCACACATTGCGTGAAATTCAGGGCGTGTTATTGCGTGTTCTTTAGTTGAAATGCTCTATATAGACGTGTGTATAATCTAAGCTAGATAGAAACCTTAGGAATATATTATGTACGGCTAGCTACCACCAACTTATCTAAATATGTCGCCATATAACACATAACATTAATATTTGTTTGTAGCATTGTTGTGTTCCGGCAGCTGGACTGCCTACCTCAGTAGTTGAGGATCCCGGGTGAAGTGCGCTTCCATCATTGGCCTTATCATCACTTAACATCACTTAACATCAGGTGAGATGAAGGCACTGTGCTTACCCGTAAGATAAATAATAACGAAGAAAAAAAGAAGAACAGGCAAGAAACTCAGTAAGGGCATTTCCTTATTTCCTTTTCTTGACAGCATCAAATAGGTACTGGAAAAAGCCCTTCCTATCATAATAGAAGGACATTTTCCATTGCAAATCAACCCTCAAAATATCTGCCTACCAACCTACGATATACACAAGCAATTATTCTAAGTTCCCATTGTGCATTATGATTTTGCAGTTTCGCCACAAACCGAGAATTTAAGGCAATAAATACATCAAAACTTTTTTAACAAAAACCTCTTTTAATAATAAACCTTTTTTAATTATTATTACCGCTTTGAATTCGCTAAATCTAAAACCAACCTGTGATTGAATTATCTGCACGGTTGAGTTAATATGACTATGAGTTTGGAATAAATCGGGATAGTATTACATATTGCTTCAAATTCAAAATAATTTATTGCATAGTCTCTCATTATTTAATTTATTGTGATTTTTAATGTAACATTATTAGCTATTATTCTATGCTTGTTCTTATTATTTTTGTTTTAATTTTTTTGATGATTATTGGGAATGTGAAAAATGTTAATTTCGACACTTGCAAGGAAAAACATTATAACTCAGTTGTAGGTGCATTTGAGTTGCAGCCTTATTCTTACTAAGAAAATAACTAAAATGACTAACTGAAATGATGAGTGACAATATTTTTCCTTGCAGGTATCGAATTGACCATTAAAAACCATTAAAAAATTGAGCAACTCTTTTTTGTTTTAAGCAACTATTAAATAAAGACCACCTGCTTATGTAATAGCTGTTTTCCCGTAAAATTTCAGTGAAAATCTATGTTATTTTTCAGCGACAAGTGGGCACAACAGTGGGCTTAGGCTGCCGCCGCTAATTTGTCTATTGTCAGTGACCTATCGATATTTCATTATCAGACAATTCACGTAAAACTGAATCTCTTTTGTAATTTGTTCGCAACCAAATTTGAGTTAAAATTATATAAACAAAACAAAAATATTTATTATATTGATTACTAATAATTAAAATTTTATAGTGTATTCTTGATTCAGCTGTAAATATTTATTACATAAATATCAAAATTTCAATCAACCACTGAAATATTAATAATTTTTCCAATAAATATTGCATAATTCTAGTACACCTGAATTTTGGCCGAATTTACTACATCAATTATTGTGAGTAGTAAACTCGGCTACACGCCCAGCAAAATTGCCCGAAATTCTACGTCTAAATTTTAAAAGGGTAAATTCGGGCAAGGTTCAGTATATTTGTGGCCGATTTGCCGCCTAAGCCAAAGCTGTCTTATCACGTCGTTCGCCGTCTCTCGTTTCACACAACCGTAAAATAACTTAGGATCCTATAAACTTGTAGGTACCAATATTTTCTTGTCGTAAGTTCTTTGGGCAGGCATACAAAAACAGACATATAGTTGTAGTTGTAGCTGTAACATTAGTTATCAAAAACTTACTTATATAGCTTCGTTCTAGCCACCGTTCGTCACAGCCTTTGACCAGTTTTTGACGCCAAAATGGCATAGAATTTCATTGTTTTTCTAGATGCCAGCTAAGAAGCTGAATTTTTGCCTATTATTATTGCACTTGACTAAGCAAAACATCAGTGGCAGACCTATTATTAATGACTTGCGGCCCGTCCCGGCTTCGCACGGGTGGACATTTCTTTTTTATATAGCCTATGTTACTCAGCGCTAATGTAGCATTCTAATGGTGAAAGAATTGTTTGAATCGATCCAGTAGTTTTTGAGTTTATTCGTTGCGTACATACAAAAATACAAAAAAATACAAAGCTTTCCTCTTTATAATATTAGTATAGATATAGATGTGCCTAGAGTGAGTTTTGTTTACTATCATTATTCATTCGATTACTTTAACGAAAACGAGAATTTGTATGGAAAATTCAAACTCTTCTTGTATGTCGCCAGGAGGCGCTGCTTCAATGCCATACTAATTTTCGTTTTCGTAAACGTAATCGAGTGAATACGGATAGGAAATAAAACCCACACTAGGCACTCTGGTGCCACTATTAGCCTAATACAAATGAAACTTGACAATGAACTTTGACGACCTCTATAGCCGAGTGGCTTGCACGCCGGACTTTGGGCGGCGGTCAGTGTCGAAAACGAACTTTTCGATATTGTGGTTGGTTGGGTGGTTGTGGTACCGTCGTTGTTTCTAATTTCCATGAAACGAGTGCTTTAGCTACTTACCTTGGGATCAGAACAATGTATGTGATATGTGATGTTGTTTTTCTTAAACAATTTTTTACTTTTACTGGAGTACTGTAGTGGGTACTGTATGACATTGTGGTGTAAATTTGTTAACTTAGAATTTTTATTTTGTTTTTTTTTTATATGTTGTGGTTGTCTTCTATATTTTTTTATTTGTAATGGAAAGTGTCCTGCTATGATAGGGCATTATCCAATATTTTTGACGCTGTAAGGGAGAAAAGAGCTGGACACTTGCTGAGTTTCTTGCCGGTTCTTCTCAGTACAAGATCTCCCGCCCACAGTAGACTTACGAACCGATGGCATAGTGACATTCACAAGAGCTACTTGTAGCCTTAACTGAATAAATGATTTTGAATTTTGAATTTTGTCTCATATGATGTTGTCTCTAAGAAAAATTCGCACTAGACACTTCAAATGGTCACCCTACCCACCCTTTGCCGTGAGAGAATCAAACCCCCTATAATCAGCCAATCCGACCTGTGCAATTACACAGACGTACGGATGGACAGTCGTAATTAAAGTTGCTTTTCAAATGTAGTTGCAATGCACGTATTTAAAAAATGGACTGTGTGCATGGAAAACCATTTCGTCCCATACAAGTCACAGTTACCACCTGCTAGATGGGCCAGAGATATAGAGCTGGTCGCTGAAAAAACCTGGATGCGATCAGCTCAAAACAGAAGGGATTGGCGTAACATGGTAGATACGGGCTGAAGATGATGATTATGATGAAGTAGCTAAACTGGTCTACTGGTGTGAATCTGTCATTGGTATTCTGTTGCATAACAACATAGATACTCTTGTTTTCTAATTGTTGAGTCACCTAAGAAAATAAAATAAAATAGTCTAGGTAGTGCTAATTTTATTCTAACGAATGCGAGAATCAACTTCTCCCTCGAAATAAATTGAACTTACGTACCTAGCTGTTTGAGGTAGTAACACCAGTCATCATTTTTAGGGTTCCGTACCCAAAGGGTAAAACGGGAACCCTATTACTAAGACTCCGCTCTGTCCGTCCGTCCGTCCGTCTGTCCGTCTGTCACCAGGCTGTATCTCATGAACCGTGATAGTTAGACAGTTGAAATTTTCACAGATGATGTATTTCTGTTGCCGCTATAACAACAAATACCAAAAAACAGAACAAAATAAATATTTAAGGGGGCTCCCATATAACAGGCATGATTTTTTTGTCGTTTTTATAAATGGTACGGAACCCTTCGTACCCGAGTCCGACACTCACTCGGCCGGCTTTTTTTTCTATTGATCAAAAAAATAAAAAATAAAAATAGGGCTCAGTAACTGATTTTAGTCTTTAGCAACAATTGAATACAGACCTAATGCTATCTAGCTGCCTACTGTCATTCCTGCTAAAAGCTACGTTTACTTTCTTTCTTTCAACTAGTATACTACAAGCTGTCATCCGCTGTCGTCTGTAAAATTTCAACGAAAATCTAAGTTATTGTTTGACGACAAAAACAGTGTTAAACACTGGTTGGCCATCGCATGGATGACCAAAATTGTTCGAAGCGAGCTCCTCCGTGCTTCAGAAGACACTTACATTGGCCCTGGCTGCTTTAGCAGTCGTTAACAAATGAAATGAAATAATTTATTTTACAAGTTAACATACTTTACAATACACAATCCTCCATACTAGGCGTAGCCTGTCCTATGAGGGAAGTAGACGATTTGTAACAGTGTGTTGTAGTTTACGGCCATAGTACAAACAGTTATTCTAATTTAGTAAAAATAAAAAAACAAAAGTACTTCATTGTAGCTTCAATACAATACAATTTAAGACAAACATAACAGAACAGAATTACTATAGAATACTATAGAACAACCACCGCACCACACTACTGGGTGCCTATTGTGTTTAGTTTAGGTACTATCCGTATTCATTCGATTACGCTGACGAAAACGAAAATTTGTATGGCATTGAAGCAGCGCCTCCTGGCGACATACGAGAAGAGTTAAAATTTTGTCATACAAATTCTCGTTTTCATTAACTTTATCGAATGGCGAAAGCAACTCGCACTTGGTACCCTGGACCCGCGTGGTGGTTCACGGCCCGTTCTCGCTGCGGTGTTTCCATCCTGCCCCCCGACCGCCTAACCGATTGCTTTGACTACGTGTATAGTTTATGACTTCATCTTGTCATTTCGTACCGCCTATGAAAGCAATATCGAAAGCCATAGGCTATAGCTATCGATATATGCCTATACCTATTAGCTAGATGACAAGATGACGTCATAAACTATACACGTAGCCAAAGCAATCGGTTAGGCGGTCGGGCCCCTGGAAGGCTCGTGCCTAAGCAGTGGAGACATATAGTGATGTGATGTAGGTTTGACCTGGCTACTACGCCTACTACCTTCTACGATTAAGCCTAGCACAATCAGGTTTTTAGCTCACACTTGACTGGCTGAAGCCCTCGTGGTAGCGATGCAAGCATTTATTACCTAGTCAAGGGAAAATCATTGAAATTAGTAGGTAAGTACGAGCAAAGTGTGCAGCGTTAGCAGAATAAGTGGACATTTTTATTATAATTTTTCCATTCTTTTTCTTTTTTCGTTTTTTTTCCGGCCATATTTATAGGTTAATTTTAAAATAAAAAATATTATGTAACTGGGCCTGCAAATGAATTTCCATACAGCCTACTTGATGGAAAGCAGTTGTATACAGCTTACGGATATTTATAAAACCACGTGTATTAAGCGCGTTTGCCTTTTTTATTTAAGAGAAAACGCCTCTTTGGTCTATTGTTTAAGACTACCGGTTTCAGACCCAGAGATCTAGGGTTCGGTTCCCAGCGGGGGTACATGTTTGCGTACTCGGCTTGATTGGTGGTAGGGCTTGTTTGTCCGCCTGGCTAGCAACCACCATCTTATTTAAAAATGTCACCATAGCATAAGTTTTTGTAGTATTGTTGTGTTCCGGCAGCTAGAGATAAGATAGCCAGCGCCTCAGTAATTGACGATTCCAAATGAAGTACGCTTCCACTATTAACATTATCATCACTTAAAATCAGGTGAGATGATGGCACTGTGCTGTACTTACCTGTAAAATACAAAAAAAAAAATACGCGTACAAACACTGGTCCCATGCCGGTATGCGTGTTATATGCAATATTATAAAAATATAATTATGTATATCTTGACGTTTCTGCCCACCTTATGTCCGCCTACTTATGGCCATGGAAAAATAAGTCGGAAACACAGCTTTTTGCCTTTGAATATAATATGAGGGCAGTGGGGTTTTGAAACGGTACAAAAGTGGAAGCTTGTCCATCGATCGACGACTTTACAATAATGGCATCTTTGAATATTTAAAATTGGAAGGCTCGATTCCTTTGCGTTCCTAGAATTAAATAGTTTTTATTGTTGAATTAGCAAGGAGGTTGGTTTATACGGACTGGCCAATGGCCAGTGTGTTCAATGTAAGTGAATAGTTACTCATATTTATGGAGATAGCGAAATGTGATCTAATGAACCGTGAATTCGATAATTTTGCAGGCAATAGGAAATGCATAGAATTTAAAATGGTCTCAAATATATTTTTCTAGATTTTTTATTGTCTTTACATTATACTTAAAATATATTTTTGATGTGTAACATCTATCCGCTCGCTTTCTAGCATTTGTGGGAGCGATTTCGTGAAATGGGACGGAAGTATGTGTAACAGTGTAACAAGTGCAAAATTATTTATTCAGTTTAGGCTACAAATAGCTCTTATGGACGTCATAATGATCATCATCATCACCGTCATCATCGGTTCGTAAGTCTACTCTAGGCGGGAGACCTTGTACTGAGAAGAACCGGCAAGAAACTCGGCAAGTATCAAGCTCTTTTCTCCATTATATCGTCAAAAATATTGGATAATGCCCTATCATAAAAGGATACTTTCCATCACAAAGAAACACACAAAAAATGAAAGACAATCACAACACACAAAAAAAACAAAAAAATAAAAAAAATATCTAAGTTTGCTAAAATTACATCAGGTAGGTACTTACCAATTTCAATTTTTACAATGTCATCATAAGTCAAAAATTGTCTAAGAATAACAAAGTTAAAGTATACGAGTATAATAATAATAAAATAAGATAAGTAAGCAAGAGCGAGTGTATCCCATCTGGCCCGGTGATTTGGCCCGGGCGCCGGGCCACATGGGAAAAGAAAGTGGCCCGGTGATATATTTACCGGGCCAGCCCCCCGACCGCCTAACCGATTGCTTTGGCTACGTGTATAGTTTATGACGTCATCTTGTCATCTAGCTAATAGGTATAGGCATATATCGAAAGCTATAGCTCATAGCTTTCGATATTGCTTTCATAGGCGGTTTCAAGCCAAAGCAATCGGTTAGGCGGTCGGGCCCCAGATGACACAAATACCCCGCCCGATCCTCTAAATGACAGCACACATTTACAGAATACACTAAACATGCACACCAGTTTAGGCCCAAGACACCGTACTCGTAGAACAAGGGTACGAAGAACCGGTTCACACTCGCTCTACACCAGTTACAGACATGTACCTGGGCGCTTCTCCTCCACGGCCCGGTCAACCCGAGCCGAGGTCCGTGCCTTTAGAGGCGCCCTCGGGTTGCTCCGCTCCCCGATCCGATCCGATCCGAACCCTTCGGAGAATCTAGTAGGGCACGGGGACGCGCACTAGTGCGCGATGCCGTTCCCTCTAGATAACCCTCTAGATAAGATAGGGCCAGTTAAAACTTTTTTTTCCCATGTGGCCCGGCGCCGGGCCAAGTCACCGGGCCAGATGGGATACACTCAGCAAGAGCAGACCAGCCTCAACAGGCGGCACCCGTTCACGAGTATGACATATGAATCAGCCATCGCACTCACTCAACCATGTCTTAGGGAATGTAATGACCCGAAGCACATGCCACCACCGCAGAGATAATAATGAGAGCATGCACCACTTAAGCTACTATAAATAAGAATTTAATGAATTGTTTAACGCAACATAAATATTGTTTGTAAACTGTAGGACATTGCTGATAAATCAATATACTTTAATATCAGCGCTAAGATATTAAAGTATAATGATTGATCCAAATAAAACAAAATGTTGATTCTATATTAAAACCAGGCTGTTTTGTCATCTAAATTGTAGCCCCAAGGTTGTTGGGGCTACAATTGCGAACTTTGCCCACCTTTAACTTTTCAGCTGGGCAACCCGCGAGCTTGGCCATCGCCTCCGCGACGTCTACCGGCCTGTCAGCCTCGTTGAGGCTGCCCCAGTTGCAGATGTACGGCATCTGACTCCAGTCATGGTGCCGATATCTTCTAACTGGGCTACCTCTCCTTGTGCCCTTTGCAGAACCTTCGGATATGTGTACCACGATCGGGGGACACGGATCCTCACTTTCCTCTTTTGAGAAAGAGGTCTGGCAGATCGGGAGACGGGGCCAGATCTGTCGTGAGATGGGGGCGAGCTGGTGAAAGCTCCCTCGGGCAGCCTTTGGCGCTTGCCTCGCCTCTTTCTTCTTCCTTCACGCACCGCATCGGTCCAGTCTCTGTCAGGTCTGGTCTCAGGAAGAGGCGTTGGGGGAACCGACCGACTGGTAGACGGTCGGGGTGGAAACGCGGAGGGCGCCATCAGTCATCTCCAAGTGAGGGTCAGCCACAGACGCCGTTGAGCGGTGTACCGGCGTACCTTTACTGCTACGAGCCGGCACCGCCCGTCGGCGAGCCTGGGCCTGGTCAGGTCCGGGCCCTTCTAATCCGTCGAGTCGGGCGTGGATTGCCCTGACGGAGTCACTCCAGGAGCGTTCCAACTCCACGATGGCGCTCATCAACAGCTCGTCCCGAAAGTTGGTGGATGGGATCGCTGCATACGGAGATGATCTCCTGCCGACATTTTTGCGGAGAGCGTCAACTTCCGCTCTCAGCGCAGCCACTTCCTTATGCAGCCGATCATTATCGGGCTGCAGTTTGTCGGTCTCAGCTCAGATAACCACTATCCTGGACGTCAAATTGGACAACACACGCTGGATCGTCATTGAGGCATCATTCAG
Source organism: Eudonia truncicolella (assembly GCA_949315975.1). Taxonomy (NCBI): domain Eukaryota; kingdom Metazoa; phylum Arthropoda; class Insecta; order Lepidoptera; family Crambidae; genus Eudonia; species Eudonia truncicolella. Next base: position 4,842,592 of record OX438851.1, read on the forward strand.
GGTCTTATGACAAGAACCTGATATGTTGCTGGATTTGTGAGACACATCTCGAATTGCCTTAGCGCAGAGGATGCTAATTTGGTGAACATCAACTGCAGAGGGACCGCCGAAGGACGACTCCCAGGGAATATTCAGCCCGGTCGCCTGCTCAATTTCCGCCTTAGTTGAGCCAACAATGTGGTCCAAGTAGGGCGGCACATATCTTCGTTGGGCTTCGGGTTGTGAAGCTGGAGAGCCCTACTAGATTCTCGAAGGGTTCGGATAGGATCGGAGACCACGTGGAGGTCACCTGACTCGCACCCCAATGTGGCAACCCTAGGGCAAGCTGAACGTTGTTCTTGGTCATCAACCTCATGGTCAAACATAAGCAGAAGTCGAAACATTGCAGAAATGAACAAAAAAAATGTTATAAAATTAATTTGAGTATTTTTATGGAAAAGTAAATCTTAGTAAAATGATTTTGCATGTTATCACAGTGTTCTATATACTTGGTTGCATGACTATGTTTCGGGAATATACACCTATCACCAAACACCTGTATATGGCATATGGTTGAACAGTTATTGAAGAAATTAACAGTTTTCGATGGGTGGATGTGCAGGCGTCGTCTGTAGCACCACATTGCAGGACCTAACGATATCTGAGCGCTTAGATAGCATAATATAACGGAAAGTACCTGATTAAAAATAATTTAACGACATATTAATAAGATCAAAAAAAAAATCTCTTCTTATCTTTTTTCAAATTAAGGCGTTCCAGAAAAATTCCTCGCACCAATTTCTCTTTCATCCACTATTTTCAAAACAAAAGCCATCCATCAAGTCGAAAAAAAAAATAACAAAATTGTGCTCTCAATTCCGAAACGCTCCAATCCTTTGTAGGAATTCATTTTAATTGTGCATAATACCACGGCCCGAGGGGATGATTACCGGGAATCGAACCTGCGAACGTCAGTATAACTCAGCCTGATGTGCATAGAGATTTATTGGATTTCGGATAGTTTGTATGTGGAATGGCGGGTGGTAAAGTCAAGGTATTATTATCCCATATCCCTGGCTGTATGCAAGAGTATGTTAGCGAAAAGATGAAAGATGGAATCCCTTGGTCTTATATTTAAAAAAAACTGAAATCCAAAGAGATTACTTTAATGCAGTAATCTTGGCGGGAATATACAAAAAGGTATATTAAATTCATTCAAATAGTATCAAATGTTCAGAAAGTATTGGCTTGCTTCTTACTATGAAATAAGACTAAGAATGGTACTTTAATATCTTTTTTTCTCTCATTATTTTAATATATTTAAATTGAATGTTGTGCTTGGTTGTTACTGTAATGCAAATTTAGAAATATATATGTAAAAAAATTTATGTTTTGATTTGTATTTTGTTACCGTGCCAAAAATAAATAAAATAAAACAAATAAAATATTATCGTGAATAATATATTGGTGGTTTATTCGTGAACCGTTGATTATTTGTAATCAAACAAAGTATTGGTAAATTAAACAAATCCGTAGAACGTAACTTTTACACCAAGTGAGACCTTTCATCACTCAATGTTCTCCTAGATGCCAATCCTGAATGCGACTTGTTTGCGGATGGGTGGTCGAAGATATTGTCGGACTCCCTGCGTTACTGTGAGAGAAAGGTATGAGTGTGTGTGAGTGCGTGTGTAGTTTTTTTTTTTTGTAACTTATGTCTATTACTGTTATTTTGTATTATGGAATATTTATGTAATTGATCAAATTTTATTTTATTATTGCCGAGTTATTCTGTTTTTTAATTGTATTTAATCTTATTTAGTGTAATCTTTAATTAATGTAATTGGTCTTTTTTTGACACCATTTTAATTAAAGTAAAATAAACAAATAAAATGGTACAGTTCCACATCTTTACTGAAACTATCTTGAGCTTTGGGGGACTATCAATGTGTCATACAACATTTACATTTGTCCAGCGGTGGCCGTCTTTTGCCTCTGTTCCTGATTGCCACCACCTCGATCGCCACCACTGGCTGAGATGATGATGATAATGATTTACATTTCTATCATCACTCATCATCATCTTTTCTATATCTATACTAATATTATAAAGATTTGAAGCTTTGTATTTTTGTATTTTTATTTGTTGGCTATATTAAAAAAAAATGTCCACCCGTGCGAAGCCGGAACGGGCCACTAGTAGGATATAATTTGGAAAAGTGTTAAAAAAAATCCACGAACGGTATTCGCAGCCCAGTGAAGCTGAAAATGCCGTTTGAGGGCAATCAGCAAACTCTCTCCAAAAAAAGGCGTTTGTACGAAGCTTACCTCTGCTGTCTCCTAAATTTGTGCCGTTGGTGTGGTGCGTCCATGACCTGCCGTGGCCGCTTACCATCAGGGTGCCTAGTGTGGGTTTTGTTTACTATCCGAAAAAAAAAAATTGTATGGCATTGTAGCAGCGCCTCCTGGCGGCATAAAGAATTAACAAGATGCCATACAAATTCTCGTTTTCGTTAACGTGATCGAATAGCGAATGGAACTCGTACACACGCCTGCACATCAATCTATCCAATACTGTCAAATTTCTCTAATCGATATTGATCTTTATACCCTAACACTAAGGTTCAAAATTTATTAAAGGAATTTGATATTTTGTGGTAGGTTGATCTGCTGCCGTCTGTACTTTGCAGCCAGGCGAGCCGTATGCTCGTTTGACGGCTCCATCAGGTCTAGAGCGATGTTTATTTATCAATCAATCTGGGTCAACTTACGTGTACCATAGATACGAAAAAAATTATTTTATGGAAGCAGCGTTTACTGGTGACAACAACGAAGTAAGTTGCAATTTTAACAAAAAAAAAAACAAATTCTCCTTTTCGTTAACTAGGATCGCATGGTGAAACAAAATACGCACTTAGCTTTAGTAACATTAAAAAGAATGGTTGAAGTGACGCCTTATTTACTTTATCAACAGTTTTAATCTCAACTCGGTTATATCTTACGTACAGACGACTCGCTAAACCTCAACATTCCGAGAACTCGCGTGTAAAGGTTCGCGTGACTGCGACCAATTACCCGAGGTATAGGTACTCTTTGGTTGTGTGTCTGTGTTTATTTTTTTAAAAATATCTTTTCCTCCCTTTGTTTTTCTGTGGACTGCGTGTAGGTATTTGTTGAGGTTTAGGTATAAAAAAGGTTTTAAAAGTATTGAGTTGAACTGGAAAAGTTAAAAACCTATCTGGGGTGCATAGTACGAGTTCTGTTTGACATTCGACCGCGTTAACAAAAAAGAGTTTGTATTTATTTATTTAAAAATTAAAAAGTGGTACACACCCTACCCACCTACCCAAAACTGTCAAATTTCTACAATCAATTTTAAACTTTATAGTTTGGTTATAAGGATCAATATTCAATGGAGAAATTTGACAGGTTTGGGTAGATTGATCTGCCGCCGTGTGTACAATATTAAATTAAACTCGCACGAGGTACCCAGTACATACAAGGCTGTTTTAAAAAAAGAAGAAAACAGCCAATTGTTAGTAAAAGTGTTTAAAAATCTTTTTTTCTAATTATATCGATCTTCTTTGCGTCGACCACGATTCGCCGGGGTATCATTGGGCAGGATGGTTTCCGGGCCAAAAACCTATTCACAAATTTTGTCCTAATACTTATCCGTTGATTTCAATTGACTTACTTTCGCATTTGCCTATAATTATTAATAATTATTAATTATTGTTATGATTCGGATTACTTACGATTAGAAAGTAAACGTGTCAGATGGTGCAAATTCAAATCAAGGTAAAGGAAAAATAAATGTTTTTTTTTGTGTTTTGTAAATTGTAGGTAATTCAATTTAGTTCACAACAAATATTTTTGCGAAAATTTCTAAAGTTTCATCATCATCATCAGCTCGTTTTTATGTCCTCACTGCTGGGGCACGAACATTCTCTATGGATGGATAGGGAGAACGGGCCATAAACCACCACGCGGGCCCAGCGAGTTGCGGTGATTGTTAACGACTGCTATGCAGCCGGTAGCAACGGCATGACATGCCATCCAAAGCACGGAGAAGCGCAGACCGAGCGCAATCGAGCTCCTATTACGGGTGGTTGTTAACGACTGCTAACGCAGCCGGGGCCAACGGCTTTACGGCCTTCCGAACCACGGAGGAGCTCGAGATGATAAATGTAGGTCATCCATTCGATGACCGGCCTTTGCGAAAGTTGCTTAACCACTGCGTCATCGAGCATCGAGCTTCTAAAATCTACGCGAACACTACACATTGAAATGAAACTACTTTTACGAATCTACTAGCGTCTCCCTGTGACCATCCCTGCAAGGTTTCAAAACGTCAGGATAAACCATGAAATAAACTAACGTACAAAATAAACGCGAGTAGTAAAAGTAAAAAAAGTATAACCGTAAAAGTAGTTTCATTTCAAAAGTGATCGGGTTTTGAATCCGGGGGAGAAAAAAATGTGAAACCGCATCAAAATTCGTTGCGTAGTTTTAACGATCTAAGCATACATATATATATATATATATATATATATATATATATATATATGTATGTATGTATGTATGTATGTACATAGGGACAGCGGGAAGCGACTTTGTTTTATACTATGTAGTGATGATTTGACATTGTCTATGATAATGAGAAGCAACAAATGCAGTGCACACCGACATCTATAACCGCTAGATCAATAGATTAAACTTAATTACAGTCCGTAGCCGTTATTTTGGCGTAATAACACGGTACGTATGGAGTAAAAAAAATAAAATTTATCGATCGAGAGACGCGCTTTGATTGATTGGTGATGAATCGACGACTAGGAGAGTCGTCGAGTCGATTTTATATTATTATATATTTTTATTATTTTGAATTTTTTCATTCACCATATTATTTAAAGTTACAAGAGAATATTTTTTACTAGATTTTTTATTATCTTGCAATTATTCATCACCAGCTTATAATATGTCCCCACTACTGGGGCACGAGCCTTCCCTATGAATGGATAGGGAGAACGGGCCATAAACCACCGGCGGGCCCGGTGCGTGTTGGTAGTTGTTAACGACTGCTAATGCAGCCTGGACCAACCGACTTTACGTCAGTACAGTTTTGGTCACCCATCCGATGGCCTTTGCGAAAGTTGCTTAACGTCAGCAATCGCAGACCGGGAACGTTAACCACTGCGCCATCGAGCTCCTCAATTATTCAATCAATCTCTCAATTTTTTTTTATTTTTTATTTTAACTTACTTGACCGAGAACGTAGTAACGAAGTTTTTACGGAAAACTTGGTGTAGGCAGGCCTCCAACAAGGTACGATACGTATTACCGTACGATTATCGTACGAGTACGATACCTACGATTTGGTGAAGGTCGGAAGTAGCCTCTGGATACGAGCAGCATGATGATGATGATGATGGAAGCAGGTCATATGCGCAGGAGATATTTAGGTGTAATTTCCTCAATAGACTTTGAACTTTATGTTTAAGGCTTAAGGTTGACAATGTATTGACGAAATTTGACAGTTTTGGGTAGGTTGATGTGCAGGCGTGTGTACATACAATGTTTACGTAAACTTTAAAAAGAAAAAAAAACACTACACGTTGAAATGAAACGATCTTTGAACTTCGAACCCTTTAGTTTACAAAAGTGACCACAGACCCTGCGAACAGTTCGAAAATCGTTGCGAATTTTATTACATCGGTAATGAGTAGATCCGTCGAGCATTAAAATTCAATTAAAAATATGACTTTCCTCAAGTGGGACGGTATCGTACCCACGATTTTAAACGAACAAGGATCACGGGTAAAAGGAGCTTCTGCCTTTGGCCTTATCACCACTTAACATCAGGTGAGATGAAGGCCAAATGCTTACCTGTATAAATTATATTATTATATATAAAAATGAAAGTGCTGTTTACTATTGTTTTAATATAAATTTAGCATTGCGAAAGAAGAAATTAATAAGTAGTATAAATCATTAGCTTACTAAATAAATATACTGTATAAGAAACAGCTGGACAAAGGCCTTTATCATTGTAATCAAGTCATCACTACAGTTGATAGGTAATGGCTTAATCACCACGCTTGTCAAATGCGGGTTGATGATCGCAAACCACTATGCATCGAACGGGCTATGCATCGAAAATTCCGATACACACTTTGCCGGACCTGGGATTTAAGCCTAGAACCTTCAGGCATCGGGCTGAGTTCTAGCCACTCGGCCAGAGAAGCGTTCCAGTAAACCAAAAGACACGTTCCAAAGTATTCTACCTACTAACATTTTAGGACCAGCATATTTTCTTTATCTATAGAAGACGCAGCACTGGCTGCTCCACAGTTTTCCCAATTAACATTTTAATTGATGCATCGATTTAAACATTCTTATTTTTCGACATATTAATGTATTCTCGAATAAAAATTCGAGAATACCAAAGCGGGCATGATGATTTAGTGCCGCCGGCTGATGCTCGGGTTTTTATTTTTCGATAGGGCCACGCTGGGTTTTTTTTGAGATGTGATGGAAAAATCATTTTTAAGACTTATGGCTCTTTGTTTCCTTGGACTTTTTGATTTCTAAGAAGCGTGATGTAATGGAATGTTGCGTAGGCGTTAATTTGTTTACTTGTTGTGTTGTTACTAACGTGTTACGCTATTTTATCGACACATGTATTGTTATTTTTCTTTATGGTAAAAGGAGGCAAACGAGCAGGTGGGTCACCTGATGGAAAGTAATCACCGCTGCCCATGGACACCCAAAACAAAGTTATCGCTGATGCGTTGCCGGCCTTGAGGAAGGAGTTGAATGTTGAGAAGGGAGTAGGAATAGGGAGGGGGGAGGGGTGAGAGATGGGCCTCCGGTACGAAACACAACAGCAACGAGTGCCATTGTTTCTCACCGATATTCTGTGAGTAAACCTACGGACGCGAGTAACTTTAACCCCCAATATTATTATTGTATTTTATTTTTATTTTACAATTTTTGGAAAACTTACAGCTATATTTTAAAAATAAATTAATGTATAAATACAGTAAGGCCAATTACAAGTTTTCACCTATAAACAAAGTATGTAGATACATTTGGCAAATCGTTGTTAATATTAAGTACTTTATTTTTAAGAGCCGTGCGTGACACATAATGGATAAATACCTTTCATGAGCTAACATACATAAAGAAGTTATTATTGTATAAGTTTTTGAACCTAGATACGTTAGTGTTGAATAAGTCTAAGTCCATATTTCGACACATTGAATTGAAAAGCTCAGGCGCCCTATTGATGAACGCATTAGATCGATAATTAGTCCCTGACAAAGGTACATGCAGTAAATTTGTGTGTCGCGTTGTTTTCCTTGGTGTATTAATATAAATTTTACTGAGTAGACCGGCAGAGTCAATATTACCTTGGAATGTTTTAAGAAGTAGTGCTATATCTGACATTTCCCTTCTTTTATGTAGTGGTAAGAAATGAAAATGCTTGCACCGTTGTGTGTACTTTTGGAAGAAACTATGACATTTATATTGCAAATATCGCAGAAATCTTTTCTGCACTGCCTCTATCCGCGACAAACCTGGGACGCGTATTCCAGGTGGCTGCGCACGAAAGCACAATACAAAATTTTTACTACTTTGATACTTTGAAACTCGGATGACATACGCATCACGAATCCAAGAGCCTTTCTTGCTTTTGTTATAATTGAATCTATATGGATATCTAAAAGTAATTTCGAGTCGAATGTGACTCCTAGATCTTTCATAAAGTTAACCCGTGTTAACGCTTGATGATTTATATAATAGTCAAATGAATGAGTTTTAGGTTTTCTGCTAAATGTACAAATAAAGCATTTAGAAATATTTAAATCTAATTTATTGTTGGCACAGTAGATTTCAAACCGTGTAATGTCTTCTTGCAACTTTAAACAATCAGACAACTTGGTGATTGGGCAAAGAATTTTAAGGTCATCAGCGTACAATAAGACTTTACTATGTATAAAAGAAGAACTAATGTAATTTATGTAGATTGTAAATAATAATAACATTGTGGACATATATTGGCTTGTCATCATCAGGATGCCTAGTTTTTTTTATGAGAGATTTCTGATTGCCTCAGACAGGTATTTTCAGCTTCACCGAGCCTTTTTGGGGGCGGCGAGAAACTTAAAGGGTTCCTCAAGCCGTGTGAAACGAATCACTTTCGGAGGTTTTCTGGAGGGAACGGCATCACGCATGCGTGTCCCCGTGCCCTACTAGATTCTCCGAGGGGTGCGTTTCCACCACCTTCGGCCTTATCATCACTTAACATATACATACACATGAAAATAAGTATGGCATTGAAGCAGCGCCTCTTGGCGACATACGAGAAAGTTTACAATATTGCCATACAAATTTTCGTTTTTGTCAACGTAATCGAATGAATACTTATAGTAAACAAAAGTCACACTAGGCACTCAGTCTATAAGCGTCAAACGTTCCACTGCTGGGCACAGGGCTTCCCAAATGAACAATCGCACATGCATGGGGTGATTAAATTATTCGATTCTGGACAATGGGCCACAGTTGTTAAAGACTGCCGCCTTATAACATTTTTATGTTAAACATACAATTGTAAATTTTTACTTTTTTATTTTCAAGTGATAATTGCTGCACTGAAGCTAAATTAAATATTCATAAAATTTTATAAAATACAGTGAAAAAAAAATTAAAAGCCCACCCGACCCAGCCAGGAATCGAACCTGGGTCTTCCGCAATCCGGGCGGCTGCACTGACCGCTATGCTACCGGGAAGGCTGACGTAAGCGCTGAATTTTGATACTGCTATTTTAATGTTTTTGAGTGCTTTTTAGCGGCACTAGCGCCATCTATCCAAACGGTCGTTGCAACCGATGGCCATGCAGATTCATCTTTGCAGATGAAATACCACAAATTTGATAACACAACGCTATAGTAAATTTTACTTTTTTTATTTTCAAGTGCTAATTGCTGCACTGAAGCTAAATTAAATATTCATAAAATTTTATAAAATACAGGTTCGATTCCTGGCTGGGTCGGGTGGGCGTTTAATTTTTTCACTGTATTTTATAAAAATTTTATGAACATACAATTGTAAATTTATCTTGAGTTACCCACATCCCGAAGTTATGTTCGCTCACTAGCTCCTGTTGTGTCCTCACTGCTGGGGCACGAGTCTTCTTTATAAATGGTAACACCATGCACACGGAACACGGGCCATAAAACACCACGCGATCCCAGTGCGGTGCGCTGGTTGTTAACGACTGCTACTAATGCAGGTGGATACCTTCGTACCTTCCAAAGCACGGTGGACTGGGCCTTAGCTCGAGATGGTGCATTTTTGGTCACCCATCCGACGACCGGCCTTTGCGAAAGTTGCTTAACGTTAACCATTGCTTCAACGAGCTCCTCTGAAAAGGGGTATTTTACAGTAAATTAATATGCATGAAATAGATTTTTCTTTTTGCCCTTTCTTGATAGATTGATCTAACATAGACAAGAAAAACTGAGTTCTCAAATATGTTCAGTAAAACTTTTTGCGTATCGAGAATCGATTATGGTCATTTATTTATCCAAAAGAGTTTGGACAAGTAAACCACTATAAGAAAACAAAGACTTAATAAATAAATAAATATGTATTAGAAACTCATAATAAATATGTAGACAACATCACTACATTGCTCCGAGTCCAAAGAAAGGAGCTAATGCACTTATGTTATTGAAATCGGAAACATCGACAGTACCATGACCCGAGAACATATAGAAAAAGTAAGTTTTTCTTCTTGGAAATGGCAACACCCGAAATCGGCGTGCGAACCACTCTACTACGGTGAGTTTGATGGCCTCATCAAACTACTAGTAGACCATAAAGGCGGCAGATATCACGAGGATCTTGACAATGACGATGCTATTACCATCCCTAGTAAATTATGGTTGGTCACTTACTCTCCGTGGCACCGGTGAAGCTGGAAATGCCGTCTGAGGTAATCAGCAAAGCATCTACAAAAAAAAAAACGATTGCATAATGGTATAACCCAGAAATTTATAAAAAAATGTCATCAACAACATCAAAATCAAAAAAGATTAACTTTGAAAAGTTATAGAAAAGTTTTTTTTGTACATTTTTTGTTACTTACTAAGAACTACTTATGTTTGTTTCGCCTGAAGCCTTAAAACAACGGATGCTACATTAATATGTATGCCTGGTTCCAAAGCCTCCGAGTTTCAAGAAAAAAGCACGGAGAAAATAAAAACAAACCTTGTTCTAAACAGACCGACACCGACGTATTTTTTTAATGTAAAATATCACGCTCAAAATGGCCGGCGGCTCACGCCATCTGAAAAGTAGGGATAGCAAGAAAACTATTTTGTTATAAATAAAGGAAAAAATCAACACTATCAATATTAAAACACTTTTTAAGTTTCTATTTAAATAGAGTAGAGGAATAAAAAATGTATTTATTCAGTATCACAAAATAACACGTGACTCTAACAAAATTTTGCACTTTAAAGCTTAATAGTTCACAAGCGGATGCCTCAATCAAAAAACTGTTTTCACAAACCCGCAACATTTTTGAAATTGCTATCCAACGACCCCCCACTATGGGGTAGTATGTGTAGAGAAGGTGAACTAAAAAAAAATTTTTAAAAATTTTACTTCACCACTTTGTCGGCGTCATTAATAATATGTATATCCATGCCAAATTACAGCTTTCTAGTACTAAGAGTCTATGAGCTAGGCTGGGGACAGACAGACAGACAGACGGACACTGCGAAACTATAAGGGTTACTTGTTGACTACGGAACTCTAAAAAAGGAAAAAACATTTCAAATATTTGAAGAGAGAAACTAATACCTGTTATCTTCTCCTGTAATTCTGTTTTCTCTGTAGGTGTGAACTGTTTTTACGTTTATGCATCTAGAAACATTGTACTTATTACTATTTTTCAAGTAAGGTTTACCGAGGGAGGTTTAACATTAAAGCTATTGAAACCATGCCGTATCTTAGGTATTATCTCTTAAGTATTTGGACTACCTCACAGTCAGTCACGGTTTTAAATTAAATAGCCTATAACAGTCTCACAACTGGGAAAAGGTCTCCATCATTGAATTCAAGTCATCACTGCAATTCACGGGTATTGGTTTAATCACCATGCTTGCCAAATGCGGGTTGGTGATCAAAAACCCGGGCTATGCACCGAATAAATCCGAAACACTTTGCCCGACCTAGGAATTGAACCCGGGACCTTCGGGTATGGGGCCAAGGGCTCTTCCTCTCAGCCACCTCTGAGGCATTCCCGTTTCACTCAGGTTTTAATTACGGTTCAAGAGTTTGATAACGTATTATTTATCAATCTCTTTTGGCGACCGTACCCTATGTTAGTACTTAGCTGTATGGAATTTTGGTGAAGTCACGATTATAATAATTTTATAAAATTTGTAATTACAGCATCTCCCGGCTACCGTTTAATACCACATAAATAATACCTTTTACTCACCTTTAAAAACATATAAAATTATATATCTACTTCGGGGCTTTATGAAACTAGTAGCGTTGCTTTAGTTATTTCTCAAGATAAAAATAAGGATATTTTTTTATTGGTTTAAACTTTGCATTCACAATAGTTACAAGATAAAATTTAACTAGAAAAAAACAACCTCTCAGGAAGCTCGAGTGGGTTTGGAGGGCCGGGGTGTCGGTAGCTCAGCGGTCAGAGCATTGGATCGGTTATCCAAAGATCGTGAGTTTGATTCCCACTCGAGCTTCCTTTACCAGCTTTTTTTATTATTTTTTTATCTTTTAATAAGAAAACTGTTAAACACCCTTAACGTTACGTAACAGAGGAGTTCGATGGCGCAGTGCTTAACGCGCCCGGTCTGCGAGTGCTGAGGTTAAGCAACTTTCGCAAAGGCCGATCATCGGATGGGTGACCAAAAGTTTATGATCTCGAGCTTCTCCGTGCTTCGGAAGGCACGTAAAGCCGTTGGTCCCGGCTGCATAAGCAGTCGTAAAGTACCACCAATCCGCACTGGGCCCGCGTAGTGTTTTAGGCTATCCATCCATAGGGAAGGCTCAGGCCACAGCAGTGGGGACATAAAAATGAGCTTGTTATGTTATGATAACCTACGTGAAAAAGTCGGACTTAGCATTCCTGATAAAAATCACTATTAATATGTATGTAAGTGTAACACACACACTTCAAAGTGGTAAAAATCACTGGTCAAATAAAATTAAATGTAATACTATACATAAACCAACATTTCTTTTATATCATATTCATAACCATGCCTAAAAATTGCACCTACCAATGTTATCTCTGCACCACCCTACGGTTGGTAGAGAATGCCTCAGTCATTAAGTCCGCCATGTAATATATTTATGTTGCAAAAGTTTAAATAAGTAAATAAAATAAATAAAAAGAATTTATACTAAAATCTGCTTGTTTATAAGAGCACGAAATAATAAAAAAATTAGCTACTTTTCATTGCTGAAATACTGATGGCATTTCTAAAAAGTATTTAGTCATGGTAACCATATGGCAGAGCGCTCGGCCCGATACCCGAAGGTCCCGGGTTCAATTCCCAGGTCGAGCAAAGTGTTTTCGAATTTTTCGATGCATAGCCGGAGGTTTGTGATCACCAACCCGCATTCAGCAAGCGTAGTGATTAAGCAATAGCTTAATCACCACGCTTGCCAATTGCGGGTTATGACCCATCAATTGTAGTGATTGCTTCATTTTTTTTTATACATAGGTAGCTCGGCAAATGACTCCACTCCACCTGATGCTAAGTGGAAACGGAGTCCAGACGCAAGGACAACTGGTGCAGCGTTAAAACAACGCAGCATCAGTCACCCTCACCCTGCCGGCCTAAAAGGTGCCTCTTCACGCCTTGTTTGAATGACCCCAAGTCATAGGAAGGAGGGAAAACGTGCGCTGGTAGACTATTTCCATCTTTTGGAAGTGCGACAAAGAAACGAGTCACCAAATTTCTTTGCGCGCGATGGAATGTTCGAGACAGTACAGCGGTGACTCCGGAGAGCAGCATGCGTACTCCTATGGAGGAAGGGAGAAGGTGGGATAAGGTCAAAAAGTTCTTCAGAGCACTCGCCGTGTATAAGCGGTAGACGATGCTGATTGACGCTATATCTCTACGCAATTGCAGGATTTCAATGATGGAGGCATTTGTTTAACAGTGGAACAGCTATAGGCTATTTACTTACTACAACTATATGTTACTCAAAGCACGCATCACTCATACCTTGACAATGTCAGTTTTCAGAGCCAAAATTAGTCACCAGTCCAATAATAGTCATCAACATCATCGTCTCAGTGACGTGCACTTGGAGAAGTCTATGTCCAGCGGACTAGTATAAGCGGATGATAATGACGATCGCAAACCCATAAAAATCTAACTTCATATATCACATTTTCTCGTTTAAAGCTCTATTCAACGAAGCTCTATATTTTTTTAATTCACGTTCTGATTTAGTAACATAGTGTTTCATCAAACTTCACTTTCTAACGATTCCCGTCAAAAAACAAAAAAAAAAAAAACAAAAAACCAGCTCGCGGTTAAATTCATAATTGCGGGTTACAACGGGCATTTATCAAGTTAATCTATCGGTTAGTGAGGAACTGAGGACCGTTAAGGCAACCACTGGCTTGGCTTCCGATTTTTTATTTTTACTCTGTGTTTTGGTACTTTTACACTCGAGCAAGAAAAAGTTTTTTTTCAATAAAATCTTTGATAGCTATGAGAGCTTTGCCTTAAATACGGATCCAACGAAATTTTAAGATAACTTATATAACGATTGGCAGATGATACTTTAAAAAGGATGTATAGCTGCATCATCATCATCATCATCATCAGGCTCTCTTGACCCACTGCTGGGCATAGGTCTCTCTTTGTTTATGCCATTCTCGATCCTGCGCTAGTCTGGGACACGTGCAACCCACGGTCTTGGTTATATCGTCGACCCATTTTACTCGTATGAATTGATGCTGATTTGAATGTATACATAATTGTTTAGTTAGATTTTATATTCAAATTTATATTGTTAATGATATTTTAAATTAATTATTGACATAAATTGTATTAAGTTATTTTATTATTGAAATGTATTTTATAAATTCTCCTAATTTTTAATGTTATGATCATTAGTTTAAGGCATGACGATTGTAAGTTTGCTTATCGATAATTCGGTAAAACACGTTAGTGCGATAAATATTATATTGAGAACCAAAAATGTACCGTGTTTTCTGCAAATAAATATATATTCATTCATATTCCGGTGGACGTCCCCTTTTCCTGTATAACGTCTCCCGGCCACCACTCAGTCAGCTTTCTGGTCTACCTGTAGTCACTCCGTCTGGCCAAGTGCTCTGCCCAACTCCACTTGAGCCTCAATATCAGCTCGCTGGCATCCTGGACTCTAGCTCGTCCGAACAACTTGCAAGTATTGTAAAATGAGTGCAGAGTATTTAATTTCTTCTTTTTCTTTCTGCATGACCCTTGAATAATCCAATTGTACAGATTCATTGTACAAATTAAACATGCGTATGTTTGTAAAAATATTTCTTTCGGATGTTCAGTTAATGAAAAAACGCTGATGTGTAAAGCTAGACCTTGATAACATCGTCAAGGAAACCTTTGTCATGGCAGTCCAGTTAAAGGTGCTGTCACCCGGATTGCGAAAGATCGTGAGTTCGTTTCCTACCTTTTTGAAAGTGGAATGTCAGTTTTGGTATAAAAAAAAAGCATTGTCAATGTGGAAAAGGTTGTCAATATATAAAAGGAAGAGCAAATTTATAAAAACAAATTGCTTTATACGTAATTATATACTTCCGTTTAGTTGATGGCTTCGTGCGATTAGCACATTTAGCCAGTGTCAAAGTAATTTTTCTTACAAGTAATACATAAATATACAATATGATGATGATGAATGAAATGAAGTGAGAAATGATATACCCCCAACCCCTCGAGTATCTCAGTAAAGATGTGGGGCTTTACTAAGTCCTCACGCAGACTTCTTGAGAGAAGTTGAAAAGTGACGTTGCACTGTTTTGTTCCATTTGCCAACACTCATGCACACTCACGAACAATTAACGGTTAATAATCCACCATTATTTCACATTAATATTCGACATAACACAAATTTTAGAAAATAAAACAAAACCGCAGACATGACTCTTCACTTTCCCGCCAAGAAGTCCCAATTATATACTTACTAGCTGACCCGGCGGACTTCGTACCGCTTTGACAGTTTCCATGACAACAAAACAAACGAATCATTCGTCCGCATAAGAACACCCGTATCCCATGATGGACCCCTATAGCAGCGCCACCTACCAAATCCAATTGTAAATCTAAATCATTCTCACAAAAAAATATTAATCCAAATCGGTCCAGTTGTTTAGAAAGAGTTCAGTGACATACACACGCACAGAAGATTTATACATATAAAGATTAGTCAGTAATATAATAAACAACAAAACCACTTCATTCAGCGTCAGGAGACATTGTTTAATTTAATCTAGATGTCGTTTGCGAATGGCGTGTAAAAAACTGAACATGGACTCATCGAAATTCATAAATATTTTAATATATTCAAAATAACTCCATCCATGTCACGCCGCGACGCGACATACATGAAGATACGGTTTTAAGCAAACTACAAGAAAGAACTCTATTTCTTTGATTGTAAAATCTTTTTTGCTTTGAAAAGACGAAACGGCACTTACGACCTTTGCCCGTCACGCTGTCTTTGCGGTCAAAGACTGACATAAATTATTCCTTTTAAAATAAGTCAATATTTTCGTGTGACATCAAATGAAATTGAGCCCAAGAGCATTAAGAATAAAGTTTGTTATCACAAAGAGGGCATTACAAATAAATTACATTTGAATCGCTTATCATTTGTATCGGTCGCGGCGGTACCAAATCTAAAATGGCGTAACCAACGAATAAGCTTTTTGAGAAATTTGTTTTTACTGTACTTTACGTAACAGTACATTTTGGTAGTTTAGTTATGGAGGTTTTAGTTTTTAAAATTAGGCAAGTAGGCAGCTACCTCGTATAGAGGCGTGTGTTCAAAGCCCGCTTCAGGCATTTTATGTATTAAAGTTGATGACATATTGACGCGATGCGTGCTTTGTGAACCAATATTTTGTTAGATGTGGTTTAAAATGTAAAGTTTCTTTGATAAATTGATTAGATTAATATTTGCAGGTAAATTTGTTTTGTATCATCACGATACTTCAGAAAAGAATTGCATAGTACCTACTAGCACGCGACTTTAGCTTTGTTAGACTGTTGGTCTGTTTGTCATGATCTCAAGTGTGCTTCGGATTTCCGGATCTTTGATTTCATCCATTTGGTTGCACAATCATACTAATATTATAAACGCGAAAGTTTGTAAGTATGGATGGATGTTTGTTACTTTTTCACGTAAAAACTTCTGAATGGAGTTTAATGAAACTTTCCTCATATACAGACCATGAGCCAGACTAGCATATAGGATACTTTTTTTTTTACTGTAGTCTTCGCGAACGAAGTCGCGGGCAACAACTAGTTTAATATAATTTTATAATATCCTAAAATTAGCTCTGCAAGGATCTATCAATATTAACACGAGCATTAATAAAAATGTGTATTATTTCATACAATGATAAGTAGGTATGTTATTTTACGATGCACAGCCCAACCCCTCGAGTATCTCAGTAAAGATGTGGGGGCTTTACTAAGTTCTCACGCAGACTTCTTGAGAGAATTTGAAAAGTGACGTTGCGCCAACACGCATGCACACTCACGAACACTTAACGATTAATAATCCACCATTATTTCACATTAATATTCGACATAACACAAATTTTAGAATATAAAACAAAACCGCAGACATGACTCTTCACTTTCCCGCCAAGAAGTCCTAGGTATCTATTGGAGGGATGACGTTTTTAATAATGGACGCGTTTGCCCAGCAGTAGGAAATATTTAGATTATGTTTTCAATTTTTTAATCTGTTGTTGGAATCTAATGGCCTTAAAAAATATTTTTGTATGTAATGATAGTAATGAAAGATAGTGAATATTATCTGAAAGAGCTCAGTAAAATATATAATGATAGGTATGAGGTTTCCTGTCTTCATTTTAAATAGTATAATGTTCTTCTAAAATTTTACAGACAACATAGTACTAGATATGACAGACAAGTAGGTTAATGTGTTGTATTAATATAAAGTATATTATACCTACAGGAGACATAGTATTATGTTAATGAGGGATGTATAATTAAGACCATGAGAATTCCAGTTTAATATTAAGTATATTTTTTTCTGTTGCGAACTTTAAGTTATTCGTCATAGTGAATGCGCGGCCGTAGTATAACTTTAGTCTACGATTGAATTCTAAGAAGAGGTGGAAATAATGTAGATTGATTGCAATTTGAAATAAAAACAACTACGACATCAACATACGAACTTAATATTTTTACAAGTATTGAAAGATCAGTTAAGAATTAGGCAAGTTATATTTATGATTATATATGTATAATTAATTATACGCAAATGTTGTTGCGAACAAATTACAATTTGAAAAAAAAATACTGTAAAAGTGTTGAAAAAATTCAACGAGCGGGATTCGAGCCCGCATCCCATGACATGAATTTGTTCGCAACAAAATTTGCGTAAAATGATAATTATATAACCTTAATCTTAGCTTAAATGGTTAAATTAAAAGATTTTATTTGTTTCGATACAGATATAGTTAATATACTTGGTCGAGTGGTTTGTACACCGGTTTTCATGGTGTCGCCATCTCTGAGGTCCCGGGTTCGATCCCCGTTCGGGTCAATTTAGAAATTATTGTTTTTCCAAATTGTCTCGGGTCTGGGTGTTTTCTATATATGTATTTTAGGTATGTTTATCCGTTGTCTAGTAACCATTTAACGAGTTTCATAACGAAGCTTCTCTTCTCGTGAGTGTAGGAGTTTTATATATTATTATTATATATTTATTTGGCTTGACTTAAGGTAAGACTATTTTTTGCAATTGGCATTGAATAAACGATTTTCTTCTTTTCCTTCTTCTAAGTGGGTCTGGAGGCTACCACAATCTGTCAAATTTCCTCAATAGACTTTGAACTTTATCTATATTGCATATGGTTGAACATTTATTGAAGAAAATTGACAGTTTTGGAAAGGTGCAGGCATTTATTTTTGTCTGTACTAATATAATACAAGAGATAACAAAAGAAAAAAGCAATTTGGTGATAGGTACTAGTATAGTAGACTAAAAAAAACATATTTAAGACTAATTATACTAAAGTTTATATTTTCGTATTATGCCTATCTCAGACCAAATGGTTGCCACTCCGCATAATGGCAACATCTTCTTCCTGCCCTGGTCCCATATTACCTGGGATTGGCGCAAAATGTCTGTTTGTTCCTCGGTAAAGATTTGCTAAGGATTCGGCAAAGCAATTCTCCTTGGGAAGAGATGGGTTAGTGGTATGCCGCATAATAGCAACATTTATGGCATTATTATGCCTAGCCCACTGCTGGGGCACGAGCTTTCCTTATGGATGGGTAAGGAGAACGGGCCATAAACCACCACGCGGGCCTACCTAGCAACACTTACCCTACTGTTATCCACTAAAGTTTAAAGATCTTTATTCTCATACGAAATAACATTTCAATTGTAATGAGATATAAACAATATATAAAATAGTATACAATTTGTCACCCTGTGGTACTCGTTAAGTTTATTTTTAAACATGTATTATAGTTTCACATTCTACTTCACTATGCCAAAGTAATAAAATAACATTGTTACATGAACGGTGAGCTTTACAGTCTAATTTGGGTAGTAAAAGAAAGGTTCCCGCCAAATTTTGAACCGGTAATATTATGTTTTAATCGTCAATCGATTATACAGGTGCACTTTTGCGTAACACGCCGCCAACATAAAAACGGGTTACGGTTGTGAGATGCACATTTTATGTCCATTACTTAATATACCTACATAAAACCTATTTCGTTCGAAAACTTTTTTAACGAATATAAGTACTTAAAATAAAATTTGCGTAACGACCTTTGGTAAAAATCTAAAAATGCCAGGGGGATGATTTTTTAATGTTACAGGCGATCTTGAAATCAAACTGACACCAATTTTTAACATTGAAAATGTTTTTTCGTTCGCTCCAGTAGGGCCCCCATTTTCGCTGAAAGCGCGACTCGCCCGTGATACCCTGAGGTTTAAGGCCACGAGGACGTATGAGGACTCAAAAGACGCGGAATTCGAAGGGGTTTAAAATTATGTAAACATATTTTAGAAAAGTCAAAAACTTTTTTTGGAAATTGAAAAAAAACTACTTTTTTTGACCGATAAATTGTGTGTTTTCCCAGAAAATTCCCGATATCTCGAGAACGGGGCCGAATTAAAAAAAATTAAAAAAAAACACCTCGGTATTGAACTTACGAACATTTTACCTTATTACACTTTTTTTGATATTAGTGACGGTTGAGGCTGTAGAGGTGCCCTTAGCCGCGCCTTCGGCGGCTCGCGTGCGGCCACGAGGACGTATGAGAGCAAAAGACGCGAAATTCGAAGGGTTTTAAGATGATCTAAAAATATTTTGGAAAAATTGGTTTTGAAAAATTTTTATTTTTTAATAATCTATAATAAGTAGGTACATTTTCAATGCCCTTTCAAGTCGTGTAGAGCAAAAATTTGTTATCAGTAACTTTGAATAAGAGTGAGAAAGAACACTCCTAATTGATATCATACATAGGGTAATAGCAAGAGTGTTGGACAGGAACCAGTGATCGACTTTTTTCCTTTAATCATAAAATATATCTAGGGTCAGCAACTGATTATAGTCTTTACCAACAATTGAATACAGACCACCAGCTAGCTATCAGCTATCCAGTAAAATTTCAATTAAATTCTATATTAGTTTTTGGTGACGAAAACTATGTTGATTGAAGAACGGTGTCGACAACTGGTGCCATTACCCTACGTACTCAAAGTCAAAGTCAAATTTTTTTTATTCAAATAAACTCACGAAACGTATTTTTGAATCGTCCATAATCTCAAAAACTCGCCGTTAGTGACCTCGACGCCATATTTAGCATAATCAAAGTTGGGCTTCGAAGTAATCAATCAATGATGGGTTGCTAGTCATTCGCCTGAAGTGCGAGCATCTTGGAACCCTGGTCGCTTTCAGTTCTTACGACATGCGCGGGAAGTTAGGCAGCTGATACATTATTTTCACGTCCCAGACATGAGCCACTTAATATAAATGAGTTTTATTGAAAAGATAATACAATACCTAATAATAAAAAAAAAATATTAAAAATATTATGATCAGATGTGTTAATGACGGTAGTTGTTGACATTGAATGGGCGCCTTTGGCTTTCAAAGTAAAAAAGTAAATGGTGTTGAATAATTTCGGCGGGCTGGTTAGAACCACGATAGCTCAATTGGAAGAGCACCTGACCCGGTTCAAATCCTGCTGGTGAAAATTTTTTAACATTTGTGTTTTTTGTAATTTGTTTCGCAACAAATTTTGGCGTTAAAATTATATAAGCAAAACAAAAACACTTTTTTTTTGTAATACATTACGATACTTAATTTCAATCACGTAAATTGCATTTTTCATCATCATCTCTGTTTCTTGATGATGGCAAACGTCGTGTTTCGGCTTTCGTCGGATTTCTATCAAATAAAAAGTATAACAGTAACTATAGAGTTGCTTCTATTCCTGTTACTTATTATAAATTTATTTTAGAATGATGTGAAATACTATTGTGTCATATGAAATACATAATAGGTATATAATCTATATATATAAAAATCAATTGCTGTCCGTTTGTCTCGCTAAAACTCGAGAATGGCTGGACCAATTTGGCTAATTTTGATTTTGAAATTTTTGTGGAAGTTCAGGGAAGGTTTAAGCGGTGAAAAACATAAATAATAACTAACGGAAATCACTAAAAACGAAAATTTAATTTTCCAATACAAAATGTTTCTAGCTGTGAAACATTTGATGTCTTATATCTTTTTAGGAATAAAAAATTGTTACTAGGTTGTCAAATATTTGTGGCGGCGTCACCTACCGCATACGCCGCACAAACTCGACACGAAGCAAACACCTTCTCAACCATGTCAATAGATGGCGCCACTAACGCATACCAACGTCGTCTCCATACTACGACGATAAAATAGTATGGGAAGCCTGCATCGCGATAGCGAAGTTTCACCATCTCCTTCGCTATATATAGCACCTCCAACTAACATCCATTGGGTCCCCCCCGCCCGATCCTCTAAATGACAGCACACATTTACAGAATACACTAAACATGCACACCAGTTTAGGCAGACACCGTACTCGTAGAACAAGGGTACGAAGAACCGGTTCACACTCGTTCTACACCAGGTACAGACATGTACCTGGTCGGTTCTCTCCTCCTCCACGGCCCGGTCAACCCGAGCCGAGGTCCGTGCCTTTAGAGGCGCCCTCGGGTTGCTCCGCTCCCCGATCCGATCCGAACCCTTCGGAGAATCTAGTAGGGCACGGGGACGCGCACTTGTGCGCGACGATGCCGTTCCCTCTAGATAACCTCTGAAGGTGATTCGTTTCACACGGCTTGAGGGACCCTTTACGTTCCTCACCGCCGCCCCCAAAAAGCCCGGTGAAGCTGAAAATGCCGCAGCGGCAGGCAATCAGCAATCTCTCTCCAAAAAAAAAAAAAAAACATCCATTGGACCTCGGTCCCCGAGCTATACCACCCAGCTCGGAGGAAAATCTTCCCTTTATCTTTCGTCATTGTGGCGCACCATCCTTCTACTACTACCATACTACATATTTATAGGTGCGTTCAGAAATGTTTCTGTTTCATAGCTGTAGTATGAGGTCCGATCTCTATGGCATGGAGTTTGTTTGTTTTATACGCTTTCACGCGTAAACTATTTGCCGATTTGTTTGTTTTGTTGTCATAGAAACTGTCAAAGCGGTACGAAGTTCGCCGGGTCAGCTAGTAAATAATATACTAGTTGTTGCCCGCGACTTCGTTCGCGAAGACTACAGCAAAAAAAAAAAAAAAGTATCCTGTAAGCTGGTCTGGGTCATGGTCTGTATATGAGGAAAGTTTCATTAAAATCCATTCAGTAGTTTTTACGTGAAAGAGTAACAAACATCCATCCATACATACAAACTTTCGCGTTTATAATATTAGTAGGATAACAATGAAATGCGATGATTACCGAAATAGATTAAGAAAATAGAAGCACTGTACGTACTTTATTAAATCAAATAGATAATCATGTCAACAAATCGCTCTAAGGCACAATTATCATTTATAACTCAGCATTCACTAGGCCGCTAACACCAATATAATTTATCAACAACATAAGCCTATACTATAGCCCATTGTGGACATAGGCCTCTCCAAGTGCACGCCACCGAGCACGATTCGCAACCACTCACATCCAGCTAAGATCTATTAAAAAGGAATAATCATAGAAGTCCTACCTTAAGGCAATTCTAGTGCCTAATTATTTTGTCTAATAATATAACAATATTATTAATTATAATACAGTTAGCAGTTCAGGAAATTGCCAGTTGGACGCGCTTCATGTTGTGTTTTCCATTTGGTACGACATTTAAAGGTCTAATTGTATATATTTTTTAATTCCTTCTAAGCACTTGGCCATCATCTCCCTTGATTTTAAGTGATGATAAGGCCGAAGGTGGAAGCTTACCACCAGATCTTCTTATTCGGCATTACCTTATCATCCCCATCATCTCAGCGAAAAGACGTGCACAGCTGGACAGAGGCATCCCCCATGTATATCTACAACGACCAGTTTTATAATACTCGCATCAATATTTCAAAATTCAAAATCATTTATTCAGTTTGGGTCATAAATTAGCACGTATGAATGTCACTTTGCCATCGGTTTGTAAGTCTACACAGGACGGGAGACCTTGTTGAGAAGAACCGGCAAGAAACTCAGCAAGGTTATTTCTTTTCTCCCTTTCTTTTACATCGTCAAAATATTGAAAAATGCCCTATCGAAGAAGGACACTTTTCATTACATCCAGCGACTACCCGCTCGTCATAGTGACCACATCCTGCCTGATGGTAAGCAGCCGATGCAGTCCAAAATAATGAGAGCGCTCCTCACCGTGAAACAAGCACGGTAACAAGCGCACCCATTCATGACGGCCTGCATAAATGCCGTTTCTCGCCCCGCTTAAAAGACCCGGGAAACACATGCGCCGGCAAAGAATTCCAGAGCCGAATGGTCTTACAGAGAAATGACTTTTTAAATGCCAAATTTTTTGGTACGAGTACTGATTGCCTGTACAACAGTATGGTGATGGTTCCTAAGACCAGCACGTGTAGTCCGGGAGAGGAACGGACAGGGCGGATTTGCACTTGGCGGGGTTGTCTCACTACAAATTATGTATTTTATTGGTTAATAAAAACTATTTTATCTTTTATATTATTTTTAATTTTTGCATTCACAAAG
This sequence comes from Eudonia truncicolella, assembly GCA_949315975.1. Classification (NCBI taxonomy): domain Eukaryota; kingdom Metazoa; phylum Arthropoda; class Insecta; order Lepidoptera; family Crambidae; genus Eudonia; species Eudonia truncicolella. The sequence goes on from OX438851.1 coordinate 4,866,122, forward strand.
CTATATAATAGTTAAAAGATAAAATTTTACAAGAAAAGATCAACCGGCCTCGGGAACCTCGAGTGGGAATCGATTATTTTGTATAACTATTTTATCTTTATATTAATTTTTTATTCAAAAAATTTGTATTTTTTATAAAACAGTTTGAGTTCGCCGTGTCGACACCAGTGGCGACCGCGCGCCCCAGGCAAACGTATCATACCGCCCGCCCGCGTTACAATTAAGCCTGTTTCGAGGAACGGCTGCCTTTGGCTCGGCTACCGTGATTAGATGGTACGAGATAAGGCTGGGAGCCAATAAAACATATATGCATATGTATAACGTTATGTGTAGTGTTATTTGCAATCAAATGCGATGGGATTTTGAATGGATTTTATTTACTGTAAAAAATGCTTAGTTGTAAAGGATAACGATTTTATGTTTAGTGTGATAAGGTGTTTGCTTGTATTTACGGAGTTTTTACGGATGCAATAACTATCAAAAATATGAATTCTTTTTTTTTTTAAAAGAAAAAGAAACATATGGTTAGTTAGTACAAGAAAAACAGGCTTGTAACGTTTGTAAAGGGAAGTATCCTTTTATTTTTGATTCCCAATATTCTGAAGTTTTAAAAGAAAGATAAAAAATAATGTTCTCGATACTTACCTACTGTTTTACGAATCATGGGCGAAGTGAGTAAGTGGCATTCCTAACACATACATTAGTTACCTTGTTATTTAATTCTCAATTTCATAATATCTTATAATTACATTACTCGTTTCAACGCGTCGGTGGCCGAGTGGCAGAGCGCTCGACCCGATACCCGAAGGTCCCGGGTTCAATTCCCAGGTCGGGCAAAATGTATTTTGGATTTTTCGATGCATAGCCCGGGTTAGTGATCACCAACCCGCATTTTGCAAGCGTGGTGATTAAGCCACTACCCATTAATAGGCATGACGGCAGTATCAAAAAATCGACGATTTAATGATTTTAGAAGAAAATACATATTAAAAAAATTTTAAACACTGGTTTACTTTTATTAAACAGCTCAAATTTTCCCAGGATCGATGTTTTGATGTTGGGCGATTTCCTCGCAACAAATAAAGATTTTGCTCGTCTGAGTTTAGAAACGTGAAAACTTCCTTGTAAGTAAATCTTGTATTTATTTATCTTTACCACTAGATATAACCAACTTATAATCAAGCTCGTTTTGAACTCATGCGAATTTTTTTTTTCTTAGGTTATTTTTACAAAAAACTTGTCATTGTTTATTTTTGAGGTTAGCTCCCTCACAGCTTGTAAGTTGTTACTTAGTTGAGTTAATACCATGTTAATACCCGATAAAACGAGTAAATTTCTATAACTATAAAGCACCTATAACTATAAAATACTAGTAGTATTTTTCCTCATAGTGAACACCTAAAATTTAGCCGTACGAGCTTTAACCACTTAACTCTTATTATTTTCTTGTTTGGAACATGTACAAACACTTTGTTGGGTGTTCTTATTGATGTGTTTTTACACTGTTGTACTGTACACCACTTATAAACTATGGAATTGTTTTTTATCACACGAATCAATTTAATGTTTGGTTTACTTTCTTCGCTACGCATATACACAATGACATTGCAACGACATGTTTACCTAAGCGTGACGTCAGAGCCGACGCCATGACACCTGCGAGCTGTTTTCGCACACTATTGAAAAAATTATTAGAAAAACGGCTGTTAACTACGTTAAATTTAAGTTTATTACCGAAATAAAGGTTTTTTTGTAGATAGTAAATGTGTACCTACATTACGGAAGAGGATTTCAAAATCTTTCGTCACGCCTATTGTAGCGATGACTTGATTTCAATGATGGAGGACTTTGCCCAGCAGTGGGACAGTTATAGGCTGTTTACTTACTTACTTACTTACTCGTTTCAAATGTCGTTATGGCTCTTACAACATCTAAACTTAGTAAATTCGAAGTTTAAAATAATGCAGCCGCCATTTAGTCTGCTTACTACTTAAAAAACGTCACGTATGACAGAAACGAGCATAACACGTCCGTAGTACATACTTACCAACAAACAACGCCCTAAAAAGAGGGAAAAACTATAACACATACCTACCGCCAGGTAACAGTATATTTTTTTATCGCAAACTAACAATTACAGCTCGTACCGTCGGACGCAGACGTCACAAATTAGTGACCACGAGTTCTCCCCTCAATGTCACCCTAAGTTGAGGTGCGGCCGCCATATTTGACCGCCACAGACTAACCAATCGAACATTAGCTGTGGTGTGGCAAAGAAAATATTTAAATTTGGAATTTCGAACACGCAATGTTGACTCTCTGTAAATCGGACCGGATTTAACTCTGTCTTTGGAATAAGCTATTTTAAAAAACGTCTACAATCGTATCTCAGTGGCCTAATTCTAACATTTAGGTAACTAACCGAACCTGTGACGAATTAATCGTGATTGTAATGATATTGACGTCATAACCAGCTCATTTTATGTTGATTTATGTATAGTATTACATTTAATTTTATTTGACCAGTGATTTTTACCACTTTGAAGTGTGTGTGTTACACTTACATACATATTAATAGTGATTTTTATCAGGAATGCTAAGTCCAACTTTTTCACGTAGGTTATCATAACATAACATAATCAGCTCATTTTTATGTCCCCACTGCTGGGGCCCGAGCCTTCCCTATGGATGGATAGCCTAAAACACTACGCGGGCCCAGTGCGGATTGGTGGTAGTTTACGACTGCTTATGCAGCCGGGACCAACGGCTTTACGTGCCTTCCGAAGCACGGAGGAGCTCGAGATGTTATACTTTTGGTCAGCCGATGACCGGCCTTTGCTAAAGTTGCTTAACCTTAGCAATCTCAGATCGGGCGCGTTAACCACTGCGCCAACGAGTGCTTATAGACATTTAAAAAAAATAAGAGTTAAATATCAGACACTTAAGGACACAACCCCATCAACCCCACTTATGTCAGTGCAGCAATTAGCACTTAAAAATAAAAAGTGAAACCCACTTATGAAATCAAAATTAGTTAGATGTTTAGTTAGCAAAAACCAAAATTTCTTATTTTTTTCCTATAAATTTACATTTTTAAATATTAAACAAAATAAATAAAACATTTAAAAATATAAAAAAATAGGGGTCCGCCGGCATCGGGACCAGGGTCCAAGCTACCAGTGGTTAGGGCTCCAGAGACAGGAACCTCCTCACAATGCGTGCCGTATCGAGGAGAACTGCCTTCTGAATCAGGCCCTTGATCCAGCCGCCTACCGAGAGCCTCATTATTATCATTATAATATTATTAAATTATGATGTGGAATGTGTTTTTTATGCTTTTGTATAGTAATGTAAAATGGCAGACTCGAGCCCCGCAATATTATTATGATAGTAAGTAGCAATTGGCCTACATATTGTCCCACTACTGGGTAAAGGCCTCTGTCAATGAAATCAAATCATCGCTACATTTGATGGGTCATTCTCGCTACAATTCACAAAGCGGGCTATCGGGCAAAATTTAATTCGAAAATGTCTAAAACCTCTTTGCCTTTTTTATTGAGAGTTTGCTGGTGGACTTATACGGCATTTACAGCGCCTCCGGAATTTTTTTGGGGGCGGCGAGCAACTTAAAAGGGTTCCCCAAGCCGTGTGAAACGAAACACTGTCAAAGGTTTTCTAGAGGGAATGGCATCACGCACTAGTGCGTGCCCCCGTGCCCTACTAGATTATCCGAAAGGTTCGGATCGGATCGGGAGCGGAACAACCCGAGGGCGCCCCTAAAGGCTAGTACATCGGTTCGGGTTGACCGGCTCATGGGGGTGGGACCACATGTCCGCTCTAGGAAACAAACCCGTCCTGGGTTCGGAACTATGTGGGACTCTCCTCTTCTTCCCTCGTCTAATTTCGAAGCAATAGACATTGATTAATATTGACTCATCTTTAAAAGACAAACAAAATTTGTGGGCATGTCAAGTAATCTAATCAATTTAAAAGCTTTTCCTATCGAATTAATCTAAGTGAAATGTGTGCTAATGAAATTTCCAGTGGAAGCACGCTAACCTACCTACGTTATCCCTGTTTGGGTAAACATAATATTGACATTAAAAGAGCATGTGAATTCATAAGAACGCCCCGTACTTAAAAGTATTTGGTTGCAGCTTTATAATATTTTTTAGTACTTAAGTACAGTAATGTAATGTAAATGTAATGTAAATACTCTTTATTGTATATATAGACAGTATATATAGAAGGACTAAAGACAAGGTCTAGAAAACAGCTGTAAGACCATCGATGACATACGGTGCCGAGTGTTGGGCTATTAAGAAGGTATATGAAGCTGGATCAGCTGCATGTCAGTGAAATGAAAATGTTTAAAGGGGCGGCCGGCGTCACTAGACTAGACAAAGTGCACCCAAGACACCGTACTTTGCCCAAGACACCGTACTCGTAGAACAAGGGTACGAAGAACCGGTTCACACGCGCTCTACACCAGGTACAGACATGTACCTGGGCGCTTCTCTCCTCCACGGCCCGGTTAACCCGAGCCGAGGTCCGAGCCTTTAGAGGCGCCCTCGGGTTGTTCCGCTCCCCGATCCGATCCGAACCCTTCGGAGAATCTAGTAGGGCACGGGGACGCGCACTAGTGCGCGATGCCGGTCCCTCTAGAAAACCTCCGAAGGTGATTCTTTTCACACGGCTTGACGTTCCTTTACGTTCCTTGCCGCCCCCAAACAAGCCCAGTGAAGCTGAAAATGCCGTCTGAAGCAATCAGCAATCTCTCTCAAAAAAAAAACAGACAGTGCGCAATGATCACATAGGAGGAAGTTTCAAGAATGCACCAGTAGCATGGGTAGTGGAATGGTCACTGAAAGCCGTTTGAGATAGTATGGCCATGTAATGAGGCGAGGCGACGACCATGTCGTGAAGCAAGTTAACCGCCTCTGTGGTATAGTGGTTAAGACCACCGGTTTAGACCCAGAGGTCCCTGGTTCGATTCCCAGCGGGCGGTACATGTTTGTTTACTCGGTTTGGTTGGTGGTACGGCTTGTTTGTCCACCCGGCTACCTACCACCATCTTATGTAAATAAGTCGCCATAACTAGAGCGGCTAGAGCTAAGATAGCCGGCGCCTCACTAACTGAGGATCCCGGGTGAAGTGCGCTTCCATCATTGGCCTAATCATCACTTAACATCAGGAGAGTGTGCAACACAGTGCTTAGCCGTAAAATATTTAAAAAAAGCAAACTTTATCTCTCCGGAACAACAGGAGAGACCGAGGAAGACCCCAAGACACCTGGTGGTCAAAAATATCGAAAGACCTAGACCGGGCCTAGCTGAATCCAGCAACAACCCAGGACAGTAAGTCCTGGTGCCTCAGAACGACGAGAGCTTACCCCAAATAATGGGATAAGACAAAGACAAAGAAAAATTACATGACGAACATTAAAAACATTTACAATGTTTGTCTCTACTTTGCTATCTTTACAAAAACAAAACAAGTTGTGCCAACCTATCTAATATTGGAAATGGTTTAAATGGAATGTGTAACAATAATTTTGAGTCACTTCAGAAAATTCCCAGAAATAAATCGGCACCAAATAGTTTTTCCTCTTGGTAAATAACTTATTGGTTATTTTTCCTAAAAAACACAAAGGAGATCGAATAATGTCGAAAACTTTACGGTTCATGAGCACCGACGGATGATAAACCTCAGCTCATATTAAAGCAATAATGGCGACTTGATATTTCGAGAAAAAAATGGAACGCTGACATATAAGTTTGTTATTATTATTGTAATGGCCATCATTTACTTAGTCGGAATCAGTAGGTCCTGATAATAAGTCTTCGTGTATATTAATAAGGTTCCCAACATTTACATAAATATATGAACGTATATACATACATGAACGAAGACTAGAAATAAAGTCTGCGCCCATTAATTTGTATAAAATGTAATCGAAAATTTTAACACTTTACTATACAAAAATAGTCTTTAGTTCCGCTACTCAACGTTAGATGGCGCTAGCCGCCGGCTATTCAAGGCTTCCACCATTTTAATTGCACTTAACAACTTGTTGTTTAACTGCCTTTTCTCCAATGCAAGAATCCGACCGGCCATCATAATTAATCGTTTAATCACTGCGTTTCTTAATAAAAATATGTTTTAACGAAGTTTCACATGAAATCATTAGTGTAGTTATTGAAACATTAGGGCGTCATGAAATACAGTTTTTATAACTGCTACATACACAATAAACTGTTATTTGGTTATTCAATATCGTTTATTCAGTTAAGGCTACAAAAGTTAGCTATTATGAATGTCACTATGCCATCGGTTCGTCTATAGGACGGAAGACCTTGTACTGGGAAGAACCGGCAAGAAACTCTCCTTTCTCCCATATTTTTACAGCGTCAAAATATTGGAAATTGCCCTATCATTATAATATTATCATAGAACTGTAACCTGCCCATTGTTGGGCACAGACATGGGCATGACCTTTTCCCACTTCATCATTTTGAACTAATGCGGGTTGGTGGTTTCTCACGATTACTATATTACGACAACAACCGGCTTTACGTGAATTACGAAGCACGGTTCTTGATACTTTTATTTTGGTCACCCATCCACTGTTTCGGCATTGCGAAAGTTGCTTAACATGCACGATCGCAACCCACTGAGTTTCACGGCGACATATTATATCTACTTTTATGTGAATGCTATGTTTCTTTTGATCACTTGCCCACGAGGGCTTTATCGTATTGTCACCAATCTTCGAAACTAAGTCAGATGAACACTGTCATCACCAAAAAATGATAATTCAGTGAAAAGGTAAAACTGCTTAAACACTAAAAGGCCATTCGTGGGAAATGCACTTTAGAGTTTAATATTTAAAATGCATTTCCTACCAATTGATTTTTGGGCGCTTAAACAGTTTTCTCTTTCCACCAACGATATAGAACGTCATTAAAATTTTATGGGAGACAGCTAGGAAGTATGTGGTCTGTGTTAAATTGTAGCTAAAGACACAAATCAGTTGCTGACCCCTATCATCATCATCATCATAAGCTCATTTTATGTCCCCACTGCTGGGGCACGAGCCTCCCCTATGGATGGATAGGGAGAATGGTTTATCAACTATTCTCCTTATCCATCCATAGGGATCATATAGGGAGGGTCAGCAACCGTATCAAGGTATCAAGAAGGTGCTTTGCGGAACCGTCCCAGAGGTGCGCAAGACCGCATCTGTGTCTTGTACAAAAAGCATGAGGAATCGCCGCATCCTGTTCAGGATACCCAGTTTACGTGAGGCTGTTTTTATCACGGCTTCGATGTACTTAGTCCCTCTGTTTCAGATCGCAGCGAATCTCCATACCTATACCATATAGGCTCCTTTGGCTTACAAAGTATGAGTAGATAAATGTTGATAAATTTGCACGGGTTGGAGCCACGATAGTTTAATAATGAGGAGTGCATCTGATCTAGTATATTTATTAGGTGTGGGTTCAAATAATAATTATAAAAAAAATGTTTCTTCATGATTTTATTATGACCATAAAGAAAAAAAACCAGGCGTGATATAAAAAAAAAACTTACTAAATACTTTTCGGAATGGAAAATAAAATCGTTCCACTCTTAAAATTAACATTCGAAAGAAAATCCTTCATCATCATTGCCAGCTCATTTTATCTCCCCAGTGCTAGGACATGAGCCTTCCCTACGAATGGAAACATCACAGGGGGTAGAACAAGACAACAATAAACCACCACGCGGGCCCAGAGCGGGGCTGTGGTTATTAACGACTGCCAATACAACCAACGGCTTTACGTGCCGAATCAAGAAGGAGCTCGAGACGACACATTTTCGGTCATCCATCCAATGACCGGCCTTTGCGAAAGTTACTTAACCTCAGCAATTGCACTGCGCCATCGAGCCCTTAGAAAACCCTGATAAATAAAAAATCAATATAGCATTTGTCGCTATAAAAGCTAGCGAGTTAAAAATACATTTCAATTAGGTCTGTAGCATGGTCTCTAGATTCTAGACGCTTTTTGCGGCACATCAAACGCGTCGGAGGCGGCAGACCGCTTTGATGGTCACAGATTATTTAACGAGTTTTAAGCTTAATGATTAATGAGTTCTCGTTAAACTGAGTTGTCACTTAGGAAGCATTTTTTTATTGGTAATTGAAGGCTTCCATTGACAAGGTTGTATTGGAAGAGGTTCACACGGTTTGTTCGCCATTTCGAATACTTATATTTAAAAAAACAAAATGGTCGCCAAGTTGTTGAAATTCGACCGTTTCACTAAATATACGATTTAGTGTAGCCGCCAATGTGGTCTAGTGGTTAAGACCACCGATCTAAGACCCAGAGGTCCCAGGTTCGATTCCAGCGGGGGGTACATGTTTGTGTACTCGGTTTGGTTGGTTGTAGGGCTTGTTTGTCTGCCTGGCTAGCGACCACCATCTTATATAAATATGTCGCCATAACATCAATGTTTGTAGCATTGTTGTGTTCCGGCAGCCAGAGATAAGATAGCCAGTGCCTCGGTAGTTGAGAGTTCCAGGTGAAGTGCTCTTCTACCTTCGGCCTTATCATCACATAGCATCAGGTGAGATGAAGGCCAAGTACTTACAACATAAACATTAATTCTATCTTTCTGCTACCTTTAAAGACACGTAATAGGAGCTCGATTGCGCTCGGTCTGCGCTTCTCCGTGCTTCGGATGGCATGTCATGCCGTTGCTACCGGCTGCATAGCAGTCGTTAACAATCACCGCAACGCGCTGGGCACGCGTAGTGGTTTACGGCGCGTTCTCCCTGTGGTGTTCCTATCCATAGGAAATGCTCGTGCCCCAGCAGTGTGGAGGAAAAATAAGCTGATGATGGATTACTAGATTTCAATAATGCAGCACTTTACCTTTAGCAGACAAACAATACATTGGCTATTATTTGTCAGTATAGTTGTCCAACCCGCAGTGGGCCCGCGTGGTGGTTTATGGCCCGTTCACCCTATTCATCCATTGGGAAGGCTCCCGCTGTCAGTGGAGATATAAAAAAAATGGGATGATGATAGTTGTCAGATGGTTTCCTTACAACGAGTTGTCGCCTCTCCGCCGAATCTTTGGCGCAGAATGCCCGAGAGTCGACTGCGCGTGCAGCCTTTTCTCTGCTATCCCCTCGCACACGCCTCTCGCTCACACCAGACGGGCCGCGTTCGGTTTTTGCCGACGTGCGCTCGGGTCCCGCGCTTTTTCACGATCTCAAGACTCAAGAGAACATTAACACAAAATAAGGAGGCCGCAGAAGGTAAGTTTTATACATGACGCGCTCGAGCAACGTATACATAGACACCTCTCACAAACGGTTTTTATTTTAGAAAGTTAGCTGATTGCTACTGGGCAGAAACGAAGCACCAACAGAGGTTATATAGAGGGAACAGCATCAGGCACAAGTGCGTGTCCCTGTGCCCTACTAGATTCTCCGAGGGGTTCGGATCGGATCGGATCATACGTGACACACATAAACACTCTCACGGGCACGGAATCTCGCAGTCGCAACAGCTTTGAGTGTTTAGTGTAAGTTTTCTTTAATATTTCATTCATTCGATTACGTTTACGCTTACTCCTGGCGACATACGAGAAGAGTTGAAAAAAAAATCATACTAATTCTCGTTTTCGTTAACGTGATCGAATGGCGAATGAAGCTCGCACTTGGCACCCTGAACATAGTGCAGCTGTCTTTGTGAGGGGTTGTCTATGTGTTTGTGCTCGAGCGCGTCAAGCATGAAGCTTACTTTTTGCAGTCTACTTATTTTGTGACTCAGCTCAACATTTACAGTCGAAATTCTCGATACATTTAACTTGGGAACACTGCATTATTTATTTCTTGCGGTGTCGGATGAAGATATGTTTGATGTTAGTGCGACGGGGGGTGGTTTTTGTGTACTTTGACTTTTGTTTCTTTTTTTTGACAAATGATTTTAAGGTTTTGACTTTTTGAGAAATAATATTTTCTAGGTTTAGTTCGGCTGGTGTTTCTGCTTTGTCTATGGTTGCAGAGATTGTTTGTTAGCGATTTGTTTTAAATACCAGTTTAAGGCTCGCCTCGATGGCCGAGCTCCGAGGTGATAACTGGAGGTCCTGGGTTAAATTCCTTAGTCGGGCAAAGTGTGTTTCGGATTATCCAATTCATAGAGCGGGTTTGTGGTTACCTATTCGTATTTGACAAGAATAGTGATTATAAGTCAAAACCTATCAATTGTAGCGATGACTTGGCCCAGCAGTGGGACTATATATGGACAACTTACTTCTTTTGGAATGTAACTATCTACTTTTTCAATTCAATTTCAAATCATATATTTACCAACATTGTTGTTTAATACAATATACATCGATCTTAGAAACTAAAACATAGTCCAAATAAGAACCCTTTTGAGGGCTTAAGGGCACCCTGGTTTTGATCATCTTCTTTTACTGTTAACTGTATTTTGTTGCTTCTCAAAGTTACACGATATAGTCAACAAGGAAGTTGTTTTTGTTAAAAAAACATATTTTCATTCATTATATTTTTCATTCATTATCATAAATTCAGTACTAATTCACATATTAAATATTTAAAATGTTAACTGTATTGAAACTTAACTCGTATGTATCTGTCAATTAACGAATCGAGATCCTTGAAGAGACAGTCATGTAAAAATGTCCTGTCATTATCTTCGAACTGAATTATATGTAACTTTTGAACATTACGTACACAAGCCTGCACGTCAGACTACCACAAACTGTAAAATTTCCTCAATAGACTTTGAACTTTATGTATATTCCATATGGTTGAACATTATTATTGAAGAAATTTGTCAGTTTTGGATAGGTCGCTGTGCCGGCGCCTGTACTTACCTACACTCATTAAATTTGGATGTTGTCAAGTGAATTTCGATATCTTAATTGACGTATCTGAGTGCTTATTAGCATTCATTAATTTTTTAAATTTCTTTTAAAGAAATGTTAAGGTTTTTTTGACAAATACATAGGTAGGTATTGTAGTGATCGGGACTCCTTGCTTCGGGCAGCTCTGTGGCATACGACGTGACCTGAGTTGAAACGTAGAACGTTATGAAAAAGAAAGAAAAAGGACAAGGGAAGATATTTTTGGATATTGTTTTGGTGACAGCAAGATATGGCTGGATAATAAATTGTCTCTCACTGAAATACACAACTTGAGTTATTTTTGCGTTCATATTGTAAAACCCTACAGTATGTAGCGTTCAGCAGATTTTTGTCTTTATCAATATCAACAATTAGATACAGACAACCTGTTTTAATAAATTTCTAGTTGTCATCCAGTACAATTTCGCGACATTCTAATAAATACGATACGAAACTAAATGTGTCGAAATAATTAAAATATATTTTTCAAATTTTAAATTTTTGGAAATATATTTGTTTACCAGAAAAAAAAACAACCAGCCATGGGAAGCTCGAGTGGGAATCGAATCCACGACCTTTGGATAACCGGTCCAATGCTCTGACCGCTGAGCTACCGAGGCCCCAGAAGACTCGTAAATTTTTTCTAGTAAATAGTTTTTGATTTACGCTGCAATCTCTCTTTCCACTCGAGCGTCCTAAGGCTGGCTGCTTTTTTCTAGTAAAATTTTATCTTTTAACTAATAGCTTAAGTTCAAGTTGAGAGTTATTGTTGAATAAGAAACAGTTATTCCACATTTTTTTTTTAAATTTATACGTAGTTTGACAAAAGACTCCACTCCACCTGATGTTATCTCCGTTCCCGGTTTACTCACTTTCTTGCCACTTCCCGCCCCAAGCGTTCACGCGACACAAGAACTCTTATCTATCCTCAATTCAATTCCAAATTTTTCGACAACTCTTTCACCGTCCATGCAGCCAAATTGTGGAATAAATTGCCTGCCGACATTCGTGAGAGTCCATCGGTAGAATCATTTAAACATAAGTTGAAAGATCACTACCTTTCCAACACTGGTAATCAGTAACGTTATATATTATTACACTTTTATATTATTGTATGTAAAAATGTGTATGTATGTATATACACTATGGTTATATAATTTAAGTATGTATATGTATCAGTAATTAGTCCGTGGAATAGTCCCGCAAACTTTCGTTCCACACCACAGCTAGGGTTGGCTGGAAGAGATCTCTTCTAGAGATAAGCTCACCTTTGTATATGTCTTGTATAACGTCAGTTTTTAATGTGTGTTTTATATGTGCAATAAAGGATTAACTATGTTAAGTGGAAATGGAGTCCAGACGCAAGGACAACTGGTGCAGCGTGAAAACAACGCAGCATCAGTCACCCTCACCCTGCCGGCCCACAAGGTGCCTCTTCACGCCTCGTTTGAAGGACCCCGTGTCATAGGAAGGAGGGAAAACGTGTGCTGGTAGACTATTCTATCTTTTAGAAGTGCGACAAAGAAACGAGTTACCAAATTTCTTTGTGCGCTATGGAATGTTCGAGACAGTACAGCGGTGACTCCGGAGAGCTGCACGCGTACTCCTATGGAGGAAGGTGGGATAAGGTCAAAAAGTTCTTCAGAGCACGCTGAGTGACGCTATATCTCTCCGCAATTGCAGGGGTTCGAGAGCATTAGTGACCTCTGCATTTAGCATTTTTTTGAGAGTTTTCGGTTGGCTTCACACGTCTTTTACAGGGTCACTGGCCTCTTTTGGGGGCTTCGAGAAACATAAAGGGTTCGTCAAGTCACCGTCAGAAAGTTTCTAGAAGGAATGGCATCATTGAGGCGTGTCCCCCATTCCTACTATATTATACAAGGGGTTTGGATTGGATCGAGTCCAACTAGTCTGAGGGCGTCCTACAATATATGCAACTATTCAAACCTGTAGTAATCTGTATCCATTGATGGTTTGTCGTAATCGTATGAATGGTATACGTAACATCGCAACAAACAAAGAGACACTATACTTTTTATTTATAGGTTTCTTTCGGGACGCAGAACAGACAGGAATCATTAAAAAATGCAATAAGGTAAGAGATAAAGCCATTCCAAAATATATTTTTATAGTTATATAGGTGTTCAACATAGTGTTTACATTCTATGTTGAAAAAAAAATCAGTGTACTCATAAATGATATTGCTTTCTTAATGATTTATTGTAAAAGGCTTACCAACTAAATACATATGGAATAATTATACACGAAGACTTTATCGGTGATCAGGACCTACTGATTCCGACTAAGTTAATGATAGCCATTGCAATAATAATAGTAGTTACATGTTTTCTTTTTATAAATTCAATTTTGTATTTTTAATTAGGTAGCCAAAATAAATTAGAATGTATGACCTTCCTACATCTTAATGAAGTGAAAAGATTGAAGTGTTTTTTTTTTCACGTTGTCTGCCATTTGACAGTTTACTACTAATTACATGAAAAACTTTAAATCTTCAATGAGGTTTGTTATCATCGTTGTATCTGTACTTATGAGGAGGTTTTATTTGTAACAAGGAGGAGTAGGATGACCATGATTTTCATATTTTTTTTTTTAGTTGATGGCTTCGTGCGATTAGCACATTTAGCCAGTGTCAAAGTAATGTTTTTTATAAGTAATACATAAATATACAATATTTCCTTCCAGTCAGTATGATGATGAATGATGATGAATGATAATAAAAATGAGAAGTGAGAAATGATATACCCCGCAACCCCTGGAGTATCTCAGTAAAGATGTGGGTGCTTTACTAATTCCTCGGCGGACTTCTTGAGAGAATTTGAAAAGTAAAGTTGCACTGTTTTGTTTCATTTGCCAACACTCATGCACACTAACGAACACTTAACGGTTAATAATCCACTATTATTTCACATTAATATTCGACATAACACAAATTTTAGAAAATAAAACAAAACCGCAGACATGAATCTTCACTTTCCCGCCAAGAAGTCCATTTTAATATTCATAGTTATTAACTTTACTTCACAGACAAAAAAATAAAAAATGGAACGCTGACATGTAAGTTTTATTATTATTGCAATGGCTGTCACTTACTTAGTCGGAATCAGTAGGTCCTGATCACCATAAAAAGTCTTCGTGTATAAAGTAAATATAACATAAAAACAGTATGTGTATATTTTTTTTAATTTATAGAAAATAAATTTTACTTGTTATTTTCAAGTGCTAATTGCTGCACTGAAGATAAATTAAATATTTATAAAATTTATAAAATACAGTGAAAAAATTAAACGCCTGCCCTAGCATAGCGTAGCATAGCGGTCAGTGCAGCCGCCCGGATTGCGGAAGACCCATATACGATTCCTGGCTGGGTCGGGTGGGCGTTTAATTTTTTCACTGTATTTTATAAATGTTTATTGAAAATAATTAAGTTTCACCTAAAATAAATACCTATATAAGTACTAAAAATAAAAACTCACTTACATCAAAAATGTAATGAAGTGCGGTTTAATAATTTAAAAATAAATAATATCAAGTTACTAACATAGAATAAGTTAAGTAATACTAACATATTATATTAGTTTTTTATTTATTATTTTTTTTATTTACATGTTGTGGTTGTCTTCTATAATTTTGTGTTTATTTGTAATGGAAAATGTCCTGCTATGATAGGGCCTTTTCCAATATTTTTGACGCTGTAAGGGAGAAAAGAGCTGGACACTTGCTGAGTTTCTTGCCGGTTCTTCTCAGTACAAGATCTCCCGCCCAGAGTAGACTTACGAACCGATGGCATAGTGACATTCACAAGAGCTACTTGTAGCCTAAACTGAATAAATGATTTTGAATTTTGATTTTTTTTTGAATTATAAGTCTTGGTCACTTTATTAAATAAATATTCTATTCTATTAAACTTTATTAAGAATTAAACCATGCCGATTTTCTCGCGGCTTCTTAGTACAAGACCCATCGTATGCCTTACAAACCTTTTAACTAAGTACTTATATCAAAAGGTAACTAATTTTTAGACAAATTTATTTGTTATTTGAACCCTAAATTCGGAATGATTGGCCCTAAAAAAGGGCCGTGTTATACCAATAGCAACACAAGCGCCCTGTCCAGTCAGCTGTGATCAATCCTCGCGGATCACCTATTCATCAAACCAACGGCTCCCACCAAACGGTGCGGAATAATCTCGGGCACACGTCTTGACAACACTCGCTAATGGGTGCACAGTAGTCGTGTATGATTAAGAGTCATACATTCATTCGTACAATTCAGAAATTTCGCGTACTATTTAGAAAAAAAATAGTTTTTTTTTTATTTAACCATATTTTACGGTACCTTACAAACTTACAGCCTTTTCAGCCAATACGCTTGTATGCTAGATAATCTAATAGTAACAAAAAAAATACATGAAATATAAATTAGAAAACAATACAAAAACAAAATGAAAAAATAAAAAAAAAAACTTATAAACATAAAACAATACTTACAGTAATAATAAGTCTAGAGATGAGTTAAGTACATCCTGAATTTATCTATAAAACTAGGCAAAGTGTTTGCATTTTCGCTTTTCAACTTTTTTCAGCAAATTTCAGGTCTTAATTAAAAAAAATGAGTGTCACTACGCTTAAAGGTAACTCAACATCTCGATTCAAGATATTAAAAAAAATCTCATGTTACTAGGTAATATACGAAAAATCTTTCCTTTTCTATATAGTAAAATAAACATATTGATCTCCCTACGAGTATATCACCTACTAACAATGTTTCTCTACGCAAATCACAATGTAAGGATTTAATCAAATAAACCGAATTAAGGCCCCATTACAACATAATTATGAATGCAATGTTATGCGGAGATCAAAAGATGAGAGTTAGGGCCGCTCGCGACCGCCGCGCCCGCCCGCCGCCCGCCGTCGCCCGCGGGGCGCACAACATCGCAGCGTGGGGTGTGAAGCGGCCTTAATCGGATGAGGGTGATGTGCGAATGATGTAGCCTGCGGATGCGGTACAATTTTAAAATTAAATCTTATGTAGTAAAATTGTCAATTGTGTGAATTTCGGACAGTCTATAGGCAAAAGTAACGAGACCCAGTATGTAATACATACCGCGCTCGTGCAACGCGCATATATAGATGTTGTATTGGAAAAATAAACGAAAAATTGGGGTGGACCACCCGTATCACTTAGGGGTACAAAAAAATAGATAACGACCGATTGTTAGACCTACCGAATATACATGTGAAAATTCATAAATATTTTTATCCGAGCCGTTTCGGAGGAGTATGACAACTCATGACATGTGACACGAGAATTTTATATATAGGTAGATTATCTTTTATCTTTTACCTTCTGCGGTCTCTTTATTTTATTTATTTTATTTATTTAAAATTTACAAAATTACAGCCTGTTCAGCCAACACGCTTATATGCTATTTAAAGTAATCTAATAGTAACAAAAATAAGTAAGTACTTAAATTAAAAAAATAATATATAAAAACATATTGCAAAAATATACACATTTAAAAAAATATAGCCAAACATAAAAACAATAACAGCAACATTGAGAAACTATACATATATAACTATAGATGAGATAAGTACATCTGCATTTATCTATAAGTCTAGGCAAAGTGTCTGCAAATATATCAGCGTCCTGGAATTGATTTACAAACGATTTTTTTAATTTTTTTATATTAACGGGTAAGCACAGTGCCTTGATCTCACCTGATGTTAAGTGATGATAAGGCCAATGATGGAAGCGCACTTCACTCGGGATCCTCAACTACTGAAACACTGGTTGTCTTATCTCTAGCTGCGGGAACACAACAATGCTGCAAACATTGATGTTATGGTGACATATTTAGAAAGATGGTGGTAGCTAGCCAGGCGGACAAACAAGCCCTACCACCAACCAAACCGAGTACACAAACATGTACCCCCGCTGGGAATCGAACCCGGGACCTCTGGGTCTAAACCGGTGGTCTTATCCACTAAACCACAGAGGCTGTTTAAGTTAAAACTTAGGAAGATCATGCTATAGAGTGCCGTGCATAGAACCCCTGACAATTTTAAACATACCTGAAACATCACTATATGGCCGATACATACCGTACATACCGATACATACCGTAAGATAGATAAATATATATATAGATAGGGACGGATTTGCTTAAAATTATATATTATATCCATCATCATCATCATCATCATCTCAGCCAAAAAGACGTCCACTGCTGGACAAAGGCCTCCCTCCCTCAATACTTATATCCATACCTAATTATAAATATAGCATACCTAATTTTTACCTGATCTTTGATATCTGTAAAAATATTAAGATCGGATCTTTCTTCTGTGATCGGACATTGATGACGTAGTTGTCGACATTGAATAGGGCTTGTTTGGCTTACAAAACAATAGTACTAGTGTTGATAAACTTTGCACGGGTTGGACAGAACCACGCACGATAGCGTAATTGGACGCATACCTGAACCGGATTGTCAGAGGGTTAAATCCGCTCGTGGGATTTTTTTCAACATTTTTGATCAACGAGTCTTTTCTATAATTTATTTACAGACGCCAAATTTCTTCAATTAATTTTCAACCATTTAACTTAGTCATAAGATTCAAAGTCTGTTGAGGAAATTTGACAGTTTGTGGTAGGTTGATGTGCAGGCGTGTGTACCCATATAAAATTGTCTATCTACCTATATATTATTATTATTGTATGTATTTATTCATATATGTTATTTATTTGTATTTATGTAGTATCACTATTTTATTTTAATTTTATTTTCTTAGGTGAATCAACAGTATCAAAACAAGAGTAGCTATGCAGTTATATATCAGAAAACCAATGACAGAATTAATTAATAAAAACCTACATGTTAAGAACTTTTGTTTGCACTTTTGTCGTATGATTTGTCACATGATGCTTTCATTCCACCTTAGGTTGGCTGGAAGACATCTCTTTTAGAGATAAGTCCAACATTGCTCACCACCGTAAACTGTTCTCTGTATGTGTGTTTTTTGGGCATTCTAGGAAAGACTTCTCATTCAGCAGTGTAGACTTTAAAAAAAATTTACCACATCCATTTCTTTCCATTTTCTTTTAATCACTGATTGGCTAACGAGCTTATTTTCACATGTCAATGGATTACGTGTGACCGTTCTGTGATCCATGACGTCACTGTATAGTAAACATGGTGTTTTTTTATATACTATAGCGGAGCTCAGTCGGCGGTTGCTGAAGTTAAGCAAATTAAAACACAGAGCATAGTCATTTGCCTAACGTCCAATATATAAAAAAAGCTTTTGGTTAGGTTCGGTCATCGGATGGGTGACCAAAAATGTAATCAAAATATACTGGGAGCGAAGCGAAATTAAAGTGAGTTCGTTCCTTTTTTTTCGATAGAGTTTACTGATTGCCATATATAAAAATCTCATTCTTAAATAAATTAATAATATGAAAAAGGAGCAGTAGCAACTATATATACTCTGTGACAGAGACATTAAGAAAATAGATGTACAGACGGCAACAGATCAACCTACCACAAAAAGAAAAATTTATTCAATAAATTTTTAACCTTAGTGTTTAAGTATAAAGATCAATATCGATTAGAGAAATTTGACACTTTTGAATATGTTGATGTGATGTACTGTATCTTAGTTTCGCTTCGATCCCAGCGAAAAGAACTCATTCTGGGTGCTTATCGTGAGATCACGTTAACGAAAACCGAAAATTAGTATGGCATTGAAGTAGCGCCTCCTGGCGACATACGAGAAGAGTTAACATTTTACAATACTGCGTTTTCGTAAGTAATCTAATGATTGTGGATAGTAAACAAAATTCACGCTATGCAGCCTGTTGTCAGTGTGGCTTAAGCTTTAGTCGCACTTTCGATTCACTATAAACCCACCTTAAAACCGTACGTGACATGACATAATCCGGCATCGTCTTTCAAACCATTAAAAATTCACACCATTCCCAGTTAACAAGCGGACTAGCCATTTAATGAAATGACCATGTATCGTTAAATTTAAATAGACTAATTGCTAACTATCAACTAGGTAACGACAAAACGAAGTAATTACTATAAATAACACAGTTTAAATTACATAATAATGTAAGAATACGTACATGACCAGTTTAAGTCTTTATCAGTGGACCTCTCTGGTTAGTACAGCTTTGTATCAAAACGAGAGATCTTTTTAAATGGTTTTTGAAATGGCCAGTTTATTGATGTATGAAAGAGTTTTTGTTTCGTACGTTTTGCTCGCTATGAGAGGTCTAGTGAGTTGGATTATGTGTCTTGTAATAGAGACCTTTGCCACGTTATATTTTATAAGCGAACTGGAGGTCTTGTTAGTTGGTAACTGTTTTAAAAGGGGGATATAAGCCAATCATTGGCCAGGGTAATAATTCTAAATTTGAATGGGCCAATTAGGTTTCGTAATTGTGTACGTACTGTCTTGTTACAATTGAAATAATTAGGTAATGATATGATATAGCGACTGTTAAAGATGTACTATTAAGAAAATCTATGTATTTGATTTCATGTGACATATTATCACAATTTGTCTATTTTCTATCTATTATTTTGTTAACTGGTGCTGTTTAACTGCTTCTGTGGTGTAGTGGTTAGATTACCGGTCTCAGAGCCAGGGGTTTTAGGTTCGATTCTCAGCGAATAACATAATAGGGTGTTGACAACAACAATAAATTTATTCCACAAAATTAAACGCTAATATATAACAGATCTTTACAACATTGACATATTTTTAATTTGACATATTATAAGCTGTGCAGTATCTTTCGCTCATTTTTCTCCACAGCTAAACCAAAAATGTAGTCACGGTTAAGTTGATATAATTGAAAATATTATCGTATTAAATAAACAAAATATATATTTAATATCGAATGGAACGTGTTTACAATTAGTCCGATCCATAAATTCATGACACACTATAGTTTTTTCTACAATATCATTTAAATTTGAGCAAAAATCATGAAAACGAGTGGCGGCGTTCAGTTGATATCTTATAGTTTATCTAAATTATTGTACCTCTGATTTTGTCTATACAGTCACCAATGGTCCTACAAACACCGTCTAACATTTTCGATTTATCGAGCGGTTTATAAAATAATTATTTTTCAAATTAACACTTTAAATTCCCCATACAAAATTAGTATGGCCGCGCGGCATCAAATAAATATGGACGAAGACATTTCAAATAAAATATATGACACTTGTCACTTACGGACGGCGCACCCTTAAGTCACCAATCAGTAGCTGATCCCTATTTCTAATGATTAAAGGAGAAAAGTGTCGATGAATGGTTCCAGTCGAATACTGGTGCCACCACCCTATTCACTTATTATGTTATAGTTGGTTACATCGCATGCGTTGACCTAAAAACAAAACACGAAACAGAAAATCGTCAAATATCCCAAAAAAAAGAGAAAAAAAACCGGAAAGATGACGGTCCGCATCGTAATTACGACAAACAAACAAAAAGCGAGTCGGCATTATAGTTCCAAATTATAGTCGCAGCCCGTGTAATTTCTGGGCGCCGATGATTCGGCTAGTGTCATTTTTTGGTAAAAAAAAAAGTTGTACGGTAATAAAAAAACCGGTAATCGGTTTTCCGGCGATTAGGACGATTTCTGTATACGTTTTAATGATATACCTAAGCTATTGAGGCGCATTGCCATTTCGCAAAAGCAATATTTATAAAATTAAGAATCATATTTTATTTCCAAATGTTCTGGCTTAAGCCATGATCTTGAGTTTCTTGACAACTCTTCTCGGTTGAAAGATCTCCTAAAATCTGAACTGATGGTAACTTATTTATTTGAACCTAAATTTCGTTTTGTATATTCTTAACTTGGCCCGATACCCGAAGGTCCCGGGTTCAATTCCCAGGTCAGGCAAAATCTGATTCAGATTTTTCGATGCACAACCCGCCCCCCAACCGCCTAATTCTATCGCCATCGCCAAGCCAATGTTACGCCTAACTCTATCGTTATCGCTCTCGCTATCGCGCTTTATAGTTTATGCCGTTATCTTGTCCTTTCGAAAGCAATATCGAAAGCTATAGCATATAGCATCATATAGCATATAGCATATAGCAGCATATAGCATGTAACATCGGCTTTATTATATTTTGAAAAAAAAAAAAAAGTATTTATTTTTCATCGGAAAAATACTAAATCAACGCGGACACGACAAAGACAACGTCACGCGCAAAGTGGTAGCTTTGAAAACTCGACTACTCGTAGTTAAGTAGGTGATATTTTTGATAAAAAAAGATTTTTATATTTTTTATTAAATGTATATTATTAAATTATACTTTTTATTTTTTACTTTTTAGCCTTCCCGGTAGCATAGCGGTCATTGCAGCCGCCCGGATTGCGGAAGACCCAGGTTCGATTAGAAAGAAAGAAAGAAAGAAATTATTTATTGACTATCACACAGACATAACAGAAAAAAAAACAAAGAATATGAGAACATTACATACATTTACATTACTGGCTGGGTCGGGTGGGCGTTTAATTTTTTCAATGTATTTTATAAAATTTTATAAATATTTATATACCTATTATTATATAAATGTTATAATAAACTTAAAGGTATTTTTGCATCATGTCTTTACGATAAAATAACAAACAATAATGCTAACTTACTGGCTACTTTGCCTGATGGGGATGATCTGTAGCAATACTTTTTATTTAAAAATTGTATTACATAATTTTAAGAGTTCAGTTTTAAATATTGTATCATATTATAATTTATATTTATTGGTAATATCTAGATCCGTTTCGTAAAGCTGCGATCCAGGTCACTGAGGAGAAGTCCATCTGTCTCAGTACGTGAGTACGGGCGAGCACAAAAGTGTCTTACACTTTTTTTTTATTTTTTTGAGAGAGATTGCCGATTGCCTCAGACGGCATTTTCAGCTTCACCTTTTTTGTGGGCGGCAAGGAACGTAAAGGGGGACCTAACCTAGGGGGACAAAAACGGATGAAACGAATTCGTCAAGACGTGTGAAACGAATCACCTTCGGAGGTTTTCTAGAATTTTTGTGTACTAAGAAGTAAAACTATTTCCGGGATCCGGGATTCGTATAAAAGATTTGGTAGTTTTAACATTAGGAGCTCGATGGCGTAGTGGTCAACGCGCCCGGTCTGCGATTGCCGAAGTTAAGAAATTTTTGCAAAGGCTAGTCATTGGATGGGTGGCCAAAAATGTATCATCTCGAGCTCCTACGTGCTTCGGAAGGCACGTAAAGCCGTTGGTCCTGGCTGCATTAGCTACTTTAGCAGTCCTTAACAACCACCAATCCGCACTGGGTCCACGTGGTGGTTTATGGCCCGTTTTCCTTATCCGTCCATAGGGAAGGCTTGTGCCCCAGCAGTAGGGACTTAAAAATGAGCTGGTATGAGCTATGGTGGTGGCTATGGTGGCTATGGTGGAGCTATGGTGGAGTATGGTGGAGCTGGTATGGGCTGAGATAATAAGCTGAGTATGTGGATTGAAGGGGGCTAATTTACCTAAAGTTAAAATACAACAACACGAGTAATTATATGTGTACTAACATTACTAAGAAGTGAAACTATTTCCGGGATCTGGGATTAACCACTGCTAGTCTTGTCGGTGACTTTAGGTAAAAAAGACCCTTTCATTCCGGTCACTGCTAATAATTAAACTGAACCGCCTCTGTGGTCTCGTGGTTAGGGCCCGTCCTCTCTGGGGATGCCGGGATCGATTTCCATTGATTAAATTTGGTTTGGTAGGAGGTAGGTAGATTTTAAGTTCGCCTGGCCAGCTACCACCGTGCTATCTAAGTATGTCGCCATAACATCAATATAACTATAGTGACATTGTTCTGTTCCGACAGTTAAGATAACCACTTCCGTAGTAGTTGAGAATTCCGGGTGAATCGTGCTTCCATCTTCGGCTCTATGACATTTGATTAATTTGTATAATTTTTACATATATATAAATCTTCTGTGCGTGTGTATGTCACTGAACTCCTTCTAAACGGCTGGACCGATTTGGATGAAATTTTCTGTGTGTGTTTAAGTGGATTCGAGAATGATTTAGATTTACAAGTGGACCCGGTAGGTGGCGGTGCTATAGGGGTACATCATGGAATACGGGTGTTCTTAAGCGGATTTGTTTGTTTTGTTGTCATGGAAACTGTCAAAGCGGTACGAAGCCCGCCGGTCAGCTAGTTTGTTATATATTTTATATTAGTCCATATTGTCTTATTACAAAATTAATATTATTTATGCATTTATTACCGTGACTTTCTCGATGTATGGTATTGTAAATGCGTAGAAAGTGTTAAATTATATAATATAATAATAATATATATTGTTAGCGGAAATGTGTCGCGCCTAGATGGAAGGGGTTGCCGTGATGGTGGGAGTAACGCTGTCACGAACATAAAACCAGATGCGCAGCGCCTCCGGGTCACTTTTTCGTCGAGCTGCGGTTGTGATCACTTGCTAAGGGGAAACTCTGTCCGTTCGTCTATTGAAATTGCCTTCTCTGTTTAAATTTTGCTTTGTTACTGTTTGAGTCGATTTAAATAAGAAATTGTTCATTTTAGAATTAAATTGTAGCTTGTAATGTTTGTTTTTTTTAATAAAAACGTTTAAGATTCCTAAAATCAGAAGTGGGATAGTACTCTCGTGTTTTATGCCTTTAAGTTTTGTTTCCTGGCACTAGTAAATCAGTTTCGATATTTTTGTCAAATAGTCAAATCATACGATTGCGTTAACATTTTGTTCTTTGAATTTCTCGGGTGGCAATAGGTTATCAGTGTGGAACTACTGTAAGTACGTACATTAAAAGATAAGTGTTGAAGAAAATCTGGTGAGTTTTTAATCTAACTACCCTCATTCGATATTTTTTTCTTTTTCTTTCGCATTAAGGTAATTAATTGTGTTTAAATACTTGTTTGAACGTGTTTTATTTATTAGATCTGTAGATCTTTTTGATTTGAAACTTGATATTACTCGTTACCTATTTAATATTTTAGCAAATAAGCTTACAAGGAGTGATTGTTGTTCTTTTCTTTACATAAGTGCAGATTTATAATCTTTTTCTCGCTTTGCGTTAAAATCATGCCTAATCATAATCGCCGAAGTAGAAGTCGGTCAAGAAACAGATTCTACGTCACGTTCTAGGCATACTCGAAGGCGACATGACTCGCCTCGAAATGAATTTAGACTTCAAATGCAACTAATTCTAGATCGGCTTTCATCATTGGAGGACCAGCGCGGCCGCCTTCGCCCCGACCGTGCCTTTCGGTGGTTGGCGAGTCGTCTTCACTACCCGCGCAGAACCAAGTGGCTGACACCGTGCTTCGGGAGGGCGCCTCAACACCGCCTTTATCCGAGCGCCCGAGGCAGCGAGCGGTTGGTGAAGATTCGGCTGGAAAGCAGCGTGCAGCATCGGTGGCTCAGTCGTCACCGAGACCTCATTCCGTGAGTGCTACTACCGATCGCGATGCAACTGCGACCGATAGGATCATCGACGCGATACGTTCTATCAATACAATGGTAAGACCAAACCAATTTTATTATATTTCGAATTTTGACCCTAGTGTCAACGATATAGACGTTTGGTGTGAGGAGGTAGATCGCGCAAAAAGTGTTAATGGGTGGAATGATAACGAATGTTTGTCTCGTATAGGTCATTGCCTTACATTGTCACTAGCGATCGTAGCTGAAGTAATTTTAAGATCGAATTTAAAACTTTATGCTCTAAAAAGCCTGATGTTGCAAATATTTTGTATGAAGTGATGAGTATTAATTCTGACTAATTCGAGTTTTTCTATCAACCTGAAGAAATGTTCTATTTCTGTCCACTAAAATAGAATATCTAGGCCGTACTATAAGTCAGGGTCAGGTGTAACCGAGCGAGCAAAAAGTAAAAGCACTGGTGGAGGCTCCCGTTCCCATGACTGTCAAACAAGTTCGCCAATTTTCAAATCAAACCCAGCAAGATGCATCGGTGAACGCTGGACGAAAGACTCCCAGAATATTTGTAACTAACTCTTTTGTCTTTGTTATCAAACAGGCACAAGCAACCGGCAAGCTCGATTCTGGCATGCGCGGTCCCTACCGCGTAGTCAAGGCGCTTCCCCATGGGCGGTACGAGCTGCAGTTAGTTACTGGCTCGTATGGAAAGACGACCCAGGCCGCGGCAGAGGCCATGGTGCCATGGCGAGGGGAATGGACTCCTGACACGTGTGCTGCATACTTCGAGAGTGTTCAGACAGATGGTGCAGGCCACAAGGATAGCTAACGTCGTGCTTCCTCCTTGCTGGTGCTGTGATCAGCGCAGGCCATAAGGACAGCTAACGTCGTGCTTCCTTCTTATTGGTGCTGTGTTGTTTGACAAAAAAAAAAAAAACTAAAACATCTAGAAAAATATAATTAGACAAAGTAGACATAGGGAAATAAAACTAAAACATATAGAAAAATATAATTAGACAAAGTAGACATAGGGAAATAAAACTAAAACATATAGAAAAATATAATTAGACAAAGTAGACATAGGGAAATAAAACTAAAACATCTAGAAAAATATAATTAGACAAAGTAGACATAGGGAAATAAAACTAAAACATATAGAAAAATATAATTAGACAAAGTAGACATAGGGAAATAAAACTAAAACATATAGAAAAATATAATTAGACAAAGTAAACATAGAGAAATAAAACAAAAAAAAAATCAATAAATAAAACATCTTTAGCATAGTTATTAGACCCCTAATTAATTAAACGTTAATAATTAAACAACTGCCGTGACAGGTTAAATCATTAAGACTTAGTTGCAGACGCCTGTCGTGTAGTGTTGTCACAGAATAGATAGGCAGACTCGATGCCTCTGTCTATGCTGCTCATGGAAGCCTGAAGCCTTCACGAGACGTGCGATTCAGTGATGCCTCCGTCTCGATGAAGTTGAGAGACGTGCGATTCAGTGATGCCTCCGTCTCGATGAAGTTGAGAGACGTGCGATTCAGTGATGCCTCCGTCTCGATGAAGTTGAGAGACGTGCGATTCAGTGATGCCTCCGTCTCGATGAAGTTGAGAGACGTGCGATTCAGTGATGCCTCCGTCTCATTGGTTTGAGAGACGTGCGATTCAGTGATGCCTCCGTCTCATTGGTTTGAGAGACGTGCGATTCAGTGATGCCTCCGTCTCATTGGTTTGAGTGACGCGATTCAGTCATTCAAACTCGATTGTTGTGTGTCCCTGTAAATTCGAGAGGGGACGCCCTCCGTGTCTGAATGTTCACAGAGGCAGTTGCAGGACACGCATCGTGGTCAGAGTCAACAAAAATTGGTAAACTGAGAGCTCTCAGACATGGGTTTTGTCTTTTCTTGATAAAATTACAATGAGTATGTGAGAGATGTATGAAAGAGTTTTGCACAAGTTTGACAATGACTTCGGCAATTTTACCTCTTGTTGTTATTCCAGATAATGTGAGTTCTGACCCTGAGGCAGGTCAGTCTGCAGCGCAACACGAAGCGGACGGAGCTATTGCCGGACCGTCTTCAGCACCACACGACGCCGGTCTGGTGGCACTGCAAGATGCAGAGGGCTTTTCGTAGTCGCCCCAGGACCTCGTCGAGGACGACTCCACGTCAGGAGAGGCCGTGTTAGCGGAAATGTGTCGCGCCTAGATGGAAGGGGTTGCCGTGATGGTGGGAGTAACGCTGTCACGAACATAAAACCAGATGCGCAGCGCCTCCGGGTCACTTTTTCGTCGAGCTGCGGTTGTGATCACTTGCTAAGGGGAAACTCTGTCCGTTCGTCTATTGAAATTGCCTTCTCTGTTTAAATTTTGCTTTGTTACTGTTTGAGTCGATTTAAATAAGAAATTGTTCATTTTAGAATTAAATTGTAGCTTGTAATGTTTGTTTTTTTTAATAAAAACGTTTAAGATTCCTAAAAATATTATTATTAAATAATTTAAAATGTGAAAAAAACTTTGTTGCGTGCGCAGAAGATTGACATACAGTTCACATAAAGACGTAAGATATATTTCTATAATGTTAATGTTACATTATGTATAAAAATTGTATATTTTGTAAATTTCGCTCGAATTTCGACCACTGGGCAACCACGAGCACTTAGTTATAATTATTATTTTAAGTGGTAAACTATTTCTGACGGCGACTGTACCCGAGTTGTCACTGGTCACAAATTGCTTAGCAAACCGCAATGTTCATCGAACTAGACCGACAGATGGACGCTCAAAAATTATTATGTTTTATTATCAACAGCCTTCGTGAGAGCGAGACGACAATACCAAACAGCTTAAGTGCGAAAGAGATGAACTGTGTCGCCGTAAAAGGCGTAGATTATTATTTCTTCGATAACTCTCTATGGTTTGTGGTATTTTTTTATTTTTGTTTATACGTGTTTGGAGTTTGTTTCGATTGGTTTTTTTTTTAAATTACTGTTTATGTAAATGGTCGGAAAAGGAGCATACGGCCTCCCTGATGCAAACAACACTACAGCCTTTGGTAACAAAACCAAGTTAAAAAATTTACTCCCACTGAGAATCGAAGCCTGGGACCTCTGAGTTTAAGACCGATGCTCTAACCAGTGTATAGTCTTGGCACTAATATGCTGAGCCTACCAAACCAGTTGAGTTGTACAGCGCCAGTGGTTGACGCGTCCACTATGCTTTTTTTTCAGCTTCACCGGACTTTTTTGGGGGCGGCGAGGAACGTAAAGGGTCCCTCAAGCCGTGTGAAACGAATCACCTTCAGAGGTTATCTAGAGGGAACGGCATCGCGCACAAGTGCGCGTCCCCGTGCCCTACTAGATTCTCCGAAGGGTTCGGATCGGATCGGGGAGCGGAGCAACCCGAGGGCGCCTCTAAAGGCACGGACCTCGGCTCGGGTTGACCGGGCCGTGGAGGAGGAGAGAACCGCCCAGGTACATGTCTGTACCTGGTGTAGAGCGAGTGTGAACCGGTTCTTCGTACCCTTGTTCTACGAGTACGGTGTCTTGGGCCTAATCTGGTGTGCATGTTTAGTGTATTCTGTAAATGTGTGCTGTCATTTAGAGGATCGGGCGGGGGTCCACTATGCGATTGCTGAGGTTAATTTACTTTCGCCTTTACCTTCGTTTACCGGGCAGCGACGTGACATCTACCTGCACGCACCCTACCTGTCTGCATTCCGGAGGCAGCTACCAGGGGCGGATCCATCTTCAGCCGGATCAAGATCCCACCGGCGCAGCCGACGGCACGTGTCTACGCTGACCTAGACGCCGAACTGCGCACGCGTTCCTGTCCCCGCTTGAAGCTAAGTCCCCCCTTAATATCGCGCGACAACACTGAGCACTACAGCGACCGACGAACACCCACCCTGAGCGAATAAATTTGGTTACACCAGATTCTTATCTTTTATATATTATTATTTTCTGGAACTGGTGGTGCTCAACATCCCAGCGTTTCAGTGCTCACCTTTGACCGGCCTTTGCCGGTCAATGGATGGGTGACCAAAAATTATCATCTCGAGCTCCGCCGTGCTTTGGAAGGCACGTAAAGCTGTTGGTCCCGGCTGCATTTAGCAGTTGTTAACAACCTCCGCACCGTACCTACTGAGCCCGCGTGGTGGTTTAAGGCCCTTTCTACCTATCCATCCATAGGGAAGGCTCGTGCCCCAGCAGTGAGGACATTAAATCATGATTAAATGAGCTAGTGATGAAAAGAATTATCATAGAATTTTAATTTAGGTATTCATTCTAATGTTAAGCATTTAATATTTGCATTGCCCTTGCAGGGTTCTTGTGTGAACTAATGTTTAGTTTTAAGATCTATTGTATCGTACAGACGCCAGCACATCAATCTGTCCAAAACTGTTAAATTTCCTCAATACATTTTCAACCATATCGTTAAGGCATGAAGTTCAAAGTCTATTGAGGAAATTTGACAGTTTGACACCTACACAAAGAATATCAAATAATTGAATTCGAATTTGGCCCACTTTTAGCAGCTTTATATACGTGCCTTCTGAAGCACAAAGGCGCTCGAAATTACACATTTCTAGTCACACACCCGATAACCGGGATTTGCGACAGTTTATCTACTTATATCTGCGCTTGGCCCCCCTCTTAAATTGGATATTACTTACTTAACCGTAAGCAAGGATGCTACTTCACTTACTAACTATATTTCTTTTTGTTTTTAAGTAGGTAGTGACATTTGCGTTACCGTGGATCATTTCACACCGCTGTTGAAAGCCACAGAATATGGAGACAGCAGGAGGTAAACTTCGTACATAACTTAACATACATACATAACGGATCTCGGAACCTGTAGTGTGAGCTTCATTTGACATTCGATCACGTGAACGAAAACGAAAATTAGTATGGCATCGAAGCAGCGCCTCCTGGCGACGTACAAGGTGGCGAGAAGAGTTACAATTTTGCCGTACAAATTTTCGTTTTCGTAAACGTTATCGAGTGAATATGGATAGTTAACAAAACACACTAGGCACCCAGCTCAATACAGTCCGCGCGCAGCTGTTGCGAGACACCGTGTCTGTGAGAGGTTGTCTATGCGTGCGTTTTTTTTTTTTTTTTTGGAGAGAGATTGCTGATTGCCGCTGCGGCATTTTCAGCTTCACCGGGCTTTTTGGGGGCGGCGAGGAACGTAAAGGGTCCCTCAAGCCGTGTGAAACGAATCACCTTCAGAGGTTATCTAGAGGGAACGGCATCGCGCACAAGTGCGCGTCCCCGTGCCCTACTAGATTCTCCGAAGGGTTCGGATCGGATCGGGTATGCGTGCGTTGCTCGAGCGCGTTTGTACGATGTATGGAGCTTCATAGCTAACCTGCTGTAGTGTCCTTATTTTTGTGTGTGGTTCAAATACTTTTAATTACAGCTCGCAGCAGCTCCAGATGTCGCAACAGGCGGCGCGCTTGAAACAATGGATGTAACGAACGCGGCAGGGTTCCAATACTACAATACAAGAGGGATAGGGCTGCCACCTAAACAAGAAAATACATAAAACTAGCTGACCCGGCGGACTACTTCTTCTTGTTTATTGTTTTACGGCTCCGGATGAAATCCATCAAGCCTATTCGTTCGTTTTATCTTCTTAGGTAATACATATATAAAGAATGTTGATGATGATGAATGATGATATTGATAATGGAATGGGAAGTGAGAAATAATATACTCCCCCAACCCTTCGAGTATCTCAGTAAAGATGTGGGGCTTTACTAAGTCCCCACGCAGACTTCTTGAGAGAAATTGAAAAGTGACGTTGCACTGTTTTGTTTCATTTGCCAACACTCATGCACACTCACGAACACTTAACGGTTAATAATCCACCATTATTTCACATTAATATTCGACATAACACAAATTTTAGAAAATAAAACAAAACCGCAGACATTACTCTTCACTTTCCCGCCAAGAAGTCGCCACCCGGCGGACTTCGTAACGCTTTGACAGTTTCCATGACAACAAAACGAACAAATTGTATTTTTAAAACATTCGTATTGGAAAACAAATGTCAAATGTCAAGATAATGTCAAATAGAAAAAGTCTCTCAAAATTTCAATAAAAAGTATAAAAAATTACCAAATAGGTTCTATTCCCAACATCAAATCCAAGATCAAAGTAGTAAATTGTGTAACCAAATATTGAGAAAAGGTATGAGTTTCATTCCCGTGGGAATATCGGGATAAAAACTATAACTAATCCTGTGTTAATCCAGGTTATGAACTATCTGTATGTCGAATTTCATCCAAATCCATCCATCCGTTGCAGCGCAGCGTGAAGAAGCAACAAATGTACACACATACACACAAACTTTCGCATTTTTAGTATTAGTGTGATGTATATTATATATTTTAATATAATTTGTTATGGGTAAGCACTTGGCCTTCATCTCACCTGATGATAAGTGGTGATAAGGCTGAAGGTGGTAGCGGACTTACCCCCCGATCCGATCCGAACCCTTCGGAGAATCTAGTAGGGCACGGGGACGCGCACTTGTGCGCGATGCCGTTCCCTCTAGATAACCTCTGAAGGTGATTCGTTTCACACGGCTTGAGGGACCCTTTACGTTCCTCGCCGCCCCCAAAAAAGCCCGGTGAAGCTGAAAATGCCGCAGCGGCAATCAGCAATCTCTCTCAAAAACGGACTTACCCGGAATCCTTAACTACTGAGGCACTGGCTATCTTATCTCTAGCTTCCTAGTGACACTTTAGATGGTATAGCAAACCGGGTACACAAACATGTACCCTCCCTGGGAATCAAACGTGGGAACTCTAGGTCTGAGACTTGTGGTCTTAACCACTAGACCACAGAGGCACTTAAATCATGTCAATGGCGACGTTCGACGTTCAGTTTATTTAATTTGCCTTTTTGCCTTAATTTACAATTTAATTACGTTTGTTTCTACTTTGAACAACCAATATTACTTAATTTTTTATTATTTTTTGAAAAATCTATCAATAGTAAAATTTAAAAAAATTTAAAAAAAATTTCGTCGGGTGAAAGCCAGACCTCGGTAGCCAAGTGGTTAAGGCAGCCGCCCGGAATGCGGAAGGTGCGTGGTTCGATTCCCGCCTGAGGTTGTCGTCTTTTTTCAGTGTTAAAATTTTACTTAAGTATATTTAAGCGTTAATAAAACGCTAAAATATATAAAAAAAAAAAAAATAAAAAAAATAAAAAAAAATAAAAAAACACAAATCTATCAATATTTAAAATGAATGAAACCGATACTTTCGGGGTGTGCGTATACTATAAATATCAAAACACATCTTGGCAAACGAGTTGGCCGAGTGCTCTTTCAACCACGCTGGCTAGGCGTATTTATTGAATATATCAGTATTACGGAGTAAATACATTTTTTTAGGTTTTGTACTTTTTCTTTTTGTGTCATTTTTTAATATGTTCTGTTTTTTTCTTTACTTAATTGTCATCTTGGTTGCTGTCTTGGTTTGTTTTATTTTGTCCTCTATTAATTATAATTGTACGTTTTACTTTGCCTCTTATTCCTTAATACAGTCCACTTTTTCCCTTTCGCCTCCTTCCGTTACAATGAGTATTTAAAATACATTTTGTAAAAACAGCCTACTTAATATTGTATAGAAATTTCACAAAAAAAATGTAGGTATGTTGTTCCAAAATAAAAAAATATTTTATTGACGTTAGTCGACAGCCCTACTCAATTCAGTACAATGGTCGCCCTCTTCAGCGCGTAACTCAAGCACCATTGCACTGGAGAGTGCTCAAAACAGTTGGCGACTGTACCCAGCGTAATACAACTGCAGGGGAAAGTAAGCAAGTGAGTTATAACTTTAGGAATATAGATTATAATATCACCTCAGTTGATTTTTGCTTGCGGGAACGCAACCCATGGCCTTCATCTCACCTGATGTTTATAATGTTTTTACTTTATTTTATTTATAAGAACAACCCACAAAACATACACCAGTTAAATCCTACAATTATAAACACGAAAGTTTGTAAGTATGGATGGATGTTTGTTACTCTTACACGTAAAAACTACCGAATGGATTTTAATGAAACATTTCTCATATACAGACCATGACCCAGAGCAGCATATAGGATACTTCTTTTTTTACTGTAGTCTTCGCGAACGAAGTCGCGGGCAACAACTAGTTCAAATATATTTAAAAAAAAATATATCATACGTGTAAGCACATTTTATTATTGAATCCTTTATTGCACATACACACACATTTAAACAGACGTTGTACAGGAAATGGTTAACCACAGCAGATACACACATCAGCACAGCACGGCTAGGCAGCTACAACATCTTATCTCAATTAAATAGATAAGATGTTAGTAGGCTGCAGAGGAAAGAATTGCACCATCTCATCTCTTCCCGTGGGTGTCGTAGAAGGCGACTATGGGACCATTCCAGAGGATGGGCAGCAGCGTTTCTCTGTGATTATTCTTACCTTACTGCGATCGCCAACCCGCCTGCCAAGCGTGGCGATTATGGCAAATTCCCCTCAAAATGATTTTATCCTTGAGGGAGGCCTTTGTCCAGCAGTGGACGTCTTTTTGGCAGAGATGATGAGGCTGCCTTGGCATTCTTAAAATAAGTCATAACGCCAAAGAAACCGAGCAGAAACATGTGCTTAGAATCGAACCGGGGACTTTTAGATCTGAGTGGTCTTATCCGCTAGACCACACAGACGGTAGTAAAGACCCTCTGCTGGGATCAGGCCAAAATACATCCACTGTCTGGTGCTCTTGTGTCACAGGCTTCCCCCAAGGATCTCCACAATTACCAGTTCTTGTTGTTCTGGAGATAGTCCTTATCTAAGTCAAAGGCAAATAATCTACCTTATATATTAATAAATGTTAAAATCGGATGTTGATGACGCAGCTGTCGACATTGAATAGAGCTCCTTTGGCTTACAGAGTAAGATTAGATAATGTTGATTAATTTCGGCGTGTTGGATAGAGCCACGATGGCATAGTTGGTAGTGCACCTGATCCCGCATGTCATGGGGTGCGAGTTCGAATCCCGCTCGCACTCGTGGATTTTTTTCTCATTAAGTATCTCTTTTTCTAATTATATCTAATACAACCTTCCACAGGCACTTATTAACGACAAAACAATAAAAAAATCCTTTAAATAATAAACTACAATTAAGTTTAAATTAAACGACTGAATCTACCACCAGTTTGGACTTTGGGAGAGTCTTGAACCGACAATTCATTTATTTATTTATTTATTTAACCTAACTTAATAATATCATTACGTTAATTCCCAATTGTATAGCAAAGTAGAAAATTATAAAATACATTGAACTTATCTTATGATGAACATTAAGCTTAATAACAAATATTATAATAATAATTGTAATATGACATAGACACTGACATGAAAATAAAATTATGTTCATTTCTAGTGGAGTGGAAGTGGCACGTTCAACGTGTCGTCGATTATACTAAATCGTGTCAAAGTGTTTGAACGTGTCTAAAAAAAGCTTTTACGTTTACTCAGTCCGTTGTCACGGAAAAATCAATTGAAAACGACTTTTATATGTGACGACTGACAATAGTCGAATTACATTCTACTTGGCAGAGGTTGGCCATTTTATTCCCATCTCCCAATCCTTAAAAATAACTTTCTTTAAGGCTACAATTGAGCCTTTTTGCGTAGGCTTAAAGCCATGTCTATAGCGAATGCGACAAATGCACCTACCAAGAAGAAATGACAACAAACTCGGCAAGGGGCAACTATTAATTTCTCTCTTTATTTAACATTAGTTGTTGCCCGCGACTTCGTTCGCGAAGACTACAGCAAAAAAGAAAGTAAAAAAAAAGTATCCTTTATGCTGGTCTGCGGTCATGGTCTGTATATGAGGAAAGTTTCATTAAAATCCATTCAGCAGTTTTTACGTGAAAGAGTAACAAACATCCATCCATAATTACGAACTTTCGCGTTTATAATATTAGTAGGATTGACAAAATATTGCAAAATAGCTAAAATTAAAAAGATACTTTCCATCAGAAAAAAAAAACATACTTATTTGCTACGCAATTTGCAATAAGTAGTTCTTCTTTTTTAACTTAGAGCGCTCTTGTTGGTGTAATTCATCTCTATGCCAAGCTAATTCTTTTATTTCTTAAGAACGGTGTTCGCATTCTCTATAACTCTTAATAGGGCTCTGTCGATACATTAGACACCATTATTTTAACTTTTGTAGTTGTAGTGTATATTAGTTAAGTTATACCCACAGTACTGATGAAATACCAAAATCGTGAAATTATAAATATAGTGACAGTAAATATTAAATCGTAGTCGAATCGTAGGTTGTAAAAAACACCACGGTATCATAATTTCCACCAATGTCGAACACTGCTATATTTTTAAGCGTCCACTCTCATTCCTTTTAAGTTATTTCAAAAGTGTTTTCGTTTATTTTTGTCACTCAATTTGAAATGACTGAAAGTTTTTGAATGGGAATCATAAAACTCAATAAATTATTTACAGTTCATGTGTACAATAATCGTGTTAAGTAAGTATGTAAATAAAGAAAAAGCCTTACCGTCTCACTGCTGTAAAAAGACCTCCATGATTGAAATCAAGTCATCGCTACAATGGATAAACATTGGCTTAATCACCACGCTTGCCAAATGCGGGTTGGCGATCACAAACCCGGGTTATGCATCGAAAACTCCGAAATACACTCTGTCCGACTTGGGAATTAAACCAAGGACCTTTGAATATTGGGTCGAACGTTTTGCCACTCGGCCAACGAGACGTGATTTATTAGAATATGTTACATAGAAAAGAATATTCATTTAATAGAGAGTATAGCCTTACGAACCGATGGCATAGTGACATATTCTGACGTTCATAAGCGCTATTTGTAGCCTAAACTAAAAAAAAGATTTTAAAGTTTGCATTTTTTAAATCCAAATTAATTGATTCAAAATTCAAAATCATTTATTGAATTTTGAATCAAATGACCAGGACTCAAATGTTAGTATTACTTATTCTGTTAGACTGTTAGTAAAACGTTTATTATTATTATTTATGTCAGTCCAAAAACTACCAACGACGAAATACGAAAGTTAGTTGCAACTCGTGATGTTAACAGAAGTTTTCATTCAATTTAACAGAGCTGTGAGTCTTCTGAAAGGGAAAATCTTAGTTTCCAGTTTTATTTCAGGAGCGTACGCCACCATTTATAATTCCAACTGAAATACAACTCTGAATTGACGCACGTAACGGAGTGGGGCGAAGCTGGAAACTCTGTCTTGTGTAACTCTATTTTGATTTTAAATCTCAGTGGCGCAGTAGTAACCGAAACTCGGTCTTATATTGTTTAAGTTAAGAGATATTCGCAAAGGTCGGTAATTATATGGCTGACCAAAGACATATAATCTCAATCTTCTAAAGCCGTTGGTTTAGAAGCAGTCCGTAGCAGTCCGTAGTAGCAGTCAGTTTAGTAGCGCCCTCTTCATGCATAGAAATGCCTGTCTTCTGAATCATCATAACTTAGTAATAAAAAAAGAAAGAATTAAAAAGAAAAGAAAAACTAAAAAAATATAGTTATCCAACATTTACTCTGCCAGATAGACGATCTGGAGCAAACGTTTTAATTACAGTTATTAATATATAGGTTTTAATTAACATTTTAAAATTGTTTTACCTATTTACGAGTATGTTTTTGTTATTTTTTTATTAGAAAATGGGATTCATCTTGGCCTCATTCGAATCTCTAGGGCTAAGAAGAGTCTAAATATCTAATTACTAATTTCACTTATGATTAACTCGGTACAAGGTCTCCACCGTAGGGTTTACGAAGGCATGGCTTTGATTTGCCGTACTAATAGTAAACCTTTTTTTTTATAAAAGTAAATTCACACATTTAGGAAAAACAGAAAATATATATTTTTTTAATTTTATCATACCTATTGAAAATAGGTTGCTTTGAAGTAAATACCCCCATATAGCATTATTATTATATTATTTCAGTTACCCCTCTCTGCGTGGCTCGTCGACGCCCACCGTCGGTTGCCATGGCGACTCAACCCTCGCTATAGGACTTAGGTACACCCTCCTTGAATGGAAAACTCCATAAAGTATTTTCTGTAGTGTACGATCTTGTTTTGAAGCTTGTTGGCGTCTGGAATCGTATAAGTAAAGATAATTTATACCTTTTAGATATTCTATACAAATTACGAAGTTCTAATAACAACAAGCCAATTTTGAGGAGCTCGATGCCCGATTTATAAGGTTAAGCAACTTTCGCAAAGGTCGGTCATAAGATGGGTGACCGAATTTTTTAAATCAAGAGCTCCTCCGTGCTTCGGAAGGCACGTGAAGCCGTTGGTCCCGGCAGGATTCATCATCATCTCAGTCGAAAAGACGTCCACTGCTGGACAAAGGCCTCCCTCAAGGATAAATCATTTTGAGGGGAATTTGCCATAACCGCCACGCCTGGCAGGCGGGTTGGCGATCGCAGTAATGTCAGAATAATCACAGAGAGACGCTGCTGCCCATCCTCTGGAATGGTCCCATAGTCGCCTTCTACAAAACCCACGGGAGAGATGGGGTGGTGCAATTCTTTATCCCCGGCAGGATTAGCAGTCGTTAATAATCACCGCGCCACATTGCGCCCGCGTGGTGGTATATGCCTCGTTCTCCCTGTGGTGTTTCCATCCATAGGGAAGACTAAATTAGCTGGTGATGATTTATTATAAAATAATAAAATACCAACAATAAGTAATCTATAAATAGAAATACTAAAAGGTTTCCTCCACTTAGCAAAATGTCACGAGAAATGATGAATGATGAGAATGAAACCTATGACACTGGTCATAGGTTTCCTAAGCTAATAAAAAAGTATTTGGATCTTATTTTTGTATGGATAGTAGCATTTGTGCGTATTAGGCGACTTTCGCAATGCTAGGTCACAGAATGGGTGACCAGAAGTGTGTTCCTAATAGCTTCAATTGCACTGATTGTCTCAATTAATACTTTCTATGTGGAGTAATTAAAGCAAGCGCGTTTCTGTGGCAATCGTACAAATTAAGCAACTTTTGTAATTCCTGGTCATCGGATGGGTGACGTCGTTAAAACTTCCTAACCCGCATTGAGCTAGCGTACTGGACAATGTGCTTAAGAAGGCACGTAAAGCCGTCGGTTCCGGTTGCATTAGCAGCCGTTAACAACCACCGGCCCGCACTGGGCCCGCGTGGTGGTTCGCGGCCCGTTCTCCCTGCGGTGTTACCATCCATAGGGAAGGCTCGTGCCCCAGCAGTGGGGACATAAAATGAACTGGCAACAAAGTCGTGCCTTCTTAGGCTTGTTCAATCATTACCCCTGGTTGCTGTCGTAAGATGACAGTCGTTAACACCCACCAAGCCACTTAGGACCAGAGAAGTAAGTTATGGCCTGATGTTATCGTGTGCCTTATCATGTTGGAGCTTGGAAGGCTTTAATATCACGTTGGAAAGCTTTACCGTCGGTGGAAAGAGCAAATTGATTAAGCGCCAATACTTGTAGAGCATTCGTGGGAAATAAATTTTAAAGTTTAATAGAATCATTTTAGAAGAATTTTTAGTGTGAAATAACCCTTGTACTTGTCTATTCTTGCTATGTTCTTCTTTCTGTTTGTTTGTGTGTAATAAATTATAAATAAATAATTACAGATATGTACTGATATGATTAATAAACTTATGGCAACGCTTTACGCTTATTGAAAATAGAAAGATTTAGCTAGTGAATCAGTTGACAACATTATTGCAAATCGTTTTGTATAATCTGTACTATTTAGTTTGAAGTTTAATTTGGGATTATTGTCCCATGTCATGGACTAATAAATGCCCATAGTTAATGGGTTTTGAAAATGTTCGAGTATATTATTATTTTTAAGTAGTTTAATTTAGAAATTATAATTACTTAAATATTGTTTTCTAAAGTTTACGCGAACACTACACATTGAAATGAAACAACTTTTACGGATCTACTCGCGTTTATTTTACACATTAGTTTTAATTAATGTTTATCCTGACGTTTCGAACCCTTTGCAGGGTCCGTGGTCACAGGGAGACTGAGGTGTTGGTTGTCTCATAATTAGTTAGTAGCTTGTATACCCTCATTTAAATTAATCAGGTGCATTCCGTTTTACGCAGAAAGAGCTTACAGTATCTTTTGGTCTGGCAGTATTGTGTTGGGGCTGGGATTTAATATTCTGTATGATGGGATCCCAGGCTGGTGGTAGATTCCAACCATCTTCTCTATTAAAATTAGGATGTTTTTTAATTTCAATAGCCTCGCGTATCATCCTAGGGATGAATCGTTGTTCTCTGGCGAGTATTTGTGGTTTATCAAATCTGATGTAATGGTTGGGCCCCTCAAGTGAATGTTCGCATACCGCAGACTTATTTTCGCGCCTATGCTTGACGTCGGCTATATGTTCTTTAACCCGGGTTCCTACACTTCTCTTTGTTTGCCCGATGTACGAGAGCCCACAGTCGCAGTCCAGTTTGTACACGCCTGCATCTTGAAGGGGTATGTTGCACTTGACAGGTCGTAAAAATTGGTTGATCTTCTTCGACGGCTTGAAGTAAGTATTGATTGAAGCTCGCTTTAAGATATGCCCAATCTTGTCAGTGACACCTTTCATATATGGAAGTACAGCAGGTTGGCGCTCGACTGTGGTTGGTTTATTGCGTTTTCTGTGACGAAACCGTGGTACTTTCAGATTATTATCCTGTAGTACATGCTTGACATGCTGAAGCTCAGCAGCCAGGTGTTGGGTGTCACAGATACCGCGTGCTCTCTGAAACCTACCTTTTGTGGAATGACATTTACTACCTGCAAGTAGAGGGTGTCGCCATGGGGTCCCCTGTTTCACCCGTCGTCGCCGATATCTTTATGGAAGACTTCGAGGAGAGGGCCTTGAGCACAGCACCGGTAACCCCTAGGTTCTACAAGCGGTATGTAGATGATACCTTCACTATCTTACCAACTGATAAAGTATCTGCTTTTCTAGATCATCTTAACTCCATACATCCAAAAATACAATTCACAATGGAGTTAGAGGCAGACTGTAAGCTAGCTTTCTTGGACACTTTAATCATCAGGAATCTGGACCATAGTTTGAGTCACACTGTGTATCGTAAAGTAACCCATACAGATAGGTACCTCAATGGTGATTCTCACCACCATCCTAGACAGTTGGCTACTGTAGGGAAATCTTTGTTTCAGAGAGCACGCGGTATCTGTGACACCCAACACCTGGCTGCTGAGCTTCAGCATGTCAAGCATGTACTACAGGATAATAATCTGAAAGTACCACGGTTTCGTCACAGAAAACGCAATAAACCAACCACAGTCGAGCGCCAACCTGCTGTACTTCCATATATGAAAGGTGTCACTGACAAGATTGGGCATATCTTAAAGCGAGCTTCAATCAATACTTACTTCAAGCCGTCGAAGAAGATCAACCAATTTTTACGACCTGTCAAGTGCAACATACCCCTTCAAGATGCAGGCGTGTACAAACTGGACTGCGACTGTGGGCTCTCGTACATCGGGCAAACAAAGAGAAGTGTAGGAACCCGGGTTAAAGAACATATAGCCGACGTCAAGCATAGGCGCGAAAATAAGTCTGCGGTATGCGAACATTCACTTGAGGGGCCCAACCATTACATCAGATTTGATAAACCACAAATACTCGCCAGAGAACAACGATTCATCCCTAGGATGATACGCGAGGCTATTGAAATTAAAAAACATCCTAATTTTAATAGAGAAGATGGTTGGAATCTACCACCAGCCTGGGATCCCATCATACAGAATATTAAATCCCAGCCCCAACACAATACTGCCAGACCAAAAGATACTGTAAGCTCTTTCTGCGTAAAACGGAATGCACCTGATTAATTTAAATGAGGGTATACAAGCTACTAACTAATTATGAGACAACCAACACCTCAGTCTCCCTGTGACCACGGACCCTGCAAAGGGTTCGAAACGTCAGGATAAACATTAATTAAAACTAATGTGTAAAATAAACGCGAGTAGATCCGTAAAAGTTGTTTCATTTCAATTACTTAAATAGATAGATAAATACTTCATTGCTCACACAAATTAAAACCAAAAACAGGTACATACAAAAAATCTTAAAGCTAGCATGGGCAAAGGCGGTCTTATCGCTTTAAGCGATCTCTTCCAGACAACCTTTGGTTTAGGAACCCAAGAGGGAGATAGAGGAAGTGCGCAAATACAGTAGAATATAATAGAAACACTCGTATACCAGTACATAAAAAGACAACAAACAAACAAAGATAAATAATTATTATATTAACTATAGTTTAACTTTGTTTTTTTTTCTTCGATAGGTTTTTGACTTTTACCAGTAGGTACTGTATGACATTGTAAAAAATAAACTGGTAAATGATGTTTTTGCAAACTTAAATATTTGTTTTTCTTTTTTGTGTTTTATTACATGTTGTGATTGTATTTTATATTTTGTGTTTTATTTTTGATGGAAAGTGTCCTTTTATGATAAGGTATTTTTAAATATTTTTGACGCTATAAGAAGAAAAGACACTTCCTGAATTTCTTGCCGGTTCTTCTCAGTACAAGATCTCCCGCCCATAGTAGACTTACGAACCGATGGCATAACGACGTCCATAAGAGCTATTTGTAGCCTAAACTGAATAAATGATTGTATAAAATATAGTGAAATAATCTAATGCCTACCCGACCCAGCCAGGAATCGAACCTGGGTCTTCCGCAATCCGGGCGGCTGCACTGACCATTATGCTAACGGGAAGGCTGACGTAAGTACTGAATTTTTTCGCCGCTTTAATTTTGAATGCGGCTGTAGAGTAGTAGCCATCTATCCAACGGTAATTGCAACCGATTGGCTATGCAGATTCGTTTTTACAGATGAAATACCACAATTTCATAATTATTTAATTAAGCCCAAGTGCAGAAATTAGCACTTAAAAATAAAAAATAAAAAGTGAATCTCATATGGGACTTGAAGCTTTCCGTAGTGGACTTTGAATCGTATGAATTAATAATTAATTAATTATCAATTTATTTTACAATTTACAAGTAAGGTAATAATAGCACTAGTGTCCGACACTCTCAGTCGTTACTGCCGATCGTTATAAAGATTTAAACATGTAAGAATGTAAGAACACGTGAGATTCCATTTTTTTTTCCAAGAAATTATTAGTAGTTTTCCGGACAAAGTAATTGTCCAAAAGATGTGAGATGGGCCGTTTTGACAACGGGCCGTTTTGATAACGGGCCGTCTTCAGCACCGGGGGACATTTTGCGAAAGGGTCATTACCGTCCGAATCGATTAATGAAGTGTGTTTTTGTAACATGAAGAATAACGACATTGTATTGTAAGATAGCCTGTATATGAATACAGGCTATCTTACAATACAATGTCATGAAAATTTTTTACTCATCCTCTTTAGTCATCTAAAGAGGATGAGTAAAAATTGGTTGCCTGTAAAGTCGATATACGGGCGAAAGTTTTACGTGACAACGACTTTGAGTGGTAAAATAATTTTAATGTGAATATTCATTCGTATAGTAGGAAGAAGGATGAAATAATAGTAACAAATTAAAACATTTATTTATACAAAGAATTATATTTAAAACATTAATTTATACAAAGAATCTCGCACTGAATTTCATATTAACAAAATTTTATTTTTACCTTTACACATACATACGTATTTACCTTTCACTTTTTATGTCTGTCTCTCTCGCTCTTAGGCGGGCTAACCATGCCCGAGTGGAAGGGACGCGTGCCTCTCACTCGCTCTCATTGTGAGCGCATAACGTGAGCGGAGCGTAACGCAGTTTCTTGAAGTGTCACCCGGCAAACCAATTTATAAGACGTTGTCACGTCAAAAAATTTTCATGACATTGTATTCGGTTCTACGAATGTAGGATTGTGGTAGGCTAGGTATAGGTACAGTCAGAGCCAATGATATAATAGGTTTAGTTCGGTAG
Source organism: Eudonia truncicolella (assembly GCA_949315975.1). NCBI lineage: Eukaryota > Metazoa > Arthropoda > Insecta > Lepidoptera > Crambidae > Eudonia > Eudonia truncicolella. The sequence goes on from OX438851.1 coordinate 4,908,611, forward strand.
TAAAACTGTTTTGAGAACGGGCCGTTTTGACAACGGTCCGTTTTGACAACGGGCCGTTTTGATAACGGGCCGTCATCAGCACAGGGGACATTTTGCGAAAGGGAACATTACCGTCCGAATCGAAAAATAGTTTCAGTAACAACTGGGTGGCCAGTGTTCGACAGAGATTCCAAAGCTAAAAAATAACATAGATTTTCATTTAATATACCGGTGTGACAGGTAGAAAGCAGGTGGTCTGTATTCGATTGTCGCTAAAGACTAAAATCAGCTGCAGTGCTTTTAATGAATAAAAAAACAACAATGCCGATCACTGGATCCTGTCGAACTCTGGTACCATTACCTTAACTATGATATTTAAATGATGATTTAAATGATATGATATTTGAAATGATTCAACACTATTTACTTTTTACTTTGAAAGCCAAAGGCACCCATTCAATGTCAACAAGGGTGCAGGGTGAAGGGTGCAGGTTCAAATCCTGCTCGTGGAAATTTTTTCAACATTGTGTTTTTGTAATTTGTTTCGCAACAAAATTTGCGTTAAAATTATATAAACAAAACAAAAACATTTTATGATATTTACTTTTTTTTTAATGATATATATATGATTATAGAAACTTTATATTCTATAAGTGGCAACGACTATGCACAAAACTGTTAGGTATCAGTTCTCCAGAATATCAGGCGATGCTTGACAGACGGGTGTTTAGGGTACGATCGGTATTAGTTAATACCACCTTTGCCCAACGGTTTAAATGCTTCGCTTTCCCATTCATCTACAACCGCATTTTGGAGCTATGCGCAATTAGGAGATGCTCTTTGAGAATTGCGAGGCTCTTGATTCGCTCAATTCTTTTGCGTGGAGCTATAAATTTGACATTCATGGAGGTGTTTTTGTTTTGTTTATATAATTTTAACGCAAATTTTGTTGCAATACAAATTACTAAAACACAATGTCGAAAAAATTTCCACGAGCAGGATTTGAACTTGCACCCTTCTGACATGCCGGGTCGGGTGCTCTTCCAATTGAGCTACCGTGGTTTTTTTTTTTTTTTTAACATTGTGTTTTTGTAATTCATGGAGGTGCTAAAGTAGATTATGTGCGAATGTGATGCACCTTTTACAACAATTTTTATTTTTATTTTAACAGTATTATTAATTTTTATTTTATTATTTATTGCTGGCACCCTTTTAACTTTTGAAAACGTCTTACTTGACCGCCACAGGTCAGGCAGTGCCTAGTGTAGGGTCATAGAACATCTCTGCCTCCTTGAAAATTATGCTTATCTGGGAATCGAACCCAGGACCTCTGGGTCTAAACCGGTGGTCTTAGCCACTAGACCACAGAGGCGGTAAAACAACAATGGTAACACTATTTTCCACTGTATTTTTTAGTTTGTAAGTAAGCATTTATGAAATAAATTTATTTATATTTGTATTTGTATTATAGAGTTCAATACCTCGGTGGTTGGATAGAAGTAATTTTTAAAAAGTTTATCTAGATCTTGGTATTTAGAGAATATTGAACTTTGAAGCATTCATGGGTCACCGAAATATATTTATTTTGAAAGATAACAACTTTAAAAAAAAGACAACGATAATATTGTTTCAGTAGCTCAGTATGTAGAGCTCTAGTTCGAATTGCGAAAGGTTATGGGTTGGAATCCCATCTAAAGCATCGTCGTCTTTACGAACGTGATATTTTTAGTTTATATTTTAAGTTTTAATATATTGGCATTATTTTTACTGAAATATTAATAACTAGCCCATGGATTCGTATAAATGAAATCATTCTGCGATACAAGCCTTTAAGCGTTTAGGGAAAGTTATTTGTCAAGAATGTAGCCTTATAATAATAAAAGAATTTCAAAAAACGGTTCAGTAGTTTTCGAGTTTACTCTGCACAGACAGACTACCAGATTTCCTCTTTATGGGATTATAGTGTTGATCTTACATTACAGAAAACCACGCAACCTTTCTGCCGGGCGCAAACCAAAACACTAAATACTAAAGCACACATACAAACACTATTATAACTCCATTTACTAGATTTCTTCCGACAACTAACCCCATATAAATTATGTTAGAACCATTTGTCACCGAGGAGGCATCAAAAATAACTACGAAGTATAACCATTGTAAGTTAACCTCCCTCACCCCTTACAGCAACCAAAAAACCCAAACTAAACATGAAGACGCATCGACAACTGAAGATCAACATTAACTGGTCTGTTGCCTACTTCATAACAAAACCAACACTGAACTAAAAGCAGTACTCACATCTCTTTCACACTTCGATACGTTAATACGTTGGATAGAGACGGACGATTAAAATCGCATTGCATATCATTAACGGACGTTTGGGGTCGAAGCTGTGGGTGAAGCGCTGTCTCTGTTGTTCGTTATGAGGCTTTGTGTGTTAGAAAGAGATGGACAGTTGAAATATGATACACGATTATGTGCGTACCGTCTGATAGCATTATCCGTGTATATGGATGCTTAACGAAAAGGCATTGAGGGTTTTTTTTTTCAAGTCAATATTTCATTACGAATTATGTTTGAGAGTTATTCTGTGACAGCTTGCTTTTACAATATCGACATAATTTAATATATATTTAGTAACTAGGTTTTAAAATGATTTTCGAAATATACTTAACGTTTAAAAAATAAAGGGATTGCAAGTAGAATTAAATTTTAAAAGTAGTTGTAGTACCAATAATTTAAATATTCACATCAGTGAAATCAAATCTTTAAATTGAAGTGAAGAGATAACTCATGCAGAATTTTAAGAAAATTGCGCGCATGGATGGCTGTTCTGAGATTTGGTATAAGTAGTAAAAGTTTATACACAAATGTTACACAAAATTTAAAAAAACACAAATGTTGAAAAATTTTCCACGAGCAGGATTTGAACCTGCACCCTTCTGACATACCGGGTCAGGGGCTCTTCCAATTGAGCTATCGTGGTTCTAACCAGCCCGCCGAACAAAACAAGACTTGCAACAAAATGTGCGTTAAAATTATATAAACAAAACAAAAACATTTTATAATTAAATGTGTTTTACACTGTAAACATTGTTTATTTTGTACGAGTTACGGTTGATTTTCGACCACTGGGTGGACAACAACCCAACACAAACGTAGTGCTTCTTTATTCTTATCTCGGTGATCATTGCATTTCCGAATGCAATCGAATATTAATTTCCATGTCGATTAATTATCATGTATAATAATTATTTGAATTTAGAACAACGTACTTCATTGTTGTTTTGTTTTGATTTTTCGTGTGAACTACTTATATAGAGCTGTAAAACTTTAAATCGTAAATTAATTAATGTATTGTATGACACAATGCACGTAGTATTCGTATAGCTCGTAGTATATTGACGACCTCCTTGGTCGAGTGGTTTGTACACCGGTTCTCATGGTGTCGCCATCTCTGTGGTCCCGGGTTCGATCCCCGGTTGGGTCAATTTAGAAATTATTGTTTTTCTAAATTGTCTCGGATCTGGGTGTTTTCTATGTATAACAAGTATGTATTTAAGTATTTTAAGTATGTTTATCCGTTGTCTAGTAACCATTTAACGAGTTTCATAACGAAGCTTCTCTTGGGCTAGATAATTGGTGTGAGTGTACGAAAGTTTAAGTTGAGTTTAAGTATTTTCTTTAACTTTTTAACTAATTAAAAATACGTAAAAGAAGTAGCAGCAACCCCATATACTCTATAACTGATAGAAATCGAGGAGGAGCTCGATAGCGCTGGTTATCGTGCCCTGTCTGCGATTGTTGACGTTAAGCAAGTTTGACAAAGGCCGGTCATCCAACAATTTATCATCTCGAGCTTCTCCGTGCTTCGGGAGGCGCGTAAAGCCGTCGTTATTAACCACCAATCCGCACTGGGCCCGCGTGGTGGTTTATGGCCCGTTCTCCCTATCCATCCATTGGGAAGGCTCGTGTCCCAGCAGTGGGGACATTATGCGCCGGTGAAATATTTGTAGAAATAGAAAATAAATAGATGTACCTACTGTAGGCACAGATGCACTGTACTCCCCGACGGGAATTGAGCCAGGGACTTCTGGTTCTGAAACCGGTGGTCTTAACCACAGAGGCGATTGAATGTGGGTGTTGTAACATCACAAAAAAATAATAAAACTAGCGAAACGATGGGAACATGCAGATGATGTTTTATGTTTATTTGTGGTTACGTTTCAATAATTCTACAGAACACATTAAAACGTGCATGCATATAAAAATAATATATTTACAAGGCACACCTAAACCGGTTCGAATTATAATTCTGCTGTCGTATTATTCACATCTCTCATGCAATATAGTACAGGAGCGGAAAGCTTAAATTTTATAACATTTATTTGCTTTACTGAAATAGAATTTAAAAAAAAACGGATACTTCCAAAAGAGGTTCATACAGTTAAAGGTATTGCTTCATGTTGTTCATAGTTATATATGTATATGGTGAAAACTTTTTCGGTTAAAATGTTCAAAAGCACCCTTATACATCTTGGTACCCAAGTAAACTTCTAACTTTTAAATTTTTCATAACACTAAGCTAATTCATGGTAAAGCCCCTGATGTAAAGTGATGATAAGGTCAAAGGCGAAAGCGCGTCTAGCCCAGAATCTTCAAAGGAGGTACTGGCTATCTTATCTCAAATTGTTGGAACACAGAAATACTACAAACATTACTGTTATAGCGACATATTTGGAGACGATGGTAGTAATCAGGCGGACTAAAATCTTAATAGAAAAATATACCCCGCTGAGAATCGAATACGAGACCTCTGGGTCTGACCAGTGGTATAGGTATGTATTAAAATTTCTTACAATCAGGTCTTCTTAGTTTGAATTCAGATTAAATGTTGGAATTAAGTTCATGTAGGTAAATTTAGGTTAATTTAAAATAAGAATAAAAAAATTGCTAGCCCACATTTGCTTTACGTATCTTTTTGTATTAAATCGGTGTATGTTTAGTTGGTTTTCCATAATAAATAAAATAAAAAGAAAACTGACATACAATTATTACATAAACACATTACAAAATGTTCAAAATGTTCACAATGATCTGGCAAATGCTAAGTGGATACCTTTTCTGTGTCACTTTGCATTTTATAATTCTATTTTTTTTTATTTAATGTATTACTGTGATACGGTGAATAAATAATTTTCCAATTCTTTTCATTTTGCATTTTACAAAAGAAAAAAAAGTATAAAGTAAATTGTACCCAGCTCCCGGTCTACAAAATAATATTTGTATTCTCAACGCAGTCTCGAATACAAGCCTGCTACAATTATACGTTACCGGTACCCACGTATTGTAATAGTTTGATATGTATTGTACACACGCCTGCACATCAACATACCACAAACTGTCAAATTTCTTCAATAGACTTTGAACTTTAGGCCTTAAGTATTTAATTGAAAATGTATTGAAGAATTTTGACAGTTTTGAGTAGGTTGATGTGCAGGCGTCCATACGCGTGATACATAAACAACTATACGTTTCGCATTTCAAGTACCTAACTTACCTATGTAGATGGTAAATAGTGTTTATTTATACTAGAACTAGGCTGAAATAATACAGGCTGTCTAAGATATTGTACCTAACTCTAAACGTTATAACGTACTAGGTGAGGGTTTTGTATCTTGAAAAGTAGTAATTAGTTAATTCAACATAAAAGCAGTTTGCACGATGGGGTTGTGATCGTGCAAGTTAAGCTACTTTCGCAATGTCATGTTACCGGATGGGTGACCAAGCACGACACGGTAAGTAGTTGTTGTCGTAACGTGACATTGTAGGGCACTGACGGTGGGCCATGGCTCGATCCCTTGTGCTATAGGAAAACCTCATTTACCCACCCCCCCAAGACCCGGTCAACCCGAGCTGAAGACCTTCACTTTAGAGGCCCCCTCGGCATAAAATAAGGAGAGCCAGTACGCTCGAGCAACGCTCACATAGATAACCTCTCACAGACACGCAATCTCGCTACAGTTGCGCTCGGACTGTTTAGAGCTGTCGCTAGACTCCGAGGGTTTGAATGAAGCAGTCTCCTTATTATGTGGCCTTGGGTAGTTTCGCTCTCGATTCCGATCCGAATACCTCAGATAATCTAGCAGCGAACGCTTGCTTAAAGCCATCAACTCTCAATCCTATGAGGAGGTTCGGTCACACGGCTCGAGGAACCCTTTAAGTTTTCGCCGGCCCCAAAATGCCCGGTGACGCTGTAAAGGCAGGGAACACTTGATTCCAGTAGTGGGCCATTTATAGGCATATCAGTTGGTTCTAAGCTCGGTAGAGCTCGTTTCCATTCCCATATAACATTTTCACAAAACACAACACAAAAATAATAAGCCCAACAAAAGATATAGTAACGAGTGTTTCCACTAGTTTGAACGAGAAAATTGTCTTGAACTCCCTACTATATTCACAAAAGGCCCAATTTACTTATTGTCCTCAAATTGTCCGTCGAAAGAGGGTAGGCGGGCATTCGCCGAATCAAAATCCCATTGTACCGAGTCAGTCACTCGTGAGCCGCCGAGGGGAGCGGACCCGTCGAGGGTGGATCTTTTTAAGTAAAACAATTGGCGGACGAACGAATTCGGCGTGGCATAGTTTCGTATTTCAATGTTAAAAATTAGGAGACCATTCAATTTATGATAGATGTAATTATTAATGATTTGTTGTAGGTAGTTTCTGCATTGTTGAGTTGATCTGGATCGCTAATTGGATGTATTGAAGCAATGGAAGTGTTGAGGGCAACTTTTTTAAATTCCTTACTCGACCTTAATTTTACCTAGGTGCATAGTGCGAGTTTCATTCGCCATCCGACCACGTTAACGAAAACGAGAATTTGAATGGCAAAAATTTAAGTCTTCTGCGCTGCTTCAATGCCATTATGCACACTGATGTGAAGTGATGTCAGGCCGAAGGTGAACTGGCTGTATCTTATCTCTAACTGTCAGAACACAACAATGCTACTAGTGTTTATTAACGCTAAGGCGAAATTTTAAGTTAAGATGGTGATAGCAGATAGCCAGGCTCACTTACAACAAACCATTAACCAAACCGTGTACAGACATGTAGGTGCTGAGAATTGCTGCTTGTGCAGACTTACTTTACTTACATAAGCAGAAGCAGGAAAAGCGCAAAATTTTTTTTTTTTTTGTCAAAGTAAGTAATGAATCAAACAGACGCTTGTCAACCTCGATGATGCGGTTGAAATTAGTAATTGAAATTTGACCCCCTTCCTGTGGACGGATCGAGCTGAAATTTTGCATGCATGTGTGAATCGAATGGCAATGTAAAATTATTATGACATGGAGCTGATCTGATTATGGAACCGGAAGGTGGGCATAGGAACTCGGTGGTTAAATGACACAATCCCATCGAGTTTGAACTCGTTTGATCCGCCTTGACGAGTACTTTGGTGCTAGATGGTAACCAGGGTATCATGATGGAGCTGGAATATGGCCATAGGAACTCGGTAATTAAACGACACAACCCTATCGAGTTTGGGCTCGTATGATTCGTTATGACGAGTACTTTGGTGCTAGATGGTAACCAAGGTCTAATGATGGAGCTGGAAGATGGGCATAGGAACTCAGGAAAATAAGTTCGTTCGTTCGTTTGTTCCGTTTGTTATGAATGTGGATTCTGTCTTTGATTAGATGGATTAGATGGATGACCTAATGTCAAGGTGAGCACGTGCCGAGGGTTGAATGGTATGAGGGTCTATAAACATGTCACACATCACTACTTTCTCAATATGGGTATCAAATGAAAGGGCTTGATTAGTAGAATAGTTCTTTATGAAAAAGCTGAAAATAAAAAAATTGTAAAAAAAATTTTTAGTTAAACGGTTTAATGGAAAATTGTACTAAAAGCTAAAAAAATATACAGTAGGTCCTAGGTACAGGTACAGGTAACAACTAAAATCGTTGGGCTCACCCACCGTATTATTTTTTAGCTTTTAGTAAAATTTTCAATAAAACCGTTTAACTAAAAAAAAATTTACTCATTTTTTATATATGCAACCGAAATAGTCACCACTCAGCTTATGCCATGACATTGACATGCCAAGGCGCTGATATTCTGTAGAATAAAAAAAAAATAGAATACATTAATAACACATTACAGGGCTAAAATGTTATGCTATGCTAAAAGGGCAATTCATTTTTAAATATTACCACTTAGAGAAAAGTTAAATTTTATATCTAAATAATAAATAACATTAGAAAACCACGATGGTTTGTAACAATACTATTCATAGCTTAGTCGAATACAATCTATAATTAAAATATGCACAAAGTCCCTCTTGTTACGTGTTCGTTATTATGACACGGTGCTAAAATGTTTAGCTATTTTCGTTGCTGACCGTACTAACCTAAATAAAAAAGTTTTATCGGATGCCCTTTCTCGATCTAAGACTGTATAAAACTGAAAACACGCATTGTTGTGTGAATTTTAATATGCCTATGTGCAAGTATTTATTATTCATTCGATTAAGTTAACGAAAACGAGAGTTTCTACGTATTGGTTTGAAATAAAATATAAAACCGTACAACCTTAAAATATTGAAATTTTAAGGTTGTACGGTATTCTTACCAAAATTTATAATAAACTACATATAAAAATAAGATTCCACGTTAATTTTAAAATAGCAAAAATTTCTGAAGAAAAATTAAAACTGCAAAGCTCTCGCTCTCTTCTCGTCTCTCCACTGTTCCGCCAAATCTTAACTTCATTTTATTCTTTAATGTATTGTAGCTTGCTATTCTGAGTTAGTGGCACCAATATTCGGCAGAAACCAGTGTTTTTTTTTAAATCACTAAAAATTATCATTTACCGCCTCTGTGGTCTAGTGGCTAAGACCACCGGCTTAGACCTAGAGGTCCCGGGTTCGATTCCCAGCGGGGAGTACATGTTTGTGTACTCGGTTTGATTGGTGGTAGGGCTTGTTTGTCCGCCTGGCTAGCTACCACCATCTTATCTAAATATGTCGCCATAGCACCAATGTTTGTAGCATTGTTGTGTTCCGGTAGCTAGAGATAAGATAGCCAGTACCTCACTAGTTGAGGATCCCGGGTGAAATGCGCTTCCATCATTGGCCTTATCATCACCTAACATCAGGTGAGATCAAAGCACTGTCCTTACCCCTTAATATAAAAAAAAAAGTTCGGAAGCCCATATTCGTAGTAGGTATTACTGAAGTGCTATGACATAAGCTGAGAATATACCTTTTCAGTATCATATAGGTATATACATCTAGGTATATACCTAGTTACCATGTATCTTAAGTTATGAATGTTTCTTTTGTATGAATGTATGAAATTCTGTGATACTGAATAAATGTTTCTCTAAATTGGGATCGGCAACTGATTTGTTGTTGTCGTCCCGTAAAATTTAAATTAATTTTTACACTGGGCTTACTTTGTCGGCACTGGTGCCTTTGCCATCACTCGACACTGGCCGTATTCACATAATATAAGACTAATAAAAAAAAAGAAAGTTTCATGAAACTAAGTGTCTACTAATTACGTTCTACGTTAAACAAGGGTATACATTCTTTAATATCTCTATAATAATGTTGTTAAAAAAAATATACTATTACATACAGATCAGGCGTAAGCGTTTTAAAATTATATTTATAGACAAGAAAAAAGTCTTCGAAAATCTATGATCTATTTTTAATGATGGCCGCTGGCCTTCCAAATTTGAATTTGAAATTTTAAGCGCCGGCGCCCGCGTTCTGTCTGTGGTTTGAAAAATACAGTCATTTCTGTTTCCGGGGTAAATGAGGGTGTTTGGGATTGGGTGGGGTCGCACACCGTCCCCATATGCGCTTGATCGATTTTGTGGTTAAGATTGGCGTGTCATATTTATTTTTTCAAGTAAATAATAAGCGGTAGGTCAACTATATTTTGACTGGTGGTAGAACTTTGCCCACAGATTCCAATAAACTTATATTATATTTGTATTTGCTATTGAACGCCTCAGCGCTTCTTCAACTCCTAGGTCGAGAGCAAAAAAAAAAAAAAAATCAGACTGAGATCCATATAAAAGTGTTAGTATAAATGTTATCTTATACACTATGTCAATTATACAATCCTGGTGTTAGCAAAGTGTTTGGGATTTTTCGATGCGTTGCCTATTTGCAAATCAAGGTGATTCATCACCAGCTTATTTAATGTTTTCACTGCTGGGGCACGAGCCTTCCCTATGGATGGTTAGGGAGAACGCACCATAAACTACCACGCGGTCCCAGTGCGGATTGGTGGTTGTTAACGACTGCTAAAGCAGCCGGGACTTACGGCTTAACGTGCCTTCCGAAACACGGTGCTCGGGATGATATACATTTTTGGTCACATCAAGTTACTTAACCTCAGCACCAGACCGGGTGCGTCACCACTCGAGGTCCTCGTGGTGATTAAATAAAAAATAAATTAAGCCAAACTACCCATTTAATACTCGATTTCAATGATGGAGCCATTTGCCCAGCTGTGGCACAGTATTTAGCTAGTCACTAACACTAACTACTGTACAATCTACAAATCGGTACAAAATCCCAAAAACCAGGAGTAAAATATAAATGAAACAAATAATTGATTCCAGAACGAAGATATTTATTAATTGTTTGCATAGCCTATAAGTAATTGTGTAAACAACACGATAGCGCGATTCACAACATAGTGGTACAGCGCCATCTATCGGTGGCGAAGCACACTAAATCGACTAACATTGTCGTTTGATTAGACAACTACGATCTAGTATTTCTTGGCATTGACACAAAAGTCAGGGCTACATTTTAAATGGGGAATGTTGACTGTTGCATTAAATACGCGCCCGGTCGATTGCTGAACTCAAGCAACTGTCGCAAAGGCCGGTCATAGGAAAGGTGAACAAAAACTTGTCATCTGTCGCTCCTTCGTGCTTTGGAAGGAACACAAAGCTGACTCGTCTGCATTAGCAGTCGTTAACAACCACCGCACCGCCCGCGTGGTGGTCTATGGCCTCTTCTCTCTCCATAGAGAAGGCTCGTGCCCCAGCAGTAAGGGCAGAATGAGCTGACGATGATGGTAAACGCCTATCGGAAACATGGCGTTATCAATAGTTATCCGTGTCTAGACGTACCACGATTAGCATAAATTATACCGGCGCCTTTTCTGACTTAATACCCTTAAATTTTTAACAAAATATTCATGAGGTACCTTTGGTTTCCTGCCATTAGTTAGTTTGACTACAAAACTAAAATGCTGTTTTGTAATACACGTTAAGTACCATTATTAGACAATGTGTAACATTAAAGATAACTCCAAAATAGTTTGAAGGACTTCTCGATTATAAAAAGCATCTTGATCTATTTTAAAAGGTATTGTTATTATTAAAAAACATTGCTTGGTTGTTTGTAATGATTATGGTTACTAGTGGTCGCCCAGTGGTCGAAATTCGACCGTAATTTTATTAAGGCTGTACGGTATGTATTCTAAGCAATGAAAAATTAAAAAGGATAGAATGTGAATTGAGTGGATTGTATGAAGCAATGTTTATTTATTTTAATGTATTTTTTATGCATAATTAAAAAAAAAATATTAGCATTCTGCACTCCTTCTCTATATAAACTAAAAGTGTGCGAAGTTTAATACTCTTCTGTCCGCGCAATTTTCGTAAAAAGGCGTACAAAGTTTTTTCTTCACGTATATGTAGATATATAATTTTACGCAAATTTAATTGCCATCAAATTAAAATTTGAAAAAAGACAAAGTGTTGAAAAAAGTGTTGAAATAATTCGAACCCGCACCTGACCTGACTTATCTGATTATGTCTTTTTTTTTTTAAATTGTTTTTTTTTTTTTTAAGTTTATGTGATTGCACTCATTTACATAAAACAGTATCAATAAGGATTGAAGTATGTTTCGGTTATAGAGTTATAGTAAATAGCCTATAACTATTGCGGAAGGACGTGGGTTCAAGTCCCAAGACTAGTCGTAGAGAGAGAGAATAGTCAACTCGTAACTTTTCAGTTCAATTTGCAAATAAGTATCAAAAATAAGTGTTAATTTCTATATTATTTCGGTGGTTTGGACAAAACCACATTGTTCACATAGTACACCTGACCCAACATGTCACTGGATGCAGGTTCGAATCCCGCTCGTGGATTTTTTACAACATTTGCTTTTGAAATTGTAATTTGTTTGCAAGAAAATTTGTGTAAAATTATATCATCCGGGATCAGCTAAAATTATAGCTGATCCCGGTAAACGTTGTTCTGCCCGTATAGAAAAAAAATCTGGATAGGGACACCCTAATCACCTAGCGGTGTGAAATTTTCTTTGCGACTTATTCTAATACCCACCAAATAAACATAAAAAACAATAAAAATCGGTTAATCCGTTTCGGAGGAGTGCGACCACAAACGCCACAAACACTGTGACACAAGGTTTTTATATCATCATCATCAGCCTATACTAGTCCGCGGCTGTGCATAGGCCGCTCCAAGTGCACGCCACTGAGCACGATCCGCGGCTACTATCCGAACCCTTCGGAGAATCTAGTAGGGCACGGGGACGCGCACTAGTGCGCGATGCCGTTCCCTCTGGAAAACCTCCGAAGGTGATTCGTTTCACACGGCTTGATGGGCCCTTTACGTTCCTCGTCGCCCCCAAACAAGCCCGGTGAAGCTGAAAATGCCGTCTGAGGCAATCTTTCTCCAAAAAAAAAACTCTCATCCAGCTCTTGCCAGCCACCTTGCGAAAATATATGATAAGGAGTGATAAAGACAACAAGTTTGTTGACAAATAACCTTCCCCCAAACCCCCTTGAGACACAGAGATAATAATAAACTAAATAAACGTTCCTACACTCACACCAATTATCTAGCCCAATAGAAGCTTCGTTATAAAACTCGTTAAATGGTTACTAGACAACGGATAAACATACTTAAAATACTTAAATACATACTTGTTATACATAGAAAACACCCAGACCCGAGACAGTTTAGGAAAACAACAATTTCTAAATTGGCCCGACCGGGGATCGAGCCCGGGACCTCAGAGATGGCGACACCATGAAAACCGGTGTACAAACCACTCGACCAAGGAGGTCGTCATACGTGGTACTATACTGATACCTCACGCGTACTTCTTGAGAGAATTTGAAAAGTGACGTTGCATTGTTTTGTTTTATTTGCCAACACTCATGCACGTTCACGTATACTTAATTGTTAATAATTCACAAATACCTAATTCTCATTTAATATTTGACAAAATACTTGACCACCGTTCTCAGACCCAGAGGTCCCGAGTTCACATGACATAGACATGTTTGTGTACTTCTCGTTTGGTGGTAGGGCTTGTTAGTCCGCCTGGCTAGCTACCACCTAGCCTAGCTTTGTAGAATTGTTGTGTTCCGGCAGCTAGAGATAAGATAGCCAGTGCCTTGAGGATTCCAGGTGCGCTTCCTCCACTGGCCTAATCATCACTTAACATCAGGTGAGATGAAGGCACTGTGCTTACCCGTAAGATATAAAAAAACCGCAGCCATGAGCTCACTTTCCCGCCAAGAACTTTTTCGGTTTATCAATGCACAATACCCAATCACGAAACTGCTGTCAATTTTAAAAATCGAACGCTGTCATTGCTTTTCAAAATTTGGAAGAGCACTTCACGGTTTGACGTAGCACTCAACGATTTGTCACCATATTTAACTTTTTGTCGAAGCACTTAACGATTTGTCACTGCACTTTGCACGTTACAAAGGCGCACTTAACACTTTTTATACGTCTCATAGTAGTATAATTTATACTGTTATCACCAAGTCTGCTCACCTCCGTTGTTTAAAGCGTAATGGTTATGAACTTCAACTGACTGTGCGGTTTCAACCAATTACTTCAAGCAATTTCGTGGGACAAACAGTAGATAATTTGAATTCGATGCTCGGTTGGGTATTATGTAATAACTTAAAAAAAACTGTATAAATTGGTATAATTTGTGCGGATGATGTAAAATTGGGTAGATTTAGTTATATGTATTATAGTTATGCCTTTAGATATTATTTGGTTTTAGTTTTTTATTGCTGGTGTATTTAGACATGATGGCCGAATGGTAATGCGTACTGATATCGTAGGTCGTATCGTATCGTGGATTCAATGTCCAGATCGGTTAAAGTGTGTGTTTTGGCACTCGGCAAGCGTGGTGATTATGGCAACACCACCTTATTTAACTGTTCTGTGGCAATACCCATTAATTGTAGCGATGACTAGATTTCAAAGATGGCCAGCAGTTGAAAGCTTAGCCCGTTTTGGGATATGTCGAATCACAAAAAAAACACGTTTTAACTAACTCTGTGATTAAGTCGTCAGATCACCGAGTTAGACACAGTAGTCTCGGGTTCCATTCACAGCGAGTTACACATATGTTTGTACTCGCTTTAGTTGGTGGTAAGGATTGTTTTAAGACCGCCTAACTAACTAAGTTCCACCATCTTATCTAAATATTACACATTAACTTTAATGTTAGTAGCAATATTGTGTTGCCGGTTCCTCAGCAGATGAGGATCCAAGGCAACCGCTCCCTATTTTGGAATCATCATCATCATCTTTTCAACCCGTATCTATCTCACTGCTGGGCATTCTCCATGTAACGCAGGGTCGTTCGTACCACGAGCTGTTCGTACCATAGTGTAAACGGCCTAATATAAATAGGCATTAGGCCGTACATACCGTGGTACGAACAGGTCGTAGTACGAACGGCCTAACAACCAGTAACGCTATTCACTTCTGTTTGAGCGGATCTCATCCAGGTTTTTCCAGCGACCAGCTCTATATATCTACCCCATTTAGCAGGTGGTCGGGTAGCGCTCCGCTTGTCCGTCCTCGGCAGCCATTCCATGAAGGCTTTACGCCACCAGATTATTTTGGAATATGTAAAAATAACTAAAAAAGGTTTTCCCCGAAAAATTAGTTAACCCATATTCAAAAGTAAATTGTTTTAGCCTGGACAGATGGGTTCGTGATTATAAGCCTAATCTGCCATTAGTCGAACAAGACTAGCTCAAGTTGAACACCGACGAATTAACATAATGATAAGTTGGCGCATACAGACTTGGGATTGTCTAGACAGGTAACAGTGTAAAATGCTGAAGTTTTAATATTAAAATACTTGAACGGGATCCCATTCAGAGGTGTTTCCCGTGGACTATTACGTGAGGGTCTTCATTAGGCGTGTTATAGGCCTCTCTTTCTTTTTCACCGATCCGATCCGAACCCGATCCGATCCGAACCCTTCGGAGAATCTAGTAGGGCACGGGGACGCGCACTTGTGCGCGATGCCGTTCCCTCTAGATAACCTCTGAAGGTGATTCGTTTCACACGGCTTGAGGGACCCTTTACGTTCCTCGCCGCCCCCAAAAAGCCCGGTGAAGCTGAAAATGCCGCAGCGGCAATCAGCAATCTCTCTCCAAAAAAAAAAAAAAAAATTTGAGTTTTCTGATTGCACCACTACTGATTATTAATCACCCACTTACTAACCTTGCGAAATGTAGCTTAACTTTTGCGATCATTACAGAGAACCCTTCGTCCTCCTCGCTATTTAAATGATGCCCACTCTAGTACCATTCTTCTCGCGATTTTAACGCTGCCGACTCTCAGCATGCTTAACTCTACAGACAATTTGTCGTGTCAACACGAGACTTTTCGATACACAAGCTCATATAGCAATAATCGTATTATTTTATGTTCCAAACGAAATTATAAATATTAACGACGATCCACCATACCTCGACTCCTTAACCGTATATTAATAACAATAATAAAGTTTCTGATTATTTTTGGGGTTAAAGTTTTAAGTATATTGTGTGTCCAGTGACTAGCGATAATATACAATAGGTTTAAAGACATTTAATATCCCATAAGAACTTACATATAGTTCACTTAAAATGAGATAACATTATACAGTATAAATTTACCTGTGGGCGCAGCGCAGCTAATTTTGTTAACAATGATTTTCACTTTAAGTAATTACTCACTTATTTATTACCAAGTTGCAAGTAGTTAACTAGGTACTTTCCCGACTCAATGACAAACTATTTGGAATTTAAGAAGCAAGCAAGTCAATACTGTTCGAATTAATGTGAACACGTAACGAGCGTCACAATTACACTTGTTTTCTGCAGTTGGCAATACGTTTATGTCAAAATAGCGGCCATTTTGTGTTGTTACAAGCAGTTAGTTACAGTACCTACACACGAAGCTACAGACGCGTTAAACTTTGTTATCTTAGTGCGTTTTTTAGGAGAAATATCCATCTGTAAAAATAAGAACCAAAAAAACTTTAATTATGTCAAAATCGATATTTCTAATAAAATAACAAAAATAAAACCCGTCTGTAGCTTCGTGTGTACTTAAATAAAATTATGTGTATGTAAATTTAAATTATTCCTGGCTGGGTTGGGTGGGCGTTTAATTCTTTCACTGTATTTTATAAAATTTTATAAATATTTAATAAAATTAAACAAAAATTTTGTTTAACTAAACTTCTGAATCTACCTCCTGGCTGAAAAGCTGGCAAAAAACTCAGGAGGCTTTTTTCATTATCGCCATCTTTGAAACCAATTTACAGTCTTGTAATTTATAAAATAGTATTAGTAATTAATGTTATTATACATTTCTTTATAAAGTAATACTTTGTCCATATAATATGTATTTAGTATATATATATATATATATAGGTATATGCATTGTATGTATGATAATTAAGTATTTTTATATTGTGTGTAATATTCCATACACCATTTACCGCTAGTTTCTTAACTTTTTTGTCCAGTTCAACACATGGTTGCCTGGAAGAAATTGCTTTTTAGCGATAAGGCCGCCATTTGTTCTTCTTCTTGTATTGTCCTCTCTAAGTGTTTTGTATGGTGTACAATAAAGAATATTTACATTTACATTACATTTACATTTAGTACAATATGGTACTCATAAATCATAATATTCGATCCAGTACAGAGCAGATTTATACCCATACGAAAAGCAAATAAAACTCGCACTCGATGGACTGACATCGCTTCGCTCTGGCATGTGCGATCGGTCTTACAATTTCGGCATCGACACGAATAAAATTACTTCAGTACCTATGTGGGAAAAATTTCGATTAGGTACGGCCCCACCGAACATTTATAATCAACGAGCTGCTTATAGAGTTCGTTGGCGCGGTGGCTTTGCGCGTTCAGTTTATGATCGTTATTGCTAAGCAGCTTTCGCAATGCCGGTTCTACATATGGGTCTCAGTCCCCCTTCCTGGATATATTTAGGAAACTGTTTATTAAGTAAATGGTTGACGCTTCTTAGGAGAGGCTTACGTTCAGCAGTGGACGGATATAGGCTGAAGAGTGTTTTTAATATTTAAATCTAACAACATGTTACGTGTTTTAAAAAAAACATAAAGTATAATTTTATGAAATTAATCAACACTATCTATTTTTAATTTATAAGCCAAAGGAGCCCTATTGAATGTCGACAACTACGTCATCAACATCCAATCTCATTTCGGCTTTCTTCTATCTTATTTCGGATTAATTTCGGCGAGTTCGATTGAATCCCGCTTGTAGACATTTTTTCAACACTTTGTCTTTTATCAATTTATGGACACTTGCTGAGTTTCTTGCCGGTTCTTCTCAGTACAAGATCTCCCGCCCAGAGTAGACTTACGAACCGATAGCATAGTGACATTCACAAGAGCTACTTGTAGCCTAAACTGAATAAATGATTTAAAATTTTGAATTTTGAATTTTGAATTATTGTAATTTGTTCGCAACAATATTTGCGTGGCATTTTCAGCTTCACCGGGCTTTTTGGGGGCGGCGAGGAACGTAAAGGGTCCCTCAAGCCGTGTGAAACGAATCACCTTCAGAGGTTATCTAGAGGGAACGGCATCGCGCACAAGTGCGCGTCCCCGTGCCCTACTAGATTCTCCGAAGGGTTCGGATCGGATCGGTGTACGCGTGCTGCTCTCCGGAGTCACCCCTGTACTGTCTCGAACATTCCATCGCGCACAAAAAAATTTGGTGACTTTGTCGCACTTCCAAAAATGGAATAGTCTACCAGCACACGTTTTCCCTCCTTTCTATGACATGGGTCCTTCCAACGAGGCGTGAAGAGGCACCTTGTGAGCCGGCAGGGTGAGGTTGACTGATGCTGCGTTGTTTTCACGCTGCACCAGTTGTCTTCGCGTCTGGACTCCATTTCCACTTAACATCAGGTGGTGTGGTGTCATTTGCCATGCTAAGTATTAACAAAAAAATTGATGTTCAATCACCACGCTTGCCAAATGCGGGTTGGTGATCATGAACCCGGGCTATGCAATAGACAATCCGAAACACACTTTGCCCGAACTGGGAATTGAACCTAGGTCCTCCTCATATCGAGCTGAGCTTCGCCACTCGGCCACTAAGGCGACACCCATAATGCCAAATTGAAGATAAAAGATTTAATATGTCCTTTAATTAAACTATCGTTTAAACAACTCAATATACCATTGCACATGACTGTGTGCAGGCGCGTTCTGTAAAATGAAAAAGTATTTTTAAACTTTTGATTTTATTCTTAAGATTCATCAAAGTCAAAGGCAAATATTTCTATTCATATACACTTTAGAAAAGTGTTTTTGAATCGTCCAAAAATTTTTTTCTATAATCATGACCTGCTCATTTTTATGTCCCCACTGCTGGGGCACGAGCTTTCCATATGGATGGATAGGGAGAACGGGCCATAAACCACCACCCGGGCCCAGTGCGGATTGGCGGTTGGCAACGACTGCTAATGCAGCCGGGACCAACGGCTTTACGTGCCTTCCGAAGTACGGAGGAACTCGAAATTATGAGTTTTGGTCACTCATCCGATGACCAGCCTTTGCGGAAGTTGCTTAACCTGAGCACTCGCAGACCGGGCGCGTTAACCACTGCGCCATCGAGCTCCTCCGTATCGCTCAAGTGGCTGCCAAGTGGCAGTGGGCCGGCCATATTAGCCGCCTGACCCGGCATGTCATGGGGTGCGGGTTCCAATCACACTCGTGAAAATTTTTTCAACACTTGTTTTTCAAATTGTAATTTGTTCCCAAGAATTATATCGAAATCGAATCTGAAATGTTACAATGCAGTTGAAAGCCCCTGGTGAGGGCCACCTTAACATAAATTTATGCAGCCAAATACGCATGAGTAAGTTATATACGTCTGCGTATAATGACCGCAATGAGTACAGCATATAACAATGGTTCGTGTCTGTGTACAGTCACAAGCATTAACATGTAAAAAATTTGACTTATTTGAATAAGAGAAAAAAAAACCGGACAAGTGCGAGTCGGACTCGCCTACCGAGGGATCCGTACAAAATGGGTACATATTTTAGAGTTCAGGAATCGAGTCTAGAACTTTTCTTGACTGTTAGGTACTACATACACCAAAGTTAATAGGTACCTATACATATAAAAGAGGGAAAAGGTATTTATTTTTTCATTCTTCATCATATATAATTAAAAATTTGTTTAAGCTTGTGCAAATGAAGCCCTTTCATACGATACCCCACATGACACGGTTAACTTATTTCAAAATTTGGACCTCCGTTCCATGCATAAAGACCCTGTTTTTTTTGTGATTTAATTAAATATGTACAGTTTTCAGACTTTTCCCTGTACTTGTAGTAGGTACTTATAAGACGATATTACTTGCCAAACTTCATAGTTCTAGGTCAACGGCAAGTACCCTATGAATTTTGATTCCCTTGAGAGTGTCGAAATATATGTTTTTTTGCGATATAAACGGCCGTATCTTTTTTTCGTTAACTTTGAAGTTTGATTTTTCACAGTTTCAACGGACCACAGACCTGAGTATACGGTTTTAATTTCAACTCGATACCTTCACGCGTCTTCACGCGTTCCCGAGATAAAGGGTCTTGACAGACAGACAGACAGACAGACATACAGACGGACAACAAAGTGATCCTACAAGGGTTCCGTTTTTTCTTTTTAAGGTACGGAACCCTAACTAGTCAAAAGTGTATACATGTTATCGCTCGTGACTGTACATTGCGCCGACCTCACTGAAACCGATGTTTATAATGTAATCACTATAATTCTCGCAATCCTATCGTGAATGTGTCTTACAAATATTATTAGTCTTATTTATTGCAATAATGCTAGACATAGTTATGTTAGGTTTACTATAGATTTTCTAAGGGATCAACGGACCGAGGAGATCCGACAGAGAACCAGAGTAATCGACATAGCCCACAGGATTAGCAAGCTAGCAAGCTTACAAACAGATCGAAAAATGAGCTAAGAGACTCATTGATGACCTGACAGACGCCAAGCTGCAAAGTCTAGAACATCGTCGTAGGGTGGCTCGTCGGTCGGTCTTCTACAGGATTCGTTTCGGGGAGTGCGCGAAGGAGTTGCACGACATAATCCCACCTTCCACTTTCCGCTATCGGAGCGCGAGGCGCGAGTTCCATCCCTCTGTTGTAGATATGCCGCCTTGTCGCACGAACCGATTCGGTTCAACTTCCTTAGTGCGTACAGCTAGGGAATGGAACGTGCTGCTTGCGAGTGTGTTCCCTGAAAGGTATAATCTGGACCTCTTCAAGGCCAGAGTGAATAGGCTATTTCTAGGCAGGCATGTTCCATCCTCGACCGCATCGTCACTTAACATCAGGTGAGGTGAGGTCAAATGCCTGCCTATAAACAGTAAAACAAAAATAAAAAAAATATACCCTCTCACAAACACGGAATCTTGCGAGATTCCGCGTCCGTGAGAGGTTGTCTATGTGTGCGTCGCTAGAGCGCGTTTAAATGAAGCTTACCTTTTCCAATTTCCTTATTTCGCTCAATGGCGCAGTGGTAAAGGCAATGGGTCTGCAATTGCTTTAGTTTAGCAACTATCGCAACGGCCGGCCATTGGATGTGTGACCTGAAATCTGCCATCTCGAGCTCCCTCGTGCTTCGGGGAGCACGTACAGCGGTCGGTCCCGGCTGCTTTAGCAGTCGTTTACAACCACCAATCCGCACTGGGCCCGCGTTGTGATTTACGGCCTGTTCTCCCTGTGGTGTTTCTATACATTTAAAGGCTCGTGCCCCAGCAATGGATACATTAAATGAGCCGCTGATGAAGTGGAGACGGCATATCGGCAAATGTAGTGTAGTTCACCATTAGACTAGATGGAACGACGGTCTTCGATAGGTGGCTGCCAAGAGCTGGATGAGAGTAGTCGCTGTTCGTGCTCAGTGGCGTGCACTTGGAAAGTAGTAGACTAATATACTTACCTATGTTGGTGAAGGTGATGATGATGGTGACGATGATGGTAGTTGACCTATGTGTCCACTTTGGCCAAGAATAGTAGGCTGTGAGCTAGCTTCCCTAAATATATGCCCAGCAGTGGATGCATAATTTATTTAATTTAATTTCCCCATCAAGGGTAATTTGTTTGTTTTTGTATTTATTAGAACATCTGCTAAGTATTTTCGCAAAGGCTGGTTATCATTTTATAAAAAAAAAATATCATTTCGAGCTCCTTCGTGCTTTGGAAGGCACGTAAAGATGTTGGTCCCGGCTGCATTAGCAGTCGTTAAGTATAGAGAAGACTCTTAAGGAGATTTTCAGGAGTTGTCAGCTGATGTGTCAAGTAAGCGTAAAAAGTTCTCTTTTAAATGTCGAAAAGGCTAAAATATACACACAATATAGGCACAAACCTAGTAATGAAATAGACTTAACCGTGATTGCAGTTATTAAATAAATTCACGAACTTGTTTTTAAAAAAACCAAACCAGAGTAAAATTATTGTAATGAAATAATAAACTCCGTCGGCATGCTCAGAAAGGAACCACAATTATTGATCGCACCGCGCCATCTAGCGTCGAGTAGCATTCGGCACAGCAGCGCCTCGTCACGCAGCGGCGGTTCCGTGTACTACCCGCTCGTATATCAAAATGGCATGTCTTAATTGTTACAACCGTTTAGCATCAAATTAAATAGATTTATTAGCGGTTAAATGATTATTTTATAAATGTTAGAGTATTTGTTGTTACACGGTAATTGTTGTGTTATGCTTTGTGAATGTTAAAGTGGAATAATCGACAGTAGAAAGAACTTTTTGGTATAAAATTGGCAGTTTAATATTGAATCGGACATTTGGAGATGAAGACCATAGTTGTATGTTGCGTCGAGTGCTTTTAAAAGTCTTACCGATCTCTTACACACAAATCTCAATTAAATTTAATTAAATATTATTGTTTCACTCCAGTATAAGTACCAACATCAGTTTTCTTAACTTATCTTAGTGGGGCCTGCCGAGGTTTCCCTCTTGCAGCAACACCTCGATCTCGTTTTGTGCAACCCCATTCTTTCACTCTTCCTCCTCTGTAAAGATAGAGGCCATAAGTTTGCTAACGTCCTTAAGAGCGAAGGGCCTGAAGTCCTCCGGTTTCGGATAGGCCGACCCCAGGAGTCCCATTCTTTTCCTAGCCAGAGAGTCGCAGTCACACAGTAGGTGCTGCATTGACGCCGTTTCCTCTCCACACGCCCTACACAAACTAGTTGTTGAAAGGTGCATTCTGTGAAGCATTTGTTTTGTGGCATAGTGCCCTGTCAAGGCACCGATGGTTAGTCGGGCCTGCCTTCTACCAACATCAGTTACTATATTGGTAAGATAGAACGTTAACGTTTTTACAGCTCAAAAATAGACGACCTGAATGGGAAGTAAGTAACAAAATATATGGACAATTCAAAAACATTTTGCTTAAGTTCATTTGAATAAAAAAAAAAAAAATACTTTCACTTTGACAATTGTCAAAGCGTTTACGCAGATTACTTTTCATGTACCTACATTACAGACGAAAGATAATGTATACGAAAACATTTACTTTTGAATTGAATGTAACATTGATCACACCTTGTGTTCTTCGCGGTTGTCTTTTACATGTGAAGTTACGCCATGATTCTGGAGATAGTCACACTAGAGACGCCTAGGACGCTAGGGACAACCATTTTAGAAGCTACTAAAGGAATTGTAGCTCGAATTGTAGATCGAACTTGATCCAAAAGAAAGCTCATTCTATTCCAAAAATGTTAAGTGTCGCCTTATCAAGCTAGCAATAGCTATAATGCATTTGCTACAGCCACGGAACAGAAAATAGTTTTTTTCTTCTATTCGATGGCTACAGCAGTGACAATGTTCCAGCATTATTGGGACCGTCCCCATGAGCCCACAGTTGCAGGACATATCTTCTAATAGATAAGTATTGAATTTAAGTTTATTATTTCTTGTTATATTTAATCATAAACATAATTTAATGCAATCTTTGTACCTACTAAAGTTTCGATAAAATATAGTTCTGTTATAAGACTGATAAAGTTGGCTACTGGATATTGCAAATACAGAACTTAAACCTTACTGATCAAGCTATGCATAGCTATCCTTTATTTCTTATTGCTTACCAACTATTTACTGCATCTTAATTAATAAAACGAATTTATTGAAAATACACTTCTTTTTTTTATATTAACGGGTAAGCACAGTGCCTTGATCTCACCTGAAGATAAGGCCAATGATGGAAGCGCACTTCACCCGAGATCCTCAACTAGTGAGGTACTGGCTATCTTATCTCTAGCTGCCGGAACACAACAATGCTACAAACATTGATGTTATAGCGACATATTCAGATAAGATGGTGGTAGCTAGCCAGGCGGACAAACAAGCCCTACCACCAACCAAACCGAGTACACAAACATGTACCCCCCGCTGGGAATCGAACCCGGGACCTCTGGGTCTAAACCGGTGGTCTTAGCCACTAGTCCACAGAGGCGGTTAAACTACACTCACTTACACAAACGAATGAAATAGATTTTTAACCAAGTAACAAGAATTCCAATAAGAATGAATCTTATTGGAAAAGAAACACAAAACCGTGAAAATTGCTTGTAGAGAAGCTGTGCAAATTCTATCAAGAACAAATGTTTGAACAAAAGACGAAAAATTGTTCAATATGTTTAGCACATGGTTTTGAATGGATTGCAAACAGTTTTTACATTTTATTATACATAATAAGTAATTAAACAATACGTCTGTATTCAAAAAATTCAAATTCAAATTCAAAAATCATTTATTCAGTTTAGGCTACAAGTAGCTCTTGTGAATGTCACTATGCCATCGGTTCGTAAGTCTACTTTGGTCGGGAGATCTTGTACTGAGAAGAACCTGCAAGAAACTCAGCAAGTGTCCAGCTCTTTTCTCTCTTACAGCGTCAAAAATATTGGAAAATGCCCTATTTTAGCAGGACACTTTCCATCAAAAATAAACACATAAAATAAAATATATATAGAAGACAACCACATGTAAAAAAACAAAATTAAAAATCTAAATTAACAAATTTACCTCAGGTAAAAGTTCCAATTTCCACAATGTCATACAGTACCACTACAGTACTCTAACAGTATAGTAGTATAGGTAACTTAACATATCTAACATAAAAATTAAATTATCAATTTTCTAAAGCGTAATAAATTCAAAATACTAGTACCTACAGCCATTACCAAAGGTTTTTATTTGTGTTCCAATCGTGAAGGCAAAATTTCCGGTGACGATGTGAATTCCAAATAAGCAATCGGCTAACTCTTAAAAAAAATATTTATTTGTGTTCAAACATAAGCAAAGGTATAGATGTGACGCCCTGCTAGTAGCTAGCCTGTAGGGCACAGCAAATAGATAAGATAAGATAAGATAATAAATTCATTTGCTAGAACACAGTAAATTAGGATGTTACATTTTTTTAAATAATAAATAATTTTTAAATAAGAGGACTAACTATTTTAAAAATGTAGGTAATAATATAATATAAGTATATAACGCCAGTTTGACCAGCTTGCAATGCAATAATAACAATGGCGGTAAAACGGAGAAAATAGACAATGGAAAAGATGAATCCTATAATAATGAAAAATGCACTCTTATAAAGCGAAATGTGGGTTTAATATCAACATTTGCAACATAAATTCTACCACCTCAAAAGACAAGCAAAACAATAAAAAATATAAAAAACATCAAAGGCAATTGTGGCAAATTAAAAAGAATAATATTTAAAACTATACAAAATATCACAAAAAAGGGCGGCTCCAAATGTGTCTGCAACAAGCAGCGCAGTACAATACAACCTATATGTATCATTAGAATCTACGAACATTTATTATTTACAATTAATAGAGATATCGAAATATTATTTAAGTAATTATATTAAATTTAATTATGAATTCTTTGTTAATTATTATAGGAATCATTAAAAAAATCTCACAGGTTATAGTAACATTTTTCCAAATGAAAGCTTTTTAAAAATTTGTAAGTATTACAAAGTTATACATTTATAAGTACCATGAAGATGTAGAGAAAAACATTTTTACCTTTATAAACGGAATAATATTTATAATATAACGGGATAAAAATGTTTTTATAGTATTAAGGAATTTTTGAATGTAAATATAATATTTTAGTTTAGTAATATTTCGAGCTAAAATGTATGTGTGTTATGTGAAAATGTGTAGCTATATGTTATTTTAATTATGTTAATGTTTAATTATTAGTTATTAATTTAAATTGATTATTTTTTTATATTGATGTAATCAGCCCTTATTTATTTTTTTCTTAATTTTACTCAAATGTTTCGCAAATTGATTTTGAATGGTGTTTGGGACTTCTTGGCGGGAAAGTGAAGAGTCATGTCTGCGGTTTTGTTTTGTTTTCAAAAAATTGTGTTATGTCGAATATTAATGTGAAATATTGGTGGATTATTAACCGTTAAGTGTTCGTAAGTATGTATGAGTGTTGGCAAATGAAACAAAACAGTGCAACTTTACTTTTCAAATTCTCTCAAGAAGTCCGCCGAGGAATTAGTAAAACCCTACATCTTTACCGAGATACTCGAGGGGTTGGGGGGTATATAATTTCTCACTTCTCATTTTTATTATCATTCATCACCATTCATCATCATACTGACTGGAAGGAAATATTGTATATTTATGTATTACTTGTAAGAAAAATTACTTTGACACTGGCTAAATGTGCTAATCGCACGAAGCCATCAACTAAAAGAAAGAAAGAATGGTATTTGTATTTTAATTTATATATTATGTTGCAATGCCCTGTTCAGGGCCTATGTTTGAATCTAATTATTACCAATATACACAACATAGAGCAATAAAAGAATTTGATTTGATTTGTATTTTAAAACATTTTCAATAACTTGTTTATGTTTACGCTGCATATCAACATTTTATGTATTAACAGATAACTTATAACTATTCCGTGTTCCTGAAACATTTCAATACGTCTGCTTCCGTGGTTGTCGCCATAAAGAAGCCATTTAGTTTTCTTTTTTCGTGTTTAACGAAAAACGATGAAGAGGGAGAAACAACAAAAAAACAAATATGTCCATTTTTTCCAGAACAAGATGGCGTGTGTCAAATAGCGAGTCCCGTGGCGTTGTAAAGGGCCGCAGTCAGGACGGGAAACTCATGAAAATGTCGACTATAGAATTGGTACAGGCGCTCAATTCTACTAATTTAATAACGTCTCAGTAATTGTCGGTAGATTATATGACATAATTAGGATAAATATAATAAATACTATTGTATGTTTTTAGTCTATAAGTACCTATTTACCTGTAACTATTGCCACAACGTTATTTACCATCTCGTACTTTGTGTGTTAACTGAAATAAATAAATCTATTATATCTAGTATTTCTATTTGACATTAAAATTAATGGGGAAATTATCAAAAGCTAGGCCTCAAGTCTGCTAATACTATAACGACTCAGTAGTGTGTCGGTAGCTTGATTTTGACATTAGAACTATGGGGAAACTGTCAAAATGGAGACGGTGTCCGTACATTGCACGTGAACGTTTTAAAATAGTAGATTCGGGGACTAAAGGTTGTGCGTCTTGTTAAAAAAGTTTTAATACATCGGTTCTAATACTTTTCTACTGTAGCATTCGCACTGCATTTTTATCGTATTGTAACCAGTCTTTAGCCATACTGATTAGAATAAATAGGTAATTGCTATGTTCCAGTTTGAATAATTCTAGATTGAAGTCCTTATGTCTCTTTGCCATGAAATAACAGGGCAAAGAGACATAAGGATTGAAGCCTCAGGGTCGGCAGTACGCAAGCATTGTCCTTGACGTCCACGGGTTGCAGTTGTCAATCAATTACCACAAATTACTTAGAATACTTATAAAGAGTTATTTTTTTACAATGTATTATAGGGTAAAAATTGCGTAACAAATTAAAGTTAATAATTATAGAAGCTCGATGGCGCAGTGGTTAACGCGTCCGGTCTGCGAGTGCTGAGGTTAAGCAACTTTCGCAAAGGCCGGTTATCGGATGGGTGACCAAAAATGTATCACCTCGAGCTCGTCCGTGCTTCGGAAGGCACCTAAAGTCGTTGGTCCCGGCGGCTGCATTAGCAGTCGTGAACAACCACCAATCTGCACTGGGCCCTCGTGGTAGTTTATGGCCCGTTCTCCCTATCCATCCATAGGGAAGGCTCGTGCCCCAGCAGTGGGGACATAAAAAGAGCTGATGATGAATTATGTCTTAGAAACTCTGCGTACAAGATCTAGATATAGATAGACCACACCTTTCGTTACACGTTGTAAAGACCTCGACAAAAGCCTTCTTCTTAAAAGTCTTTTTAGATAAAAATACAAATAACAAGCACAGTTAGCACCCTGACTCCGTCCCTGCACGCCCCACACGACATTTCGTGATTTGAACTGCTAAATCCTTGTGTAACCCTTCCCACTGGCTACCGTCGTGGTTTCGCTCGTAATTCCATTTCGAAATGTCGAAAATGTTAGTACCTACCGTCTTTACTGGCATGATATTCACAACGTATAATATTTTCTTAAGCAGTTCGTTTGTCAGTTCTGTAAGCTATTCCTTGTTCTTTGAAACTGACTATGTATTAGATACATATACTAAAAACAGTGTTGTAAATGTGTCAGCCAGCTCATTTCATGTCCTCACTGCTGGGGCACGAGCCTTCCCTATGGATGGATAGGGAGAACGCACCATAAAGCACCACGCGGGCCCAGTGCGGATTGGTGGTTGTTAATGACTGCTAATGCAGCCGGGTCTAGCGGCTTTAGCCTTCCGAAGCACGGACGAGCTTTAGTTGATACATTTGCGGTCACTCATCCAATGACCGGTCTTTCCGTAAGTTAATGTATGCTCAATCGAGTTACTCTTTGTGCTTAGATCGAGTCAACTCGACCTAAGCACAAAGATCACGATCACGTTGACGAAGTTGCACCGGTGTTCGACAGGAAGTAATTGACGCATATTTCTTGTTTTTTCTTTAGTTTTTTCAATAAATTATATTTCCTTCCGGTATGATGATGATGAATGATAATAGAAATGAGAAGTGAGAAATTATATACCCCCCAACGCCTCGAGTATCTCAGTAAAGATGTGGGGCTTTACTAATTCCACGGGCGGACTTCTTGAGAGAATTTGAAAAGTGCCGTTGCACTGTTTTGTTTCATTTGCCAACACTCACGCACACTCCCGAACACTTAACGGTTAATAATCCACCATTATTTCACATTAATATTCGACATAACACAAATTTTAGAAAATAAAACACAACCGCAGACTTGACTCTTGACTTTCCCGCCAAGAAGTCCCCAGTGCCTGTCATCCAGTTGAACAATGAAATTCTAAATTATGTTTTGTCGACGAAAACCGGTATCGAGCACTGGGTCAATGTGCCGAAGACTTGGTGCCCCTACGATAGTCACCCAGAGCAGGGAAACGAGACTACTTAAATAGACAGTTGCTGAACCAAGGTGACGCGACGTCGACTTTGGGGCTTCAGTGCATATGGCTCCATACCCTGTAATAATACCTAGTACCTTTCAAACCCACTGTACACTATTTCTACATAATATTCTAGCCTAGTAAGATTAGTAATGTATTTTTTCCATAAATGAAACAAATCTTAATTCAAGGAAACTTATTAGATAGCGCTTTTGAATCGTCTCAAAACATTTTACCTTTTGCCACCCATCCAGGACGTCTCTTAGATGTCTCGAAGAACGGGCGCAAGACATTGCACAGCTTTATATAGAAGTAGCGATCTTTACAAAATTATATGCGGTTACAAAACCAAATTATACTATGGGTCTAAACAATTTTCAATAACTTAAAAATACACATATATGACATAAACCGACTAATAGCCATTTTAAATAAATAAATAAAAAAGTCTAGAATACCTACATTATAACGTGCCTTCCGAAGCATGGAGGAGTTAGAGATAATTTGGTTTGGAAATCTGTCCGGCGAGTGGAAGTAGGTATTTATTACATATTAAATAAAAGTTTTATACATAAAGTTGCCTACTGATAAGTATTACATAGACGTTTCTTAGGGTGTTGTTGACGAGATACTTAAAATTCACGTTTCTTTCAATCTATACATTTCATGAAACAACCAGACTAATAAACAAAATGCTCTTTTTCTCCTAATAATTTCAACTCATTTACCAAAGGAAAAAAGAGAATAATAATCAAAAATTCCAATATTCGTACTACTCAAATGTAATACTAAATGTATAAGAAATTGAACTAAAAACATTCTAAAAAGTTAAGTTAAATCAACTCTACTATAACTGACTTGAATTGCAGCTTATGTTTTGGCTCTTCGCCGGTAGATGGCGTTAGTTGTCGAACATGGCGCTTGACGAGTTCGTTTCGGCTTCGTTACGACACAAAATCTTTCATCGAGCAGTTATATGCCGGTATTAAGATAATACCTATGTACCAAACATATTTATATTTATTTTAGAAAATCTACTTTAAATACAAATTGTAATGTTAAATTACTTATCCTATAAGTAGCGGATGAATAAATTTAAAGGTTCAGAAGTAGTTAGTATTTTTTAAATTAAAAAATAACTATGTCTGCCCACTGCTGGGCAATGGCTTCCACCATTGAAATCAAGTCATCATCACACTTGAGGGGTAATGGCTTAATCCACCACGCTTGTCAAACCCGGGCTGTGCGCCGAATAAATCCGAAACACACTTGGGAATTGAACCCGGGACCTTCGGGTACCAGGCCGAGCGCTTTGCCACTCGCCCACCGAGGCGTTAAATGAACTTAAATATTATTGAAAATACTCCAAGAGAACGCAAGAAATTGTACTAAGAGAAACTTAAATTTCGTCTACATGACTAATGTTAAAGGTACACATTATAGATAGTCGTATCTGATTGGTTATTAATGATTTCAATTAAAAATAAAAAAAACCTAGGTAGTATTTATTCAAATCATTTATGTAATGAAGCTATATTTTTATGCACATATTTATTACTACTAGCGTAGCTTAGGTAGGTACGTAGTACATAGGTACAGGTACCTACCTAAGCTACGGTAGTATAGACTACCTAAACAATTATTAAAAGGAAAATATAATTATTATCATTCTAATGCTACTGTTTATTAATATTAATTTCTGTCATAAAATGAAAGGAGTATGTGTATAATACCTTATTTTCAAAATAAATCAATCACCATTCCTTTAAGACAAATTTAATATCGTCATCATCGACATCAGCTCATTTTATGACCCCGCTGCTGGGGCACGAGCCTTCCTTTTGGATGGATAAGGACAACGGGCCATAAACCACCACGCGAGCCCAGTGCGCATTGATGGTTGTTAACGACTGCTAGCCGGAGCCAACGGCTTTACGTGCCTTCCGAAGCACGGAGGAACTCGAGACGAAACATTTTTGGTCACCCATCCTTCTGAATGATGACTTCTGAAAACTGCTTAACCAGCACTCGCAGACCGGGCGCGTTAACCACCGCGCCATCGAGCTCCTCTATTTAAATAATCCTCTAACTAAATATAATTACCGTAAAATATAAAGGACTAAACAACGCCTCGATGGCCGATTGGCAAAGCGTCCTAATAACCGGAGGACCTGCTGTTCAATTCCCGGGTAGGACGAAGTATTTTGTCGTAAGATAGCAGTTCAACCCCACGACTCGGTCAACCCGAGCCGAGGTACGAGCCTCTAGAGGCGCTCGGATGGTTCCGCTCCCGATCCGATCCGAACCCTTCGGCTATCAGGTTTTTGCTAATCGTTATTTATTAAAGAAACGAAAACTATGAATCTTAAACTAGATAAACGTCTACATATTACTTACAACAACATGAATTCTGTCTCCCGCCGCGCCGAGGGAGAGAGAATTCATTTTTGCTGTCAAAATTATCGATCTAAGTACACACTAAGGAGGTTAGTGAGAAATCGGGACATTGGCGTCCCGATCAAGAGTAAATCGGGACCGGTCACCAGACCCCTGAAAATCGGGACGTCCCGCGGAAATCGGGACGCCTTGCAACGCTATCTCTGACGGTGCTTCGGTCGGCTTGAGGCACCCTTTACGTTTCTCACCAAAAGAGTCCGGACACGCTGAGAAGGCAGCCTGAGGACATCAACAAACTCCATAAAATAGCACTAGTACAATTCAAAACCTATTGACTTGCAACGATAAATAAAATAACAATATCGAGACAGATATTTAAACAGTAGTTAAAGCAAAAGAAGAGATTAAATTAAAATATAGAAACAATTTTCAACAATAAATGGAATTCTTTCTGATTTCACATATTTCCTCCTTCCTGTCGATGATGTTAAAGGTTTTTAAGAAAAAAATTCAAATAATGGCTGTTTAAAAATGGGGTTTTATAATTTGAAGGAATATTTCATGAATTTGAATTGATATTGGTGGACATTGATTATTTGAAATGGAATTGTAATAGGTATATTGTAAATTGAATTAATTAAGGATGGTAATTGTTGATGGTAATACCCAATTAAAATATATGCTCTGTAGGTATTTCAGTTTATTAATGTCTAGTTAGTAAATGTCTTCACTACATATTATAAAACAAATAACAACAATGTATGTATGTATGTATGCTTAGATCTTTAAAACTACGCAACGGATTTTGATGCGGTTTTTTTAATAGATAGAGTGATTCAAGAGGAAGGTTTATATGTATAAATACATGCATAATGTAGTAGAGATACACTGATAATTTTATCAAAATAATGTGCTACAGTATTGTACACCTTAAAAAGGTCTACAAAAAGTCCGCGATGGTATATGTCTATTTCTTTGGGATAACCCACAATAATAATTTTTTTTTCTTTTACTTTTTACGAGAAATAATGGCTTATTTAGGTACGAATCGATTTTAAGCAATACGGCATTAATCCTTATCCAATTAAGTACCTTAAATACATTGTGCATTTAATATAGATCAATATGGCCCTTTACAGCATGTAATTTAAATGAATATTTTCGAAGGTGTTACAGATTTAAAATGCAGGAACATAGCGGTTGCGTGTATCAGCATTGCACCCGTGCGAAGCCGGGGCGGGTCGCTAGTATAAAATAAATATTGTATGTTCGAAATGGGCACACTGTTGTGTCCAGAAATACTTTAAGTTAAGACCTTATATGTACACAGTGAACAATAAACAATAATTATTCTATTCTATTCTATTCCTACAACACGGGGTCCTTGAGGTCGGCTGAGAGGCACAATCCTGTTCCACCAGCTGTGGAGCATCTGAACTCCGTTTCTGCTGAACATCAGGTCGAAGGAAGTCATTTGCCTATTCTTCGATTTCACAAAAAATGATCCTTAACCTAAATAGAGATAATAATAGAGATTATAGACTTATAATAGACTTAGATCATCATCATCTCAGCCAAAAGACGTCCACTGTTGGACAGAGGCCTCCCCCAAGGATCTCCACAACGACCGGTTTTGTGATGCTCGCATCCAGCGGCTTCCCGCGACCTTCACCAGACGGTCCACCTAGTTGGAGGTCTGCCCACACTGCGCTTACGGTACGCGGTCGCCACTCAAGGACTGTTCCGTCCCAGCGGCTATCAGATTAATAGAGGTTTAACTTGAGCAAAACCTGTACAGAAGCCTAGTCAAGATGGACATTTTGAATCAACTCGCAATCAATTCGATTTGTTTCACCTCACCCTTAATACAGAGAGGTCATTTGACACACAAACCAAACTCAATTTTACAATCAAACGTCTAAAGTCCAATTTCAATCATCTCTTTCGCGATTTCCGATGCAAAACCACTGATAAAAATAGTCTTAAAATCCTTTATAATGTTCAGATAAAATTGAGCATTATGTCAATAAGAATACGACGGGTATTTGTGGGTACAACAGTTTTGTACCTCAAATGCATCAGAGTTGGTAGGAAGTTCCAATTACAACCAATTCTTTTGAATTAGACAAGTGTGTTGCGAGATTTTTTGGTACTCACTGTACCTGTGAGAACTCACTGACACACACATGCAAAGCCTTAGAAAATGAAAAAGAAAACTATTTGCTAGCATAATGGTGATAAAAGTTACTTGTTAAAATAAAGGAGTTTAAATATCATCTTTAAAAAGTTGTAAATGAGAACTTTTTTTTAAATGGCTCTTGATGCACGAACTTCTTGGCGGGAAAGTGAAGAGTGACGTTTGCAATTTTGTTTTTAATTTTCTACTATTTGTATGTTGTTGGTTATGTTTAAGTATAATAATGGTGAATTGTTAGTCGTTAGCGATAATGTAATGTAATGCATTGTGTTTCTCTCAACAGAGGTTGCATACTAGCCATAGTAAAATCCCACACCTTTGCTGAAACTCATAAAGGTTTGGTGATCAGTCATGATGATTTATCTATGAGCGTTGTTATGCATTTCACCACTCATCATTATTGAATATATTACGATCACTTACCAAAAATAATTGAAGACGTGACTATGCGATATGGGCTGAATCCTTTTGCCTTTCCTAAATTATATAAAAGAAAACTTAGAAAAAAAACCGATGTGATACTATGTGGTCTCTCTAAAGCTTAAGGGATAGGATCCGAAATGAAGAAATTCGACGGAGAAATAAAACCACCGACACAGCAGAAAAAAATAGCAAGCTGAAGTGGAATATTTGTCGTAGAGCCGATGGCCGTTGGGGCAGACGTGTTCTCGAATGGAGACCACGCTCAAAGCGTCGTGTGGGCCGGCCTCGCGCATCTGGACCGACGACCTGATTCTTCAGGTGGCGGGAAGTGGTTGGATGCGAAAGGCGGAGGACCGAGTGTGATGGCGACCCATTGGGAAGGCCTATGCTCACCAGTGGATCTCTGCAGGCTGAAGATGATGATGATGATACTGTTAACCAATTAACAATAGTCCTATCAACCCCCCGAAAGCTAACTAACACATTTGTAACAGGATTGGATTCACGTAAGTCTTCGATCGATATTGATCGAAGACGTCAGTAGTAAAACTAAGCTATGGCAAATCAACCACGATTACTCACTATCATTGCCGAGCATCTCTTCAACCAGCTACCTACGCTTCCAAAACTTAAGTAGCTAATACAATGATGATCTTAAAACTACAATATAATAAATCAGTTGTATTGATTAAAGTCTCACAAAAAGCATTCGTAGAAAACATTTACAACAGATGTTCGAAAACCGCTGAATTGGTTTCAATTCGTACTCCACTCGAGTGTACTTGATACAATCTCCGCATAGATCACAACCGCTCAGATAACCCCTATTTTCATTGAAACAGGACTCATTTTACTGTGCTACAAGCGTCGAAATCTTGTGTAATACATTGACGTGTGGACACTTGAAGTATCAAAACCGAGTACCTTGCTTAATGTAATAAAAAAGTGAATTGAATAATGAGCGATACGCGTTGCATTGTTTTATCAAGTATTAAGATCGTTCATACTTGCCGAGTGCGTTTTAGGTTTTTGACATCTGTCAGATTTGATGTTTAATTTTTTTTTCGAATTAAAAAAGTCCCGTTGTCAAAATATAAGATCTCCTTTACAAAATTGCTATGCACTTGACCGATCAAAAAGTTTCTATATCAAGATATATTCGCTTTTTGATCGGTCAAGTGAATTCTATGAATGAGGTAGCTATATTTTTTTTAATACATTGTTGAGTATTGTTGTTAAACCTTTGAAATTGAATACTTTCGAGGGATTAACCGGCTTGTCCAGTAGCTGCCAGGTACGATAAGTTTTTTCTTGCTTCATTTGGCAGATAAGGATTGATACCTTCTGAAGAATGGTAAGCTATCACCATAAACTTAATAAACACTATCCCCCGTAGTAATAAACAGTTTACACCGAAATTAAACCGCTTTTACGGATCAGTAAAATAAATGCGAGTATATCCGTAAAAGTGGTTTCACATCGAATTTTGTTTCATATTTTGTATCTGTAACTCATATTTTATACGAGGTTTACATGACGGGAACAAATCACGCAACATTTATTCCAAACTTATACTCTGTTTATTAGTTAAGTCCCATATTTTATGGGACGCAAAACGCGAGTTTTACACCTTTTGGTGTAAAACTCGCGTTTTGCCGACATTGAGGCATGATTTTAAAGCATGGCAGACATACGAATAGATGCTCGGGTTGAACACGAGAAATCATGGTTCAGTCCCCACAGCTCCTTACACTACTGGCGTGAACTCATGCCTCATCATCATATCCGTTGAAAGACGTCCACCGGTTCACAAAGGCCTTCCCAAGGATATCCACAACGACCGGTATTCCGCTGCTCGCATCCAGCGCCTACCCGCGACCTTCATCGTCTTCCACCTTGGCCTACCTACACTGCGACTTCGGGTGCAGACCACCGGTATCATACCCAGAGGTCCCGGGTTCGATTCCCTGTGGAGGGGTACATGTTTGTGTACTCGGTGTGGCTAGTTTGTCCGCCTGGCTCGCTACCATCATGTTTTCTCATTATGTCGGCAAAACATCAATGTTTGTAGCATTGTTGTGTTCCGGCAGCTGATTGATGGCCAGCGCCTCAGTAGTTGAGGATTCTGGGTGCACCTAGTGCGCTTCCTCCATTGGCCTATCATCACTTACCATCAGGTGGGATGAAGGCACTGTGCGTACCCGCAAGATATAAAAAAATAAAAAAAGTTTGAATTGCACTTGAATAATCATGTCGTCAACGTATGTAACTGTTAAATAAAAATAGTATAGCAGAGCATTATAGGCTTATCTTCAAGTTAAAAGTGATATAAGCCTATAATCTCTATAATACAATACGCGAGGTAATATTTGTGAAATATTATTGTCGTGGACAATAGCACGTTGAGTAGGGTTGGAAAGGGCCGATACACAGGGGGTGTGTTTAAGAGAAAATATTTTTTTTCTTCACAATACAGCTTTTTAGAATCTACTCGCGTTTATTGTAGACATTGATTTAATTTAATTTTATAATGACGTTCGACCCTGCAAAGGCCAAAGAAGGAAGACTGTGGTGTTGGTCGTTTCATAATTAATTAGCAACTAGCATACTCTCATTTCAATTTAATTTGGTGCATTCCGTTTCACGTAGAAAAAGGTGGAGTTTGGTGGAGTGGAGAGTGGGGTGGAGTTAAGATTTTTTTTCTAAATTTATAGTTTGGAGTGGAATTAAGTGCCTGAACCATTTTTATTTTATTTTTTTATTTGTTATTGTTATTGACACTTTTATATAAGTAACCTATTAATTTGATATTTTGCTGTATTAATTTGATATAATTTTAATTTAATTTTAAACCTATTCTGAATTCATTTTAAGATTTATTTTGAATTGTATTGTAAAATTAATTTTTAAGATTTTGCTGTACAGGGTTCTTGTAATCACTCTTTACCTTGTAATATCTTTTTATACACAAGAAATGCAAATAAATAAATTGATTTGAATTGAAATGGCAGTGTCAAGTAGCAATATCGGGAGACATTGTAAAATACTTTTTCAACAATTATCATCATAATTTTAAGCCTGTATCTACCCACTGCTTGCTTGCTTGCATAGGTTTCCTCCATGTTACAACATTTTCAACATTATCTAAAAAATTCTATATTTTTCTATTTTTTGATGATAAATTTTGTGTGTACCCCGTGTGTACACGCATGCAGGTAGCAGCCACGGTACGGTCAACAAGAGTGGGTAGATTCTATTGATTGTGCCTACCCACTGTGCAGTGGCCATTGTACGCATCGCGCTCTGATTTTGTAGCGAAAAATCACCGGTGACGTTGCTGACGGGGTACTGGCGAGGAGACAAGTTACGACAACGTATGTTTTTTTTTTGCAGTTTTTTTTTCTTTATTAATTGGTATGGTTTGCACGTTTAGCCAGTGTCAAAGTTACAAAGATATTGTAGCTACAATATTTTCTTTGTTTTATAAGAGATAAGATAAGATAGAATAAATGATAATTGAAATAGTAAAAAAAATATCCCCCAAAGTATCAGAAACCAGTAAACAAAGTAACGATGGGATTTTACTAAAATTTTAAAGCCTTCTTGAAAGAATTTAAAAGTAACGTTGCATTGTTTTGTTTAATTTTGCCACACCTATACACTTAGCTTGTGCGCGCAAAATTATGTATGTTATAAAATATTGAAATATAGCATAGTGTAATAGTCTTTTAACAACTTTGAAGCAATCCTATATTTAAAAAAATTAAGATGAATTATTACGTTATGGTCTTATCTCTCTATTGCGTTTTTGCCAATGCGTAAAAACTAAGTGTAGCATAGTTAGGACATCAACGCGAAACGCTGTTTAACAAATGTAAAAAATAAGTTATAAAGTGGGCACTCTGCCTGATGGGGATGATTTGGGGCAATTTTTTTATTTATAGTTAGTAGTAGTTATAGTTTATAGTTTTTGATAAGTTTAATTTTAAGTAGTTTAATTATTATCTTGTTATTGTGATGAATTATAATTTGATATCTGTAATTGTATAAGTTAATAGTTAAGTGTTGTAAAAACGTTCATTATTAATTAATGAGAAATTATAAAGTTTTCTAAATTGTGAATAAATGCGATCAGCAATGAAGGAA
Organism: Eudonia truncicolella; assembly: GCA_949315975.1. Classification (NCBI taxonomy): domain Eukaryota; kingdom Metazoa; phylum Arthropoda; class Insecta; order Lepidoptera; family Crambidae; genus Eudonia; species Eudonia truncicolella. The sequence goes on from OX438851.1 coordinate 4,946,637, forward strand.
ATGACTCTAATATTAGACTTCTAAACTTAAAATAAAAATAATCCAAATACCAAAAATATTAATTTTTGTCCATCATATTATATTTACAAACAGTACATTCTAGAATACCTGTTGCAAGAGACCCCGCTCTTCCGTAACGTATGTAAATTAATAGTAGACTATGACAAATTATGTAGAGTTCGATTTTTTAAGTGTTTATTTTAGAATAGTAAAAATTATTAAATAAATTTGGTTTAAAGTAAATAAAATAAATTTAACTTTACCACACAATTGTACCTGTGTTTATAGATTCGCCCATATTATGGCAGATTCATACGAAATATGGTATTAAGCGGTGTTTGAGGGGCAACCCTTTGATCCCGTCTGTCACTATGACTAAACACGCTTAGTGCCTTCAATGTTTGAACAAACAAAAGATTATAGTTACAATTTGGTATTTCTGCGTAAAATTAATCGAAGCTTTATAACTGAGAAAACGTTATTTTATTATTTAATAAGAATTCATTATTAGTAAAATATTTTAGTTCCTTTGAAAAAATATTGCACGTAATATCCCGAGGAGCACGATGGCCGCAGTGGTTAACGCGCCCGGGCTGCTATTGAGCAAAGGCCGCTCATTGGATGGGTGACCTAAAATTAACCATCTCTAGCTTCTCCGTGCTTCGGAAAGCACGTAAAGCCGTTGGTTTCGGCTGTTATCAAATACCAATCCGCACTGGGCCCGCGTGGTGGTTTATGGCCCGTTCTCCCTATCCATCCATAGGGAAGGCTCGTGCCCCAGCAGTGGGGACCTTAAATGAGTTGGTTATGATGATGATCCCTATGGATTGAAGTATTAATGAAAGAGAGAAACCCCGGCAGGCCTCACGCGTAAACATTAATTATACATGCATTAATTCATTCATATAATATAATAATAAATAGGGAATAGAACTATTTGTATGTTTGTTTATATTTCTGGCTTAAATAGTTATTAGTCTTTATTTCTAAGCATGCTGTGTTTACCTGTAATTAGAATATTTAGCTTAAGTAACTTGTAAGAGTCTTTAATAGTATTAATGTAAACAAATGTTGATATATCTATTAAAATAAATAAATAATCAGTAATTATTATTACGATGAATAACGCTACACCAAATACTTTGGAGACACATGCATACTTTTTGCGAAATGACCCGAAACTCTTAAATATGCATTAAAGGTCAATGAAACAATAATTCTGCACCGGAATCACACCTTCAAATATCCATTTGACCACAAGAAAAGATGATATCTTGACTTTGGTGCGTTAAGAATTTATTATAATTGCATTTTTTGATAAAAACCTGTGACTTTGCTTAGTTTGTTTCGTCTTTGGTTATGTCTTTCATCCCATTTGAGGCTTTGTAAATAAATGCTTATCTGTCGTTTAGGGATTGGGAAGTTGGATGTTTAGTCAATAGAGAGACTTTTTTGCTACTCGTATTGTCGAAACTATTTATCTATATATATAAAAATCAATTGGTGTCCGTTTGTCTCGCTACAACTCTAGAATGGCTGGAGCGATTTGGCTAATTTTGATTTTAAAATATTTGAAGTTCAGGGAAGGTTTAAACGGTGAGAAACATAAATAATAATTAACGGAAAATACTAAAACCGACAATTTAATTTTCCAATACAAAATGTTCCTAGCTGTGAAACATTTAATATGTCATATTATGTCTTTTTAGAAATAATAAATTGTCACAGGTAGGTGCGTTCAGAAGTTTCATAGCTGTAGTATGAGGTCCGATCTGTATGGTATGGAGTTTGTTTGTTTGTTTCTTTCTTTCTTTCTTTTAGTTGATGGCCCCGCGCGATCAGCACATTCAGCCAGTGTCAAAGTAATTTTTCTCACAAGTAATACATAAATATACAATATTTCCTTCCAGTCAGTATGATGATGAATGATGATGAATGATAATAAAAATGAGAAGTGAGAAATGATATACCCCCAACCCCTCGAGTATCTCAGTAAAGATGTGGGGTTTTACTAATTCCTCGGCGGACTTCTTGAGAGAATTTGAAAAGTAGTAGTTGCACTGTTTTGTTTCATTTCCCAACACTCATGCACACTTACAAACACTTAACGGTTAATAATCCACCATTATTTCACATTAATATTCGACATAACACAAATTTTAGAAAATAAAACAAAACCGCAGACATGACTCTTCACTTTCCCGCCAAGAAGTCCGTTTGTTTGTTTGTTTGTTTGTTTGATACGCTTTCACGATTTGTTTGTTTTGTTGTCATGGAAACTGTCAAAGCGGTACGAAGTCCGCCGGGTCAGCTAGTAAGTAATAGAAATGTTATGGGAATACCAAACTTTCTCGTCGCTATTGGTGTGTGTTAATAAAACTTTTTATAATAAAGAAATTCATGCTTAGGTCAAATAAAAAGTAGGTGAATGTTTTAAAGTACTATTACATGATTTTATTTATACGTTTAATGTTTTCTAATTAATTGTTGTTGTTGTCTATTTCCCTATTTTATCAAAAATTATACGGCCAAATTGAAAACGTGTTGCATTTCAGTAGTTGACATAGTAGTAAATAATAAGCTTCTATAATGTCCCACTGCTGGTCATAGGTTTTCATCGTTGATAGGTTTTCATCCTTACATCACTGCGCTTGCCAAAATGTGGGTTGGTAATCACAAATTTGGTTACTTGGTCTGACCTAGGAATTGAACTCAGGATCTTCTCATTGACCGAGTGCGTTGCTATTTGGCCAATCTAGGCCGTAGATTACATAAAAAATTTTAGAAATTTAAATTTGATATTGTTTTTGTAAATTAAAAAAAGAGGCTGTATTTGTCGGTCCCAAATGGTCCCCAGCACAATATGGCGGACCTTCCGTATCTCATTTCGTGAATGGAGTTGAAAAAAAAAAAGACATTTCTATATATCTGGAGATCCATCAAAAGCGAATTAATGCGGACGGCGAAACGGCAGCGGGAAGACGAAGGACCTTTTTTATTATGACGCCTTTTAGGGGTCCGTTGCGAAATGGACGAGTTGAGGAAAAGTTGGAAAAAAAATATATTTATTTACGTACACAAGCTTACAACTATTAATATAATATGATGTTATACGATTTGGCACAGAATCTGGCTGGATGGCAATTTTATATAAGTGTAAATGTACCTTATAGATATTATGTCAATGTCAGTTTTATGGCATTTGTGGCGCGAGTCCCGGCAACCAAGCTGGTCGACACCTTTATGAGGGAAGACTTCTGGCCGAAGGGCGTGGTGTTCCGGCGTTTCCGCGGAAGATTACCCGTTAACACCACCGGAACAGCACAAGCTAGTGCTTAATATAGTTATAAGTTATATAACTATCTGTTTTATATTGTATGTATGTTAGCCTGTAAGGTATTTATTATATGGGCCCCTTTGTGTTTTCACCATCTTGTGCATTGTGTGTTGTCTGAAATAAATGATTTATTATTATTATTATACCTGTTTATGCCGCAATGTAGCATTCTTGCAGTTGCAGTACATTGTTCTGGCTAAAATGGTACTAGACCTAACTACATAGTAAGGCAAATACAGCTTTGCCATTAGACCATCATCATTACATCAACCCTGGACATAGGGGTCTCCCAAGGTTGGTTTGGTTGGTGGTACGGCTTGTTTGTCCGCCTGGCTAGCTACCACAATCTTATCTAAATATGTCGCCTTAACATCAATGTTTGTAGCATTGTTGTGTTCCGGCAGCTAGAGATAAGATAGCCAGTGCTTCACTAGTTGAGGATCCCGGGTGGAGTGCGCCTCCATCATTGGCCTTATCATCACTTAACATCAGGTGAGATCAAGGCACTGTGCTTTCCCGTAAAATTATATTTAAAACAGCTCTCCGCATCTAACTGTCAGCCGCCCTGCGAAAGATCGTCGTCCCACACTGCGTTTGCCCAGTCGCGGTCTCCACTCTAAAACTCGTCTACCCCTACGGTCATCGGTTCTGCGACAGATATGCCAACAACTGCCACTTCAGCTTGCTTATCGTATGAGCTATGTAGGTGTCACTTGGTCACCGATGTGTTAATAATAAAATATATATAAGTATACGGGTATTTTTACCGCTATCCCGACTCACGCTTGACCAATTCGCGCCCATCACTGTTAGGCCGCGGCTACAATGGGAGACAGCGGGGCGCCGGCTTATCGACGCGCTAATGGCGCAGCGGGCGGCGTGTGAACACTGCCTTACGGTAGGGTCCAAGTTAAAAGATACGTAGTAAGTACGAGTGTCCTGTTACGATGGGGCATTTTCCAATATTTTTGACGCTGTAAGGGAGAAAAGAGCTGGACACTTGCTGAGTTTCTTGCCGGTTCTTCTCAGTACAAGATCTCCCGCCCAGAGTAGACTTACGAACCGATGGCATAGTGACATTCACAAGAGCTACTTGTAGCCTTAACTGAATAAATGATTTTGAATTTTGAATTTTGACGCTACATTTAGCATTATCAAGTAGGGTTCCGAGGTGAAATGGACAACGTCAGTGATAGGTTGCTAGCTGGTCGTCTGATGTGCGATCATCTTGGAACCCTTGTCCCTTAGCGGCTCTTACGATATGCACGGGAAGTTAGGCAGCTAATACAATCTTCTCAAGTCCCAGACCAGCATGGAAAGTCAGAAGATGACCGTGCTTTTTAGAATAACCGCCTCGTGTTTAATTGGATCGTCGCCGTCCTTTAACCCAGAGATCCCGGGTTCTATTCATAACAGGGGGTACATGTTAGTACTTGGTTTAATTGGTGATAGGGCTTATTTTTCTGCCTGGCTAGGTACCATAATCTATTTATCTAAATTAAATTATCTGTTACCATTGTTGTGTTCCGACAGTTAGAGGCAGCCAGTGCCTCGTAGGTGAGGATTCCGGGTGAATTGCGATTCCACTTTCGGCCTTATCATCATAAACTCCAGGTGAGATGAAACCCATGTGTACATGCAAGGTATTTTAAAAAAGACCATTGATCTTAGACCCAGACGTGTCAGGTTAGATTTCCTTAAAGGAGAAAATATGTAATAATTTAAATTTAAATTACAAGTAGCTCAAACGATTTCCTACTCATCACTTACAAAAAGGTCTTATTTAATCTTGTGGCGTGGTGAGTCCAAGTATTAGACATACAATTTTAATAAAATAAAATAGTTACAATTCCAAAAAGAGCGTGTTTATTTTATCTCCTTTACTCCCACTAACATTATAAGGATTCGAACTGTGCAAAAGTAATTTCTCTTGGTAAGTTTCAAAACATTTTTTTCTCTTATCCTACACTCTAAAACTGAAATACCCGCTCCCGCTCCCGCTTATAACTTGAACGGCTAACAAACTGTGACGATTGTTCTTTTTGTGACCGCGGCCTTATAATGCGGCGGTACTAATGTACCATTGTGGCCTTCTATAGGTGCGTTCATAATATCCTCATTCATAATTATCAGTAGCTACCTAAAAAAGAATGGTGTTAATAATAACTTGGGTAAATATTGAAGTACGTTTCTATGAGATCATTGGGTTGAGATCTTGCAAGTTAAGCCACTTTCGCATTGGTGTGGAATCGGATTGATGACCAATTTAAAATAACATGTCTTTTTCAGAAGATACTGTACGGTTGCTGTTGGTCTTGGTGGTTGCAAATTTGTTAACTCAGATTTTTTATTTTGTTTTTTTACATGTGGTTGTGTTCAATATTTTTTTGTGTTTATTTGTGATGGAAAGTGTCCTGCTAGCTAATGCTATAGGGCATTTTCCAATATTTTTGACGCTGTAAGGGAGAAAAGAGTTGGACACTTGCTGAGTTTCTTGCCGGTTCAAGTACAAGATCTCCCGCCCAGAGTAGACTTACGAACCGATGGCATAGTGACATTCACAAGAGCTACTTGTAGCCTAAACTGAATAAATGATTTTGAATTTGAATTTTTGAATAAACCGACCGATTGTAGCAACCGTAACTAGTAGCAGTCGCGTTGCCATTGCGGAATTAGCAACTGGTAACTTATATCAGTAATAAGCCGGCCGGTCTCCCATCTCTCTTCCAACCACAACAAGCGTCCGATCGACAGGTGTTACCAACCAATCCATAACGTTAATCCGAATAATACACGCACAAAAAAACATGCAAACTATTTGAACAAACATTATTACAAAGGTGTAACTATATACGGTGTTTCCTTTCTTTTCTAAGGGAATGGGTGTGGTCAGTTGAAAAAATCTCATGTCGTTTTTGTTATCTGAAAGCATTATAACGGAGGGGAATAAAAAGGTCTATTCGAGACCACATTTCGTTGTTGATTTAAATTTTGTTTCTTACCTATACGGAGTGTGAAATTAATTGCACTGAACACTTAGTCATCGGCTATTTCAGCTATGGAAATATCCGTAGGTCAACTTCTGACCGCCACAGCTTAAATGCGTCGCCGTATACGCCATGCATTCAATTCAAAGTAAAAACTTCAAAAACAGAAATAGGGATTTCAAAATTTCCAAATATCTTTAATTTGTGTTTTTGTAAACTATAGGTATTGTGTTTGCCGTCGTTAGCGTTCAGGGCACGCTATCGCTTGTCGATTATAGCCGACTTAAATTCAAAACGTTAAGTCATTTGATTAAATTAAATAATTTATAAACATGAAACTCGTAGGTACATACCAGACATTTAAATTAAAAAATGTTCGCACCTGTATCGCTAACTAACAAGTTGGTAAATATATAAATTACTAGTTGTCGCCCGTGACTTCGTTCGCGAAGACTAAAGCAATAAAAAAAAAACAAAAAAAAAAGTATCCTATATGCTGGTCTGGGTCATGGTCTGTATATGAGGAAAGTTTCATCAAAATCCATTCAGTAGTTTTTACGTGAAAGAGTAACAAACATCCATCCATACTTACAAACTTTCGCGTTTATAATATTAGTAGGATTTTATAATAACAGTTACATTAACTTACCTATATTTATGTGTCAATCCTTCAATCAACGGTTAAAGTGAATTCTCGATTAAAGTAATTTTTTATTAAGTATGACAAAATTAAAAAAAAAAACAAGTAAATTGGTAAACAAATCGGCTCATCATCATCATCTCAGCCAAAAGACGTCCACTGCTGGACAAAGGCCGAGAAGGATCTCCACAACGACCGGTTTTGTGCTCTAATATTAAAAATAACATTATGAGTAGTGAAGCAAAATTAAAATAATTATATTCGTCTTAAAATAAAATAAAAACATTTCATAAAATGAGCAGTAAATAGTACCACCAATTACCAATACAAATTATTTCTGGTATAAAAATCAAACCAACACAAAGGGTGTTCGCAAATTAGCTAATAAAGTGAGCGCGTGCCGCGTATACAGGGTGCTCGATGCACGCTGTGTTAGTTATTGGTAAATTACTGCAATTTCATCTACCCCCTAGGGAACAGTGCTAACTTTTAATAAATGTCATTTACTTCATGTTATAAACGATATATAGTATTTATTTATAGGTACAATGATATTCGAATGAGTTATCAAATTATAAAAAAAAAATAAGTACTTAGGTACTTGATTTTTTACAAATATAATATTATTTCTCTACCAGTTGCAGAAAAAAGATATTTCCGGAAAAAACAACCATTTCACAGTATTTACGAGTACCTAGGTATATTGTTAAGTTAATATTCTTATTTGTTTCAAAGTCAAAAGCTATTTAACTAAACTTATTTTTTTGTGTGATGTAATGTTGAAAAAAAGTGTAGTTAGATCACCCGATGAGCGCTTGAAAAACAGTACGCGACTTTGGTACCACGGAGCCACAATGACGTTTGTGGCGTTGACAGCAAATATTAAGTACAAATATTTTGCAACCTTAATTTCATCTTTAAGGTGGAGACTGACTTGTAACATTTTGGTGTAATGTATCGAAACCAAAGACTGACTTATAACGTTAGTTTGTAATGTACCATTCGCGGCAAGCTCCGCGTGCTCCACTCGACTGTCGGTATTTTCACGAATCCCTTTGAGTGTTACATTACAAGTTAGTCAGTGCAGGTCACGTCGCGACGTCGCGAGAGCAAGGCGCAAGAACAAGACAAATACAGAAAAAATCATATCGTTTTGTTCTTTTCTTCTTTTTCAAATAACATTATCTTAGTAAAACTAATATAGTACACACAACCTCTATAAACGTCTGAAAATATGTACGTAGTTAAAATGGAGCACACTTAAGCCAAGAGGTCGAATGATACATTACGAACACACGTTACAAGTCAGTCGCCACCTTTATATTTAAGACTAGATGACCTGGTGAACATCGTATCACTTACATATATTTGTTAAAAATATGGTCAACACTTAATACAACATTTTTATCTACATTAATGCAAGACAGTATTCCAACAAAACAGACCAAAGAGATCGGACCTTATACAGCAATGAAACACAAATTTCTGAACGCACCTATAAATATTTGACAAATTTTATTTCTAAAAAGACAAAAGACATCAAATATTTCACAGCTAGGAGCATTTTGTATTGGAAAATTATAGTATTTTCCGTTACTCATTGTTTATGTTTCTCACCGCCTTTCCCTGAACTTCCACAAATATTTCAAAATCAAAATTAGCCAAATCGGTCCAGCCATTCTCGAGTTTTAGCGAGACAAACGGACAGCAATTGATTTATATAGAGAATGTAGATTTAAGGTACACAGTAAGCTGAAGTTGTTGATGCTCACTATTCAATGTTTTTTCAGATATTGTTAATCGAAATAAAAGATAGAATATGAGTTTGGATTGGCATTGACAGATTTCGGCCACTCCTCTTCCAATTTTGAGAAATGTATAAAAGAATGTGTATTTAATTTAATATATGTTTTATGCATAATTAAAAAAAATATTAGGATTCTGCACTCCTTCTCTATATAAACTATAAGCGTGCGAAATTTCATACTCCTCCGTCCGCGCAATTTTCGTAAAAAGGGGTACAAAGTTTTTGTTTCAAGTATTAATAACATGTATTGCATGTGTAACATATTTGTTTGTACTGTTGGTTGCAGTATACACAATTTTTAAGTAATAACTGTAACTATACCTACTCAAATATATTATGTTTGTGTTTCTACTGAAAAAAAAATACGTCGAAAACATTAAAGACGTTAAAGTTATTAACCATTAAATTTAAATGTGATTTAACTAAAGACAAACAAACCAAAAAAAATTAGACCTAACTTTTTAACCACTAAAAAGTTCAACCTCAGAACAATAACTTCTTATTTTCCTTTTGTTGATGGCTTCGTGCGATTAGCACATTTAGCCAGTGTCAAGATAATTTTTCTTACAAGTAATATATAAAATAATTCCGCCATGATATAAATAAACAATATTTCCTTTCTGTATGATGATGATGATGAATGATAATGGAAATGAGAAGTAACTAAATGATAACCCCCGAATATCTCGGTAAAGATGTGGCTTTACTAAGTCCTCACGCGGACTTCTTGAGAGAATTTGAAAAGTGCCGTTGCACTGTTTTGTTTTATTTGCCAACACTCACGAACACTTAACGATTTATAATCGACCATTATTTCACATTGTTATTTGACACATCACAAATTTTAGAAAATAAAACAAAACTGCAGACTTGGCTCTTCACTTTCCCGCCAAGAAGTCCGAACAATAACTTAGCTTTAAGTGTTTTTTATATATTTTAGCGTTTTATTAACGCTTAAATATACTTAAGTAAAATTTAAACACTGAAAAAAGACGCAATCAAGCACTGAAAAATTTCGACGGTGAAAGCCAGACCTCGGTAGCCAAGTGGTTAAGGCAGCCGCCCGGAATGCGGAAGGTGCGTGGTTCGATTCCCGCCTGAGGTTGTCGTCTTTTTTTCAGTGTTTAAAAATTTTACTTAACTTAGCTTTAGTTATTTATTGTTCTGGGAGTTCAACTGATTTTTGTAAGCAACGGAATTCAATCCATTCTGCCATACGAGCGCGCCCCAACAAAAGCTGTCATTACCAGAAACCCTATACCGTGGTATTAAAAATGGAAAAATTGTACCGCGGCTCGGATAGTATGGCACGTGCCTAAAATCTGATACTTAAATTATTGGTTAGAACTTAGAAGGCATTTGACGTTTAATTTTTGTGTTGGTGTTTATTATTTTTAAATAGCGGCTATTACTCGACTTCCTCGTGTACACCCGTATTTTTGATAGTTTTACCAACTTGGAAACCTTCATCACCAGTAGGCTTAGCCAAAGTAACATTAAGAAAACGATAGCGAAGTTGGAAAAGAATAAAATGTATGGGATAGACATAAGCCGCGCTAAATCACGTGGTCAATCTTATGTCAATCCTATACATTTTATTCTTTTCGAACTTCGCTATCGTATTTATAATGTTACTTTGGCTACCGCCCAGGGCAGATTGGTGGTTGTTAACGACTGCTAATGCAGCCGGGACCAACGTCTTTATGTGCCCTTTGAATCACGGAGGAGCTCTAGATGATACATTTTTGGTCACCCATCCGATGAACGGCCTTTGCGAAAGTTGCTTAACAATTAAAAAATCAAATGCATTCATTTGCAATTTAAGTGTGTAGTACAGACCCCTGCACATCAACCTATCCAAAACTTCCACGTGAAGCACGGAGGACAACACAACAACTTACCAAAGTGTTATTGCAATCAGGGTGCATAGTGTGAGTTTTATTTGTCATTTACGAACGTAAACGAGAATTTAGAGAGACAACTTTTAATTCACCTCGTCTCTCATAGGAGACGCTGCTACACTGCCACACAACTTCTTGCTTTCGTTACCGTGATATAATGATCAATAAAATTCGCGCTAGGCACTAAGATCTGAGGCGGCTAGAGACGGCCCAAGATGATTGTTTATGCACTATTATCACAAGATTATCATATTATTAATTGTCTTGAGGCACAAGTGGCATAACGCTAGTCGAATAGAGAAGGAACAGAATGATAGATAAACGTTTGGGATTGACATCCCATTTTTTTTAAAGTTTAGTTCGTTCCTTAAGGAACCGGCTAAGGTCATTGACCATGCTGCCATGTCATTAGTTTCTTAATTTCATTGTAATACATAAATAAACAATATTGATGATGATGAATGATAATAGAAATGGGAAGTGAGAAATGATATTACCCCCCAATCCCTCGAGTATCTCAGTAAAGATGTGGGGCTTTACTAAGTCCTCACGCAGACTTCCTGTAAGAATTTGAAAAGTAACATTGCACTGTTTTGTTTCATTTGCCAACACTCATGCACACCCACGAACACTTAACGGTTAATAATCCACCATTATTTCACATTAATATTCGACATAACACAAATTTTAGAAAATAAAACAAAACCGATTGACATCCCAGTCAATCGTTAAATGTCAGTTGTCTAGACTTCTGCTAACCCAATAAGAAAACGTTATACCTACCTTCCCTCGTTTGTAGGCACAGACTTATTAGTAAGTGTTAGGGATAGCATTTTGTACCGATATCTCGCATTCAACTAAGTATGTATCCGTTTGACTACCGACACTCACCGACTCCTTAAAACCAGATCTAATAGGTACCTGTATAAAACTAAAGCGTGTGAATGCGCGCGAAAAATACTATGTCCTCCGTCAGGCGGGCTGTCAAAAACAATGGCTGACATTCCGCGAGACAAAAAGGCCGAATACTTGTCTCTGAGCAAGAAGGAGTTATTTTTGCGGGAAAAAAGTATGCCGCTCGAAAAATACTATAGACGTCGCGGCGGGCACAAAGCGATCCAACGGCGACGATGTAGAAATGGGAATGGCTGGATGTGGTGGTTGGATTATAAAGCACTCCAAAGTAGTTTTTAATGTCTAGTTTTTTTAACACCTTAAACGCCATTTGACTGAAATACAATTGAATTTGTATTGTATTTGGGCCCGGCACCGTCAACTTGTTAAAAACTTCATAAGGGTTAGGTGAATGGTTATTAAAAAAACTAAATACGGCTGAGAGGCGGATACAGGAAACAATGATGATATAACCTCCTTATTTTGTTATATAACTAAGACCATGAGTTGCAACTGGCCCAGACTTGCGCAAGAACTTATTAACTAAAGTACGTTAAACCGGGATAAGTTTTCAATATTCTTTATTTCTTCATCACTTAACCATTCTAACGAGACTTAAAGTTAAAATGTTTTTGTTTTGTTTATACAATTTTAACGCAAATTTTGTTGCGAAACAAATTACAAAAACACAATGTTGAAAAAAATTTCACGAGCAGGATTTGAACCTGCACCCTTCTGACATACCGGGTCAGGTGCTCTTCCAATTGAGCTATCGTGGTTCTAACCAGCCCGCCGAAATTATTCAACACTATTTACTTTTTACTTTGAAAAAACTACTTACTTTTTACTTTTAAAGTTGTCTCGTTGACAGGTTGACAAATACCGCCAGTGCAAAAGTTTGAGATTGATAACATGCATAGATCTAAAAATGTAAGACTAGTATACTATACAAATTTTAAAGTACTAATACTTAAAAATTAATAAGCAACTTTTAATTATACATTCTATGCTTAAGGGAAATAGAGATATCTAAACAGCTATAATAGAAAACATTTAAAAATCAATAAATTTACAGATAATTTTATTTTTTATCAAGACACAAAACTAGAAAATGGTTATATGAAATAAAATTAAAGAAATGAGATGATGTTTATGTTACTTGGCTGGGTCTGCTTAATCTTACCCGATATGCCTTCTCCATTGATTTCCGTCTCCTTTCCGCCAGTACAGGGCGACTGTGCTTGTTGCTTGCAAATAAATCTCAAGCCCTCACCCCGGCATTACTCGTTGAACTACCCGGTACTTCATGCTCATTCGTTATCTGTACTGAACAACAAAATAGGTTTTAATCTTGATGTTGCGCCTCCTTTTGTCAAGGAGTCTGTAAAGTCATGTCGAGGACTTCTTGGCAGGAAAGTGAAGAGTCATGTCTGCGGTTTTGTTTTATTTTCTAAAATTTGTGTTATGTCGAATAATAATGTAAAATTATGGTGGATTATTAACCGTTAAGTGTTCGTGAGTGTGCTGGCACATTTAGCCAGTGTCAAAGTAGAGTTCTTACAACTAATACATAAATAAACAATATTTCCTTCCAGTATGATGATGAATGATAATAGAAATGAGAAGTGAGAAATGATATACGTATACCCCCCAACCCCTCGAGTATCTCAGTAAAGATGTGGGGCTTTACTAAGTCCTCACGCGAACTTCTTGAGAGAATTTGAAAAGTGAAGTTGCACTGTTTTGTTTCATTTGCCAACACTCATGCACACATATTTTTTTAAATCGTAATATTTTTTTTTTAAATAACTTGTATTGTAACACTACTGGAGAAGGAAACAGCTATTGCCAAGTTTCTTGCGGCTTATTCTTGGTACAAGGTCTCCACCGTAGGGTTAACGAAGTCATGGCTTTGAATTGACGTTCAAAAAACACTTGTAAAAGTTAATTTTGAATAAAAAAAAATTTTGTTTTTTTTGTACTAGATAAGAACTGTCCAATACCGAGACCTCATTTTGAAGATATAACCGGACAAAGACAAAACACCTAACCATCTGCTTAAAAACTAGACACTGGCTTAATCATAACGAGAGCCATCAAACAAAAAATTGAATTGATATTTTTTAATATCTAAAAAAGTATTTTTGATATATTTAAGATTTCTTTTCAACTTATAATGTTTTGATTCTTTTGATTTGACTGTATATTTATATATACATAAATCTTCTGTGCGTGTGTACACATACATACATACTGAACTCCTTCTAAACAACGGTTGGACCGATTTGGATGAAATTATCTGTGTGGTTTTCCGACCCGGTAGGTGGCGCTGCTATAGGGGTCCATCATGGGATACATGGGATTTTGTTTGTTTTGTTGTCATGGAAACAGTCAAAGCGGTACGAAGTCCGCCGCCGGTCAGCTAGTATATATGTTTAAATGTATGTCTTGATCCCAAGGTAAGTAGCTACAGCACTCGTTCTATGGGAATCAGACACATTATCGTAAAGTTCGTTTTTGACATTCATCCGGCAATCGAACCCGGGACCACAGAGTTGGTGCCGCCCAAAGTCAAGTCGAGTGCAAGCCACTCGGCTACGGAGGTCGTCAGATTTATATATTTATATCGCCATTCCGTGAAATTTAAATAGATATCTGTTAATTCTGCCGACTACACTGAGCTTAAAGGGTCGACTGTCGAACACTAGTTCCACTACACTACGATAGTAACTAGATTTTATTTATTATTATAAAAAAACATTACCTATAGATAAAATAATAACATTCCCAAATTGAAATATCAAGCCAGATGTAACGCAAAAAAGGGAAAGAAGAAACGATATATTTATAATACTTTATTTTTTTTTGCGCATGCCCTTTGTCCTCGGACCCCTCATAGCACAATAGAGTGTTTTATTATTTTTTAAAGGGTTTCCCGTGGGCGGGCACATCCGTCCTCGTTATTCAGTTAAAGTTTATTGGGGAGCTTTAATCTTTTTTTAAAGTTATAGTGCGACACTTTCGCGATGCAGGCGTGAAGAATGCACACGGCAAATTTTTTTTGTAGGTTTTCTAAAACAGCTACTATTTTAACCGCCACTCTGGTGTAGTGGTTTAGAACCAGTAGTCCTGAGTTCGATACATGTCTGTGCACTCGGTTTGGTTGGTGGTAGTGCAGTAATCCACGTGTTAAGTTGGGAAACGATTTTTTGGAAAGCGTTTTGGTGGCACGAAACTTAGGCCTTGTAAAGGATAGCCGATTGCGATTCGAAGAACACGTACTTGAGACAGTGAGAAGCTGTTTTTATCGGCTAAAAGGTTATCAAGTTCGTGAGCATCTAAGCATAGATATAAGAATTAAACTTTGCGACAGTTTAATATTGTCAAAGTTGAATTACGACCTCCGTAGCTGAGGTCCCGGGTTCGATTCCCGGTCGGGTCAATGTCGAAAACGAAACGAAACGAGTGCTTTAGCTACTTACCTTGGGATCAGAACAATGTATGTGATGTTGTCTCATTTAATAAAAAAATATTCCAAAGTCAGACAAATATAGGAAAAATGGCGCAGCCATGTGTGTAAGACTTTATAACAAGATTCCTAATGCCATAAAACAACTACATTTTACTTTGTTTAAGTCGAAACTATACAAATGGCAGATCGATCAAAAAATCTATGACATTAAAGAATTATTCGATTTTAACACTAATTAGAATATGTTTTTGACCGTTTATAACCTTATTTAAGTAACATGCACATTTTTATTATTTTTATTTGTGAATTTTATTTTATTTTATTGATTTATTAATGATATTTTTATGGAAACTTAATTGTAGTAGTTGTTACTCTTTAATTTACAATATTTGCATTCAATACAAATTGCAAAAATATTTGTTACAACTTTATATACTGTGTTTAAGCAAATAAAGAATTTATATATTTTTTAATATTTATATTTTACTTTTAATTTGAAACTATATAAATACTTTGATTTGATTTGATTATGATTTAGTTTGTTCGCCTGGCATATTACCACCATCTTATCTAAATGTCGCCAAAACATCAATGTTTGTAGCATTGTGGTGTTCCGGCTGCTAGAGATATAGGTATAGCCAGTGCTTCAGTAGTTGAGGATTCCTTCACCTTCACCTTCGGCCTTATCATCACTTAACCAACCAGGATGAAAGCCAATGCTTACCCGCAAGATACAAAAAACCGCAGCCATGACTCTTCACTTTCACGGCAAGAAAAGCTGAGCCATTCCCTTTTTGAATAATGTATTTTTTTGTTTATTTTTTGATATAAATTATTTCATTATTAATAGTAATAATAATTTTTTCACTGGATTTTTTCACTATATTTTATAAATTTTATGAATATATAATTTAGCTTTAGCGCACCAAATACTTAAAAAATAAAAATTTATTTCATTATAATTATCATTATCAAGATCTTTGACGTTTTATCAATATCATTATGTACACAGTTACAAAATTGCTGTCAATTTCGTCCTTATCATCACTTAACATCAGGTGAGATGTAGGCAAAGTGCTTACCAGTAAGAACAAATAACTAGCTTCAACAATATTTGTTGTTGAGTGGTTAGATCGTAGGCGCCATACCTTAAGCTCTAAAGGCCCCGACCCGATTCAAACTCCTCCGAGAATTTAGTAAGGAACGCTTGGGTCTCGGGTTCAATTTCCAGGTCGGCCAAAGTGTTTTTCGGATTTTCGATGCATAGCCCGGGTTTGTGATTACCAACTTACATTAGGCAAGCGTGGTGATTAAGTGTAGTGTAGGCTATTTATTAATAATATGTTTATTATACCTTGTACTTTGTTTATAATATAAAAAACAAGCAGGTTCTAACAAGTTTAATAGAGCAAGTTAATTTAACCGTGGTTCAGACAGGTCGTTTGGCAAAGGTTGACACCTGACAGCTCATAATCGCGCCTTCGAGTCTCAATTAGGGCAAGCGTGAGTTGGCGAATTTATTATTTAATATTCGCTCGGTCAGCTGTCAGTTGATGTTTCAATTAATTATTTGGTCGAAAAACAAACATTTTGTGCGACACGACCTTTTGCCATCTGGATGAAAGATTAAAATATCGCGATTGGTTAGCTATTTGATTACATACTATCTAATCCAATATAATATATATTAATATAGGTATGTCGTTATTTTTAGTACACACAAAGCCTGACAACCGTTTATTCAATTTCGGAAATAAAGTGAAATCCGCCGGTGCATTTATGTACTTACTTAAGTTAATTAAAAAATAACAACTTGAATAGTTTGTGTGTAAACTAATACTAATTATGAATAACCCTATAAAATATTTCATTTCGATATGTGCAGTTTTCGTAAACTTTAGAACAAAAAGCAATAAGTAGACTATTCCAGAAAACCTACCAAACAAAAAAGTCAAGTCAATATAAATTCTTCTTAAGTGCCGACTGACGTATAAATTTTTTTTTTCAAGTTTTCCTCACTCGCATTGTTTTACGCCAGCTTACCGCAATGTGTTTGTAGCTAGGTACCTATTTCTTATGCGGCGGCACAAAAAAAACATATATTATTGTACATTTTTATTGAGCAACAGTTCTGCGAATCGCGATTCATAGAAGGGAAGGTAGGAGCAGCCACTAGTTCAAGTTTTTGTGGCACCAACAAGGTTTATTCTATAATATTTATTTTGTTTGAGCGTAGTTTCTTACCGCCTCTGTGGTTTAGTATGAAGATCGTAGGTATAAGATCTCTGTCCCGAGTTTGATTACCAGCGGGCGAGTTTATTGTACTCGATTTGTTAACATAGTCTTCTTTTCTTTTTACTGAGTTTCTCTTCTCCACAGCTAAAAAAATAGACGTCTTGAATGGCTAGTAGGTAAAAAAATGTTTTGACGATTCAAAAACACTTTTTTAAAGTTTATTTGAATGAAAAATTTTTCACTTTGACTTTAGCTTTATCTAAGTCTGTCGTTTTAATAACATAATAGGAGATTTGTTGGGTTCCGACAGCTAAAAAGAAAGTAAGAGAAAGATAAACAGTAGTTAAGGATTCCGAGTGAAGTGCGCTTCCACATTCGGCCTTATCATCACTTATCATCAGGTGAGATAAAGGCCTAACGTCACCTCGTCATTTAATTTAAAAATAACAGGATTTTTGAGTATTATCATGATTTTTTAGACATAGGGTCTACTACTACTTAATCACCACAGTTGTTAGCTGCTGAAATGGGTATACCTAGCGTTCTAGGCGTCCTTAGTATGATGACTACACGCTTAACACTTAAAAAAGAAATAAAAAGATAAATTCTTTCGACTTTGTCGTAAGTTTAAAACATCATTTATATAATTATATTACCTATATTCATCATTATTATCATCAGCCTATACTTAGTTCACTGCTGGACATAGGCCTCTGCAAGTGCACGCCACTGAGCACGATTCGCGGCTCCTCCCATCTAGCTCTTGCCAGCCACCTTGCAAAGATCGTATATTTATACCTACATTTATATTTGATTATTAATTTTTGAATTCGGTTTCACCTCATTTAAGCATCCAGTTCGGATGCGCGAAAATTCAAAGTTATGGAGTTGTGTCCTCATTTTTTTCCATTGCCACGTCTTGCGCGTACGCGCTGCACGCGTGGCAAAAAACCAAAAAATGCCTTTGTTCCACACCGCCCGCGGTAAGAAGTCGTAACTATACAGCCATCTGCTGTACGATTCAATAAAGGTGCACATAATTGGCTCCCGATAGCCATTTTAATTACGGGATGACGTTTTGCTTGGCACCGAGCCACGTAGCGAACTCCGATTGATTGGGCCTTGAAAAAAGCACTTTTCGGAGTTACGCCGCTTTGGTAGGTGGACGCGGAGGCGCTCCGCTAATTGTGTGAAACCCAGAAGTGGGTGAAGCTATTTTGATGAGGTTCGTGGTGGTTCTTTTTATAAATAAAAATGACAAAAACGAAAAAAAAATGTTTTGGTGGTTTGTTTTTTTTTTTACCGCCGTAGTCGAGTATTATAGTGTCCTTGGTTCAATTCCCGGTTTTGGTATGTGTGATTTTAATTTTTTATGCATAGCCCGAGTTTGCGTACAACAACTCGCATTTGACAGCCCGTTAACTGCATAGATGCCTTGAGTCAATGGAGGTCTTTGGCCAGCAGTCGGACAGTATCTAGGCTAACTACTATTACTGGTAGCGATATCTAGTTTATTTACCTACTTACCTCACAGTAATGAAGATCTTCATTTAAATGAAGTATGTAGTTGTTTTCCGACAGAGTTAATATAGTAATCCTCGGTAGTTGAGGATCCCGGGTGAAGTGCGCTTCCATCATTGGCCTTACCATCACTTAACATCAGGTGAGATCAAGGCCATGCGCTTCACCTTGAAAAAAAATTGAAAGAGTTTTCGTCGCCAAAAAATGACATAGATTTCCATTGACATATTACGGGTCATTTTTGGAAAAATACAAAGTGCTGAAAAAATTCCACGAGCGGGATTCGAGCCCGCACCCCATGACATGCCGGGTAGGTGAACTACCAATTAGGCTATCGTGGCTCAATCCAACTCGCCGAAATTAATCAACACTATCTACCTTTACTTTCCGATCTTAATATTTTTACAAATATAGAAAGATCAGTTAAGAATTGGGCAAGCTATATTTATGATTATCGCTAAGTACATAGTATAAAACAAAGTCGCTTCCCGCTATTTGTCTGTCCCTACGTATGCTTAGATCTTTAAAACTACGCAACGGATTTTGATGTGGTTTTTTTAATAGATAGAGTGATTCAAGAGGAAGGTTTATATGTATAAATACATGCATAATACAGGATGTTTGGTAATATGTATATATTCCCGAAACGTACCCATGTTAACATGTTAACGTCAGAAAATGGAAATTGTAAAAAAAAAATTTGACTTTAAGTACTAACTCGATCAGCCGATGGGTCACTTTGTATGGAAAGTCGAAAATATTATTTTACAATTTCCATTTTCTGACGTTGGCATAGTATTATATAGACATGTTTACATAGGTACACCTGTATAGTAGAGAAACACTGATAATTTTAGAGGTTTGCAACCGTGAGAAGCCGGGGCGGGTCGCTAGTTTACATATAATTTTACACCATTTTGCACCTGACCCGGCATGTCGACCCAGTGCGTGTTCGAATCCCGCTCGTGGAGTTTTTTTTCAACACTGTCTTTTTTCAAAAATTGTAATTTGTTCGCAACATTATTTGCGTAAAATGATATGTAAATAATCATATTACAGGATGATAGCAAGGACGCAGGTGGTCTGTATTCCATTGTTGCTAAAGACTAAAATCAGTTGCTGACCGCATTGGTTAGTCCGGTCTGCGAGTGCTGAGGTTAAGCAACTTTCGCCAAGGCCGGTTATCGGATGGGTGACCGAAAATGTATCATCTCGAGCTCCTCCGCGCTTCGTAAGGCACGTAAAGCCGTTGGTCCCGGCTGCATTAGCAGTCGTAACAACCACCAATCCGCACTGTGGTGGCCCGCGTGGTGGTTTATGGTCCCCCTATCCAGTTGACGAATAAGTCCACAGGGAAGGCTCGTGCCCCAGCAGTGGGAACAGAAAATTGAGCTGATGATGATGCTGACAACTATTGATTGAAAAACAAATGTTTCGATCACTGGTTCATACAAGAAATTTATTTAATATAATAATAAATAAATAATAATATATGAGACAACATCACATACATTGTTCTGATCCCAAGGTAAGTACGTAAAGCACTAGTTTCATGGAAATCCGAAACAACGACGGTACCACA
Source organism: Eudonia truncicolella (assembly GCA_949315975.1). Classification (NCBI taxonomy): domain Eukaryota; kingdom Metazoa; phylum Arthropoda; class Insecta; order Lepidoptera; family Crambidae; genus Eudonia; species Eudonia truncicolella. The sequence goes on from OX438851.1 coordinate 4,967,013, forward strand.
ACCACCCAGACCCGACACAATATCGAAAAGTTCGCTTTCGACATTGACCCGACCGGGAATCGAACTCGGGACCTCGGAGTTAGCGCCGCCCAAAGTCCGGCGTGCAAGCCACTCGGCTACGGAGGTCGTTACTTAAACTCAGGTACTTGCGATCTGTACACAAGCCCGCGCATCAGACTACCACAAACTGTCAATTTCCTCAATAGACTTTGAACTTTATTAATATTTCATATCGTTAAACATTAATTGAAGAAATTTGACAGTTTTGGATATAGGTTGATGTATTGTACTTACGAACTTAGGTACCGTTGAATGAAGTGACACATTGATTGAAGATTAAGATCCTTTAGAAGTTGCTAAAATAGGCTTACTAGGTATACCTACCTATTTCGTTCCTACCTACCTAACGAACGTACCAATTACCGTTCTAAGCGTCCCCTAGTGTGATAATACTTAATATTTAAAAAAAATAATGAGAAATCCCTTTGTCTTAGTTGTAATATTATTATATCTTGTGTGGTTCATAGTTGCCATTGCATAGTTTTAGTTTATGTGGAAACTTTATGATTTATGTTATTCCTAATTGTAGTTTTTGTAAGTAGGTATGTAGTTTGTTACTCAAATAAAAGAACAACTTTAAATATAATAAAAAAACCTGCAGTATTTACTTGTGAAAGACAACTATAGAGAGAAGAGAAGGAATTTTGGAATAGGTGACTAATATTCACGCTGTGATATCAATTGTATTACGAGTGCTCCTTTTTCCGCATTCAAAGTCACTGGTAACCTATTTTTGACACAAACAATTATGTTTTTTAACAATCAAATTGTAAATTAGGCAAAAATATTATTTTTCATAGTATATCTCATGTCACTTTAATGTCGAGATTACCGAAAACCATTGGGGCTATGAACAATGTTACACTTTATTCAAAAGTAGCTACGTTCTATCGTACCTAACTATTTTCTAGTATTAGTGTTTTAATTTTAGTTTGGTTTTAGTCTGGGCCTCGGTGGCAGAGCGCTCGGCCCGATACCCGAAGGTGCCGGGTTCAATTCCCAGGTCGGGCAAAGTGTGTTTCGGATTTTTTGATGCGTAGCCCGGGTTCGCGATCTCCAATCCGCATTTGGCAAGTGTGGTGGTTAAGCCAAACCCATCGATTGTTGTGATGACTTGATTTCAATGGTGGAGGCTTTTGCCCAGCAGTGGGACAGTATATAGGCTATTTAGTTTACTTAGTCTGGGCATCTTCGGAAGACCAGCGTCTTGGCGTTACTAAAATGCTATGACATGATGCCGAGATCATATTATTGTATTATGAATGTTTTATTTGTCCCATAATGTGATTATAAATAAATGTTTTATATTTTCTAATTTTTTTTCTTGGTTTAAGCGCAAAAAGCGTTAGGTAATCTGAGATATTTTTTTCTATGCGCTTTTTATTTTCTTTTTGAATATTTCTTATGTTTTTGTTGATATAGGCAGGTATTACTAGAAATTCTAGAAATAACTAATAATTTCACAGATTTTTTTTGTATAACGAAAATGGATAATAGATTATGCCGAACAATATTGGACATTATGAAAAAGAAAACACAAAATAATATTTTTCCTCTTTTTTTATTTTGACAAAAGAAATTAATTCGCTTTTTTTGTTTCTTATTTCCGCTTTCCTTATAATACAATGTAGTTATAAAGTAATTATGCTATCTACCTATATTTATATGCATACGTCACTGCTCTATATGTTACAAAATATATTTACAAATGTAATTCATTCCTTAGAGACCCATTCTAGAAGTATGTGTGTTTAGTACCTACTTAATTCATCCACAAATACAGTGATATAATTTATAAGTTTTTTTTTTAAATTCACATTTAATAAAACAATATTTTACAACTTTATTTTGTTTTAATATTTTTTAATCAACGAAATTATACACTCATTGACATACAAAAAGCAAGATGTTGACACGTTTTACTAGTAAATAGTATAAAATATAGTGACAGAGATATTCAATTAAAAGATTGCACTTCAAATGTTTAGATAATTTGACTTAAAGCAAAAAATACTAGCTTGAATGTCTTTAGAACGTCACACTTCTCTGTAAATAATATAATGTGTTTAAAAAAAGTCATAAAAGTTATAATTTTCTTGATAATTATTTATCAATTTGATTTGTGGACAAACTAAGTACAATACAAATAATAAAAAAAACATTGCAGTCGTTAAAAATATAATTAATTTTGCATTCAGAACACAATCAAATTTGCACGAAAAAACATAACCATAAAAATAAATATATAATAATTTTTATTTAAAACAACAAGCAATGATTGTTCTAAAACTTAAAATTATTTATCACAAAAGACTGGTTTGTGTTCACGATTTGATTTCAAAGAAACAATTATGCTAAATAAATAGAAGATTAAAATTGATTTAAAGCTTAATTACTCAAACAATAAAAAAGATTAATATTTAAAAATAGCGTTACAATCCAAAAAACTTTGCTATTCAATATTTTAAGGTTTTTTTGGGAAAACTATGGTATCATTCGTTTTTGAAACACAAACCATAACAGCGAATTAAAAACAAATATGTTTATGTTATCATGTGTGTTTTATTTCATTGAAATAAATGCTTTTCAATTAAATTAAATAATAACATCAAAATTAATTAAAAGCTGTTGCATGAAATATTTAATATAGCAACAACTTAGTGTTAAAATAAAAAGAAAAAAAAATTGTGATGTAGCTTTACAAAGCAGTAGGTACTCTTTTTCACATTCAAATTTTAAATAGACATAGTTTCAATATAATTAACATATTTTCCTGGTCAGTTTTCATCTATATTTTTGCAGAGAAACATGATGAACGCTTTTTTAATTAATTTAAATTCTTTCTTCATCAGCCATACACAGTATGAAAGCCCAACTTTCCCATATCCCTTTAAAACACATTTAACATTTACATTTTAATAATTATAAACAATTTCTAACTAGTTATACTTAATTAGTTTTATAAAAAATTTACAATGCTTCATTTTTTTATTCTATTAAATAATTTCTTATTTCTAAAGTTGGTTGTGCCGATACATTATTCATTTTCACAATACATAAAACGGGCCGCCATTTTGTCGTGGCAGCCATCCTGTGTTCTGTTTAGTTTAAAGTGACATTTACATATAATTCGAAATTAGTGTCTCTAGTTCATTATTTCCGAACGCAGGTAGATGTTAGACCGCTGGCCACACCCTGTTGACAAATAGTTTGCATAATTACTATTACAAATATAAAGAAAATTAACATATATACACAATTACTATTTTACAGCGAGTACTGCCTAAACTGTAAAAGTACATGGATGACCTAGTTCCAAAAACCTCGGAGAATCTAGGGGACGGGAACACGTTTGCGTATGATGCCATCCCCTCTAGTAACCCTCTGAGTATGTTCGATCAACGGGTTGAGGAACCTTTAGTTTCTTGCGGCCCCTAAAAGTCCGGCGGCTCTATCGGTGCTATGCAGGAGTAATTAAACAACGATTTACATGACCACTCGTTTATTATACTTCCAGTGACTCTATGTATGACTTTATGTATTGCTCGTGGCACACGGCAAAAGTCCAACAAAAGAAAGTTTTAAGATCAAAAAAAAGTTTTCCTATAACCGACCTCTTTTGAGATGTCTGTAGGCTTAGCCAAAGTAACATTAAGAAAACGATAGCGAAGTTCGAAAAGAATAAAATGTATGGGATTGCCGCGCTAAATCACGTGGTCAATCTTATGTCAATCCCATACATTTTGTTCTTTTCGAATTTCGTTATCGTATTCTTAATGTTACTTTGGTTACCGCCCCAGGTCTTCCATAGCCTATGTCTAGCAGACGATGTAGCTAGATGACGGTAGAGATACACGGTCTTACAAATGAACATAGCATTATGCTTCGAATAGTTAATCCGTGTTTTGTAACCTACATGTTACAACTGAAATTTAAATCAGAGTAGATGAGACAAAACACGCTTATTCTTTGTTTATTTATGAGGCCCACAAACTTTAAAGTTCTAATTCTTTCAATCCAATAAGCCGAATTCAATGAAACTTTCTGTGCTTATAAACTTTTTACGTTTTAGGAAAATACAAAATTGTTGGCATTTAATAAAAAAAATATTTAAAAAAAAAGTTTACTGCAACTTTAAGCCAACTATGAAAAGTTTCATGTTTCATGTTATCTTTTTTTTTTTACAAAAAAAGAGTTGTAGTTTCAATTGAAGGTAGGTAGGTTGACATGTAGAGAATGCCACTTGGCATTAAGTCCTCCATTTGTACTTTATTTTATTGTATTGTGCAATAAAGATTAAATAAATAAATAAATAAGATGGCACCTAATGTTAATATAAAGATTCATATTGGCTTATTTAGCCATGGTTGAAATATATGAATAAAAACTCTTCACGCGACTGATACATATGTTTCACTGTTAGAATACTACATTCCTTGTGGGTACCATAGGCTACAGGTATTTTAGTTTGTTAAAAAAGGAGTTATTTTAAAATCTCAATTCTCAGCGCACGATGTTGCGGGCTAACCTCATTTGCGGCATAAAATAAGGACACTGCAGAAGGTAAGGTTCATACAAACGCGCTCGAGCAACGAACTCATAGACAACCTCTCACGGACGCGGAATCTCGCAACAGCTGTGCTCAAACTGTTCCGAGATGCGTGTCTATTGCGTGTGCGTTGATCGAGCGCGGTATGTATTAGCTTACAGGTCTCCTTATTATGTGTCTGCGGCGAGCACTGATCAGTGCCATAAACAAAAACAACTTATTTTGTGTCAGCGGACGACAGGTTATTAATATCTTTGATACTCACGTGTATAGTCCCGGGTTCGAGTACGGCTGGTACCGCACAGCCGTACCGCAGCAAGCAGTGGTAGCCCCGGCTCATGTCCCAAGCGCGGGGTGGCGCGCCCAATGCGTTTGGTACTCACTAAAATACGATCGGATACTTACTAAAATGCCAAAACCATTCAAACTTCAATACTCACCTAATTGAGAAGTTACTAACTCGAGATTTAATTTTACTAGTAGGTAGGTATGACTTACCTAATTGCAGGGTCCGACAAGATAATTATTAATGATAATAACAGTAAGATAATTATCAATTCCAAATTTATTGTTGGCGCAGTGGTGAACGCGCCCAGTCTGTGATTGCTAAGGTTAGGCAACTTTCGCAAAGGCCGGTCTCCCGTGCTAAAGATGGCACGTTAACCCGTTGATCCCAGCTGCATTAGCAGTCGTTATCAACCGCCAACCCGCACTGAGCCCGCGTGGTGGTTTATGGCCCGTTCTCCCTATCCATCTATAGGGAAGGCTCGTGTCCCAGCAGTGGGGGCATAATAATGAGATGATGATGACGATGATGAATTATCAATTGATTATAACAAAAAAATGCCTTAGCCAATGTTAACTGTATTCGAACGACAAAGGTGTATTACCATCGCGCTCAGATACTAAAAACCGTGTCCGTAGAACCGCAGGGTTCTAGCTCAAAATTTAGAGATTCCTATAGTTACTGATGGCTATTGATGGTCAAAGTAATAAAATACAAAGTAAGAGTTTTTATTTTGTTACAATGCATTTCTTAATGCTATTAAAATACAACAAATAATATGTCTAAATGATAATTATTATTATGCTAGCTATGTTATTATCTTGATAATTTCGAACCCTGCTTGCGAAGTTACTAACTCGAGATTGAAACTTACTAGTGGTGTGACTAACTTTGGAAAATCTCAGTTCAGTTTTAGAAATACTTACGTTTAATAGACCCGGGTTCGCGTACGGTTGGTACGTTACTTACCTAACTTCACAATTGGTGAAGTTACTAGAGGCACGACTCACCAAAATTGTATTTTTTCGAAAATTCGATATTTCAATTTCAGTTGAGTGTGAGATATACTTACGTTAAAAGTCCCGGGTTCGCGTCCGGTTGGTACCACGAGTACTGGGGCACGTAGGGCGGGTGCGGCTGCGGCGCTCCCTGGTGATGTAGGGCGTGGGCGTGGGCTCCCTTCATGTCCCACGGCCCAGGCGGCGCGCCCTGCACAAAGGAAAAGATTTTGTCAAGAAAATGCAGCGTTAACCTCATCTGCCTATGTGTAAATAGCTGAATATAACATACAATATGACCAATTAATTTTATTCACCAGCGGGGGAAACATGTTTGTACTAACTTTGGTTGGAAGTAGGGCTTGTTTTATGTCCGCAAAGCAATAAAGTCAGCTGAAAACTTTTTTTAATTTTTTAATTGTTATATTTATCTCATTTTTGTGAACATTTGTTAAGTTTTTATGAGAATAAATGTCTTTTAACCTAATATTTTGCTATAGCATCAACAACGTACAGCATTGTATAGTTCCTCTCAGTAAAAAGTGCGCTTCCACCGTAGGATCATCACACTCACTTAAAATCAGATAAAATGAAGACCAAGTGCTGCGTAAACTAAGCAACAGGGACATTTCTTTGATTTTTCACAGATAGTTTGTTATTAGCTATTATGAACAACTAAAACATTAATTAATTGCGAATTAAAGAATCCTCTTGAAAGTGCCTTATCTCACTTAAGTGTTGATTGGATTTCAACGAGCGGGATTTGAACCCGGATCCACCCTTTACACACCGGCCCCCCGACCGCCTAAATCTATCGCCATCACTCTCGCTATCGCACTCAATAGTTTATGGCGTAATTTTGTCATTTCGAAAGCGATATGAAAGCAATATCGAAAGCTATAGCCTATAGCTTTCGATATTGCTTTTATATCGCTTTCGAAATGACAAGATGACGCCATAAACTATAGAGCGCGATAGCGAGATCGATAGCGATAGAGTCAGGCGGTAGGCCCCCATGCACTTCCAATTATACTATCGAGACTTTGTACAACCCGTGCAAATTTATCAACACCATCTATCATTACCATCTATCATTACTTTGTAAACCATGATGCTTGTACAACGTGTAACAGAAAGGTGTGGTCAAAATGAAAAGATCCACAGTGTATCCGATCGAGATCTTGTATGCAGATTTACTAAGACATAGTTATATGCAATATAATGTGATATGCAATTTTCAATTAAGTATTTCTGATGTGACGTCATATCAAAATTAACAAGTCTTAGCCAATTGTGGTTTAGTAACCTCTGTGCGCTTACATTTATGATCACCGCTGCTTGCCTATGCGCGCCTGAAGCGCATAACTTCACTAACATAAATATTTTACTTACCATTGCGTGAAAAATTAAAGTTAATAATTATGTCTTATTAACAACACATACAACATCTAAATGGGACACACTTTGGATCTTTCCATTTTGACCACACCTTTTTGTTACACGTTGTATATATCCTTCAATAAAGTCATCAACATAAAAATATGGCATGAAAAAAAATATTATCCTACACCGGAAATACAATCTTGATTCACCCTTTTAATGTAATATTCTTAATGTGATTAGTCGAAACAATCAACTTTGTGTATAAAGTGAGCAGCATTAATCAACGCGAGTTGAGGTGTGGCCACAAACCGTACAGTAATACATTTAAAAGGTTACACCAATTATTACCCGAATGTATAACTCGATAAAGGCACGCACACCTGCAAAATATTACCACAAAATACTACTGTCTGTAGACTGTAGAAGGTAAGCTTCATACAAACGCGCTCGAGCAACGCACACAAAGACAAGCAGAACAGCAAAAACAGTCCGAGAACACACTGTTGCGAGATTCCGTGTCCGTGTGAGGGTTTATGTTTCGTTGGTCGAGCGCGGTCGCGGTTTAAGCTTACCTTCTGGGGTTTCATTATTTTGTGATATTACACCTTTCTGCTTGTTAACTATCAATGGACCCCCATTACGACGATAAGAATCGATGAATCTCAGCGTGGGGTATTATAATATGAACGGCAATATGGGAAGTACGGCGTAATTTGTAAGGTCTGTGGTAGGGCTGGTTTTAAGCCTTGGGTAGCTAGCTACAACCATCTTATCTTTGTCTGGTACGTTATTTATTTATTCAACGTATTTATAGTGAGGATAAAGCTGAAGGTGGAAGCGCTTTTCACCCGGAATCAAAATAGGGTTATATTTAAGTTTCGAAACTCTAAAATCTTTATAACAAGGTCTGTTTTCTATATATATAGATGTTGACACTTTATTAACATTTATATCTAATCGTAAAGTCCCCAGTCACGAGTACATGCGTTTTGCGCCACGGCAAGCTGATTTCTTATTAATCGCGCGTTATACTACGGAAGTCATAGTCAAAAGTGATAGGAAGAACGCAATGAACTAGAAATCGCTTGACGCATCGTAAAACGTTAGTGGTCGTGTCCGAGCGGTAAGAATAATTGCACAAGATAATTCAATATTACAACTATTAAACAGCAATTTAAAAAAAAAGTGTTACGACGTGGAAATATTTCAATTAAAACTTACACCATTAAATGCACATCAGTGCCCATAGCCAAGCAGTGATCCCTCTTACCTTGAGCATCCAAGGCATGGGACGCCCCCTCGCGGCGTCTTCCGGCGACCCCTCAACATCCTCCAAACGACCGTACATACCCTCCTAGCGGAAAACGGAATCCTAAGATACCTTCTTAATGCATACACTACATACTTATAAATAATGTACGGTTTATTATAATATGTACGGTTTAAAATAAATATTTGTAAATGATTTTTTTAAATTGAAAAAGCGAAAAGTTTTCCTTAAGCTGTGGTAATAGAACATCCTCAGAGGGTTACTAGAGGGGATGGCATCACGTAAGCGTGTCTCCGTCCCTACTAGATTCTCCAGAGCGTTCGGATTGGAAATATTCTGATGATGATTGAGCAGAAAGGTAAGTTGTGTTAAATTAATGTTGCTTAATTCTAGAGTGGCTGTTTAGAACTCTTTGCGTATTCATTTTATTTTCATATAAAGCGACACACTTTCGTGTACTGTAAGAATCAAAAGTGTTAATTTGTACCATGTCTTCATTACTTTGGCACTGGTAAAATTTAACACATTTTCGAACGATGCTAATAAATAATGAAGAAAAAAATATATCACTGGTTTGTTTTGTTTAGCTTTTTTATATAGTTTCTAATTATTCTTATTAAATAAACAGCATGCTTAACAATTAAATGTTTAAATTTAGAAGCTTCTACGGTTCTTTTGCTGTTTTTAGTTAGTTAAAGGTATATGGAAAAATTGGTTTTACTGAACTAAATCAATAAGACAACACATAAAAAATGGAAAACGAAAACAGTGAACAGTGAACAGAAAACAGTGGCTCAAATTCCATTTCAGAAAACGTGAAACAATAGATCATCAAAAAAAAACAAAAGAAGGAAAATTAAAAATTTAGTTTAGACCTTTTCTTTTTAATTTACAAACTGTTGCCGGAACAAAAGAATAAAAAGAATATTCAATTTGATTTCCAAACACCATCAAAAACAAAAGTAGGAAAGTATTTAGTAAGTTCTTATTTCTTTTTTTTCAAAGTCTTACCATCTGCTTAGTTGAAGTAAGTATTTAATTGAACAATGTGTGGTACTTACGTATCCCACGCGTGGGTCCCACGACTGCTGGTGTGGTGGCTTCACGTCACACGATGTGCCATCTGGCGACCGGCCTGCTGTAGGCTGCAACAAAACCAGTCATTTTAATTTTGGAATTTATTAAAAAGTATAATCTTTGCAAGAAACTGCTGTCTTTTCAAAGGAGTGTGTTGTAAAAAGTTTTAATTCGTTTTGTTTTATTGATTTGTAAATGTAACTATGTAATCAAGACAATTAAATATTGCCTGTGTTTAATGTTTACTTTCTTTCTTTTTTGCGCACATTTGATTTTCTGTAAATATACCAGTAGAAATGTACATTTTTTCTCAATTTTGTCAAAAATCAGGAACTCCTAATTTCAAGTAATTTAAATAAAATAAAATAAAATAAAATGAAATTAAGCATGACAATTTCAATAAAATATATTTTTATGCATAACATGTACTTTTTATACTTTTTTCTCTAGTTTTCGCATTTTCTGTAGTTTTCGCATCCATTTATTTTAAGATGCATTTAAAATCTTAATGCCAATTTTAATGTTTAATTTAAAAAAAAAACAGTAATTTCAAGTTTTTTGATGTGTAACATCTTTCCGCTCTTTCTATATATGCAATTTGTGAGAGTGATTTCGTGAAATGTGACGGAAGTAGGTGTAACAGTGTGACAGCGTGAAAGTTCGCGCCATTTTGTAAAATTAAAATCGATACTAAGGGCATGACATATTATTATTATTTGTGACATATTGTGTCATTTGACTATCAAAGGTCATTTTGATATGTCAAATGTCTTCTAATGAGTATTTACTGCATTTATTTTATAGTTATAAAATGATGTATTACCTGACCCATTTTTTCAGAATATAATGTTAAAATTGCTTATTAATAAGGTGAGATGTCAAATTTTACACATCATATGCGACTACTATAAGGCTCGCTCGTAATTCCAGTATTTCCTTACATATCCGACCTTTACGTCCCAGGAGGGTTGGGGGGGCTGCTTGACGTCCCACGGCGTCCCAGTGGGGGACAAGCCGGGGGACAGCTCCGACACGGGGGTGGAACTGGGCGTGGGCGAGTGGGCTTGCGTAGGTCCCCCGCTCTGGTACGCCGAGGGGGAGTGCTGGGACCCGCTGGAGCTGCCACCACCACCTGTGGGGAGAAATGAAAATTTAGTCATCTGATATAAGTAGGAGAGAGTGGGAACTCGATGGAGCAGTGGTAAAGGCGCTCGGTGCGATCGCTAAGGTTAAGCCGATTTTACTAAAGCCGGTCAACGGATGGGTGACCAAAAATTATCATCTCGAGCTCCTCCGTGCTTGAAGGCGTGTAAAGCCGCTGGTACCGGCTGCATTAGCAGTCGTTAACATTCACCGCACCGCACTGAGCCCGTGTGGTAGTTTATTGTAGTGAGAACTGTCCCTGTGGTGTTTCCATCCATAGGGAAGGCTTGTGCCCCAGCAGTGAAAACATAAAATTAACTGGCAATGATGATAATTAAAAAAAGATCCTATTGATCCAGCTCTTGCCAGCCATCTTTCGAAGATCGTCGCTCCACCAAGCGCTTAGGCCCCAGACACCGTACTCTTACTACAGTACAAGGGTACGACGAGCCGGTTCACACGCGCTCTATACCAGGTGCAGACATGTACCTGGGCGCTTCTCCCCGTCCCCACGACCCGGTCAACCTGAACCAACCTGAATCAGTATTAGCCTTTAGAGGCGCCCTCGGGTCGTTCCTCTCCCGATCCGATCCGAACTCCTCGAAAAGTCTAATAGGGCGCGGGGACACACACTAGTGCATGATGGCATTTCCTTTAGAAAACCTCTGATAGGTGTTTCGTTTCGCATGGCTTAAGATTCTCGCCGCTCCCAAAAAAGTCTGTAGGCTTACTATTGAACGCAAACTCAATCTCAATACAATTCCAATACTCATATATTACAATTTACAATACACATATGTTTATGTATATATAATATTTATGTATGTTTTATATAGGTACTTACAATCATATATCTTAATTGCACCTACCAATGTTATCTCTGCACCACCCTATGGTTGACTGGTAGAGAATGTCTCAGGCATTAAGTCCGCCTTGTAATATTTATGTTGCAAAAGTTTAAATAAATAAACAAATTCCAATGCGATTAATATTTATCGATAATGGGATAGTTTCGCAATTTCGGAACGCTCCATCTCGACAATTGCGTGGAAATCGAGTGAACAAAATATTATCGAGATGGGGCGTTCCGAAATTGTGAAACTTATCCATGTTAATTATTATTATTAATTAATTATTATACATATTAATCGCATTGGAATTGAATTGAGATTGAGTTTGCGTTCAAGAGTAAGCCTACTGTTGGTTATGGAAACGCCCAGCTCAACTTATCAGCTTTTCAGCTCAACTTACCCCAACGGTTATCGGCTCTATGACTAATATAATTTAAGAGTCTTACCATGTAATAACTGGTTGTTGCTAGGCGGGCTGCCAGGTGGGAGGCCTAAGCTAGGGGGCGGAGCACCCACTTGAGCGGCTTTCATCATCTTCTTGTATTTGCTACGTCGATTCTGGAACCATATCTTGACCTGGTGGGCAAGAGAGAACGATTGAGCACTCTATCTCTTTTCAGCTCGATACACGTCAATGGAGATCATTTAGATGTTGTAGGTTAACTAGTAGATTAAGGATATTGTAAATTTCCGTAGTTTATCTGTTTTTCATATTTGAGTTGGCGAATAACTCCGCTCCACTTAATGAGCGGAGTTCAGATGGAAAAACAGCTAATTTTTTAAAGAGTGTTTGCTGATTGCCTCAAGTGGCCTTTAAATAAAAACAAAATAAAATAAATTTATTTTGACCAGCTTAGGATCATAGTTAGACAACATAACAATTTATATAAATTAAATAAATACACTTTACAGTCACTGGACCTTTTTTGGGGCGGCAGGAAACTTAAAGGGTTCCTCAAGGGTTCCTTATGGATAGATGGGGAACGGGCCATGAACCACCACACAAGCCCAGTGCGGATTGGTGGTTGTTAACGACTGCTAATGCAGCCGGGATCAACGGCTTTACGTGCTTTCCGAAACACGGAGGAGCTCGAGATGATACATTTTTGATCACTGATCCGTTTAAAGTGGTTTGACCTTAGCAATCACAGACAAGGCGCGTTAACCTTTTTTTTTTTTTGAGAGAGATTGCTGATTGCCTCTTCGGCATTTTCAGCTTCACCGGGCTTTTTTGGGGGCGGCGAGGAACGTAAAGGGTCCCTCAAGCCGTGTGAAACGAATCACCTACGGAGGTTTTCTAGAGGGAACGGGGCGCGTTAACCATGCACGAAAATCCAAATATTTTAGTTTTTTTCAGTATGCACTGTAAACTGTGTGTTGTTTGTTATAAATAAATAATTTAAATAAATAGAAAGGTTTGCATATAGTTGACTTTTTAGAACATCCTATCGATCTATCCCATGTTTCAATTGAATTGCTCGATTCGCTTAATTTTATTTTATCGCTCAACTCCTACCTAAAACCTCACGCACATTAGGTATATAGGGTACAAAGGGATAGCGTGTAGGGCGGAGCTAGGGGTGAGGCCGTTATACGCGCCGTTATAATGGGATGGGACAATGTTTATCGATAAAGACACTTTTAAATTTTTAGGTACGATTATGAAAAAAAAATACGGTGTTTACATTATGTCCGATATCTAAAATTAATATTATTTTTAATAGCAGCCTGTAAGCGTCCCACTGCTGGCTACTTGAGTAATAGCTAAGGAGATAATATAATGATAACAGCCGGGACTATATACACCACATTAAATACACTACATATAATATAATGAGTAACAGTATATGTTTATATAATCATAGAGATTTTTAAATCAAATAATTCTATGAGTAACCCATCCACAGAACCGGTATCGCAAAAGTACCTTAACATGCGCTATCGCAAATATTGCACGATACTCCTTTTACAAACGCCAAGCACCAACATGCCTGTTGAACTCAAAACCTTAGTGAGTTGCAAACAACAATAATTAAGTTAGTTATACTGCTATCAATTATTTAATAATATCAAAGCCAGTGATTAATTCTGCGAACCGCTTGTTGGTATGTAATGTCAATATGTCACTGTTGGTTGGTACCACTCGGTCGGCGGGTTTGTAATGCGGTGTCAAAGCGATCATTATTACACGTGTTTAACTATTGGTTGCGCAATGACGCTGACAAAGTGTGGATTATGGTGTTTTAGAATACTTCCGGAAACGTTTTTTTGTTATTTTTGTGCTTACGACATGCCTTATGGAAAGAGGACTTCGCATGGGACACCAAGGGTGTCAACCATGCGCGCATTACCGACCCCCTAAGGCTTAGTTTTCATGCCTGTATAGTAATTTCACTGCATTGTTTTAAACTTTATCTTCACTTTATGTAATGTCCCGCAAACCAGAACATAGCATAGCTCGGGCACACTGTGCTGATCATGCGAATGCTCGCATCGAACTTATTACGTTACGGCAAAACGCTCCGGTCAGTCTCCATTTCCACCATTTAGTCGGAATCATGGCTAGTAAAATCTATAACTAAACTTCGTGGATATTTTACTTTTCGTTACCTATTTTTTTAAGATGAAGGTTATAATATTTGGATGTGCTTGTGAAACACCACTCACTGACTTGTCCTTGTCGAGTTTTACTCGGCATAAGGTATCGAAGGGTATACGATGCCATCGCTTAAAATATTACGTTAAAAGAAAGATTTGTTAAAACTTTATTATATTTCAAGGCCACAACTCTACTTGAGAAAATAAAAACATACAACAATATGCAATATACTATGACTTACCTATTTAAACTACATAATGTATTGAAACCTTTGCATGTCAAGTAAGATTACTGATAAAGCAATCATAATAACATGAACGGAAAACATAAGTAGGCATATAATGTATTTATTAAGCTGTTTTGCTTTTATTAAGTTATGCGCCTGTTATTGCTGTAAAGCAATTATGTAAAACTATGTTTCTGCATCAACAATTTTGCATTGATACAAGTTTTTTATAACAAGAAATTTTTATCACTGTCCATTTTATTATTAAGCGCATGGTCGTCATATCATCTGATGATAAAATCCGTTAACCTGGCACTTTCCTCAAAATCCTTATCTACGAAGTAGGTACTGGCTGTTTTAATTGAAACTGTCATTACACAATAACGCTAATAATATTGATGTTATAAACGATAGACTTATATAAAATAGTGATAGCCAGGCGGACTTAAAACATGTTTCTCCGCTGGAAATAACAAACCGTTAAGTCTGGTTCTGAGACTTAGCTTAATTTATTATTTGAATCGATAGCGTATATGTGAAAGGTACCTTAAGTGTTTGTCGCTTAATAAAGAAGCAATTTTTATAAGTGGGTAACTAAACATGTAATGGTATTCAAGTAGTTATTTATAGAACAGTTATAGTTACAGGCATTTTGTTAACTCTACGCGACCAATACAGATTCCAATGAAACTCACTTTTTTCACTTTTTATTGTTTGCAAGAAACGTCGATATCGATAAATTGTTAACCCTAACCTCACTATACTCGCCCACGCCACCCCACCCCGATTAGTCGGGTCAGAGGGCGCGATGACTTAACCCTGCCTAAGTTATTGTATTGGTATTCTGTCCTATTCGACCCGTTCCATCTAAAGGACGCGGGTTGAAAGAAAAAATATTTCACATTATTGTCGCCATAACATCAATGTTTGTAGCATTGTTGTGTTCCGGCAGCTAAAGATAAGATAGCAAGCGCCTCACTAGTTGAGGATCCCGGGTGAAGTGCGCTTCCATCGTTGGCCTTATCATCAATTAACATCGGGTGAGAATGGAGAGATCAAAGCACTGTGCTTACCCCTAAAATAATAAAAAAACAACATTGCGTTTTTTTATGGAAATGTTAAACTCAAATTTTTTCGTATTCGCGAATACACATTGTAATTAAATATTGTATGCGAAGGTCATAGGTTCCGTGGTTACTGGAGACTAATACCACGGGTCCTGTAAAGATCTCGAAGGCGCTAGTAAACTCATTCCAAAACGTCAAGCTCGTCCGACTTGTTTTAAAACTCTGTGGTTTATTTGTAAGACTTCCGGTCTCTGGCAAAGAGGTCACGGTTCGATTGCCGAGGCTACAAACTACAAGCCTCAATACTATACCCACCAACTGAAAAATATATTTTCTCCTTTATCTAAAAGTATTTATTATTTTTATGTTGCATCCTCATCATCGTCATCATCACCAGCTCTTTTTATTTTCCAACTGCTGGGGCACGAGTCTTCCCTATATGGATGGATAGGGAGAACGGGTCATAAACCACCACCGTGGCCCAGTGCGGATCGGTGGTTGTTAACGACTGCTAATGCAGCCGCGACTCACCGCTTTGTTGCAACCTAATAAATAATAAATTGTAGGTTGGACCTAACAGCACTAAGCTTTCACATAACCAAAACCGTTAACACACAATTCGTCTATAACAAAAATAAAGAAGTATCCTTTTATTTTCCGTTACACCGTTCAAGGTCCGTAGTTTCGACACAAAATATAATAGCGAATAAATGCAATCCCATCATTATCCCAACCAACGCCCGTGACCATTTCATATAATATGACAAAGACGCCATTGTCGTTTGTGCTCATCGAAAATATATTTAAATGTCATCGGTTGGTGCGTTCCAAAATTGTTGTGATGAAATTCGTATAACGTGTCCACTTTATTTTTGGAGCTTTAGACGTAAGCGATAGTGGTTTTATTGTTTTATATTAGAAATGAGCGATAAGCTCGATGGCGCAGTGAATAACGCGCTCCGTCTGCGATTGCTAAGGCCAGTCATCGGATGGGTGACCAAAAATTTGTTATCTCTCGCTCTGCCGTGCTTGAAGGCACGTAAAGCCGTTGGTCCCGGCTGCATTAGCAGTCGGTAACAACCACCAATCCGCACTGGGCCCGCGTGGTGGTTTATGGCCCGTTCTCCCTAACCGTTCATAGGGAAGGCTCGTGTCCCAGCGGTGGGGAACTGAAATGAGCTGGTGATGAGGTTACAACATAAAAATAACACAGTTTACACACAGCATAACAGTTCTCGTCGCCAAAAAACAACATAGATTTTTATTATTATTTATGATTTATATTATTTGACAGGATGCCTTTATGTATTGATTAATTGAATATAATATCGATCGCTGGTACCTGTTGAAAACTGGTGCCACTATACTATATACTTCCTAATGTCAGCATTTCCTCAGGGAAAGGCCTCATTGAAATCAAGTCATCGCTACAATTGAGAGTATTAGATTAACCACTACACTTGCCAAATGCGGGTTGGTGGTCGCACACCCGGGCTGTGCATCGCAAAACAAGGCACGACCTAGGAGTTGCAAGACCTTCCAATGACGGGCCGAGCATTTTGCTACTCATATTGAAAATAAACAAAAAAGTTTTTATGTCTGAACGTTTTATACTTATTGTATACAACATAAAACATACTATGTTAAATAGCGAGCGATTAAATAACTACATTAACAAGAGTCATCTGTCAACTGACAAATAATGCAATTGTTTAAAAAAAAGTGGAAAAAGGGGAACCAATATGGCCGCCATATGGAGCGTCGACCGCAGCGCAATTGCTTCCCTCCGATTGTGTTGCTACCACTACTTTGTCGGTCACGCGGCCTTTGAAGTTGCGGTGGGGTTGGTACGGTGCGCAAAAGACATAAAGATATTTAATTACTTTTTTTTTTTGTTTTGTTCACTGCATATTTTGTCATATTTTTGACGTGTGCGATTTATTTATTTTTAACTTAAACATCTCAACCACGTTCTATCTAAAAATATCAACCAAGTTTTGGTTTTACAGCGTTCTTTGTCATAATTTTGAAGAAAAATACTTTTGCGAGTTAACGGTACAGTAGTCATTTTTTGACGTAAAAAGTAAAAAAATCTAAACCTTTCATTTGTAAGTGAAGACATTATACAAAAAAAAAAAAAAATTGGTTGCCTGTAAAGTCGATATACGGGCGAAAGTTTTACGTGACAACGACTTTGAGTGGTAAAATAATTTTAATGTGAATATTCATTCGTATAGTAGGAAGAAGGATGAAATAATAGTAACAAATTAAAACATTTACAAAGAATTATATTTAAAACATTAATTTATACAAAGAATCTCGCACTGAATTTCATATTAACAAAATTTTATTTTTACCTTTACACATACATACGTATTTACCTTTCACTTTTTATGTCTGTCTCTCTCGCTCTTAGGCGGGCTAACCATGCCCGAGTGGAAGGGACGCGTGCCTCTCACTCGCTCTCATTGTGAGCGCATAACGTGAGCGGAGCGTAACGCAGTTTCTTGAAGTGTCACCCGGCAAACCAATTTATAAGACGTTGTCACGTCAAAAGAAGGTAATTTTTCGGCAATAGCTGTTTCTCTATATCTTCAGTTTTGAGTCACAAGTTACATGTAAGTATTGTGAAATAAAAAAGTTTACTTATATAAAACAAAGTTTTTTTGATCGTAAAAAATAAAAGCCATATCTTTTAAGCGTTGCAGTGGAAACCTTTTACAGAAAAGAAGCAATAACATTGGCAAGGGCTACTTCTTTCTCCACTTTTGTGTAACAATACAAGATACATATTTAGTAACATTCATAGCTAATATTCATAAAATTTTATAAAATACAGTGAAAAAATTAAACGCCCACCCGACCCAGCCAGGATTTATAAAATTTTATGAATATTTAATTTAGTTTCAGTGCAGCAATTAGCACTTGAAAATAAAAAAGTAAAATTTACTGTAGCGTTGTGTTATCAAATTTGTGGTATTTCATCTGCAAAGATGAATCTGCATGGCCATCGGTTGCAACGACCGTTTGGATAGATGGTGCTAGTGCCGCTAAAAAGCACTCAAAAACATTAAAATAACAGTGATAAAATTCAGCGCTTACGTCAGCCTTCCCGGTAGCATAGCGGTCAGTTCAGCCGCCCGGATTGCGAAAGACCCAGGTTCGTTTCCTGGCTGGGTCGGGTGGGCGTTTAATTTTTTCACTGTATTTTCAAAAATTCATAGCTTACTTGTAGTAACTTCTAGTATATTATTAGTAATTAATAGTCAACAAATTATTACAATATTGTCAAAAAATGATAATCTTATTCCTCATTTGTTTGCGAAGCGTTTTCCGTCTCTTTTGCCGACGCTACTTTTACAAAGTTATGTAACAATTAAATATATTTCTTATAGGCAGTAGGTGCTTGTTATGTTTAATATAATAATGGGAAAGATGATAATAGCACCGAAAGCAGTTTTACTATAGACTATATATTTTATTTGTTGCGTGATTATAATTTTCATTTTATTTTAATTAATTTAAACCTGCAAAAGATAACGACATTATTGTAATCAAAATTTTTTTGAAAACTGTATTTGAAATATATATAAGCGTGTTTTCAAATATTCGCCTCGCAATCACAACCAGCTTTCAGTGTCAATATCAGTCAAAGCATATTACCAATTCACCATTGGAATACCAAGAGAACCAACATGCTCCAACTAGTACATACATATTTCGTAAGGAGGTTTTTACTTATGCTGGACGGTATTCACTAAGATGCCGCGGCAACCACAAAGGGATAACGTACATAACGCGCATATCACCAAGAACTGTGCGCATAAAACCGTCCCCGGCCTGTCTGAACCGCATTATGCGGGAACGAGCTATGTCACCAACGAGTGTTGTGCGAAAAGGGTTTTCTCGATAGTTTGAATGTCTATGGTTATAAATAGTCTTTGGAAATGCGAACTCCTTGGTCTTTTATGTTCTAGACTGTAATTTTTAAATTTAGAAAGCTTGTTGTCTTTTATAATGGCATGAAAAAGGAATCTTCTATTCTCATCTCCTTGCTGTAATAGGTAATTTATTGAAGTTAATAATTGTGACAAATTTTATAAGGTTCAAGGTCTTGCAAACTACATTCTAAGATGCTGACAAAAAAAAATGTAAGTATTGCAATATTTGTTTTGCAACTGCCAATTTCCTTTCACTTGTCGATCACAAGACATGTGCTTTTAGATTATTTCGTTTATTAAAATAAACCATTTAATTGTTAAAATTGGCTGGTAGTCAAGTACTGATAAAAGTCTACCTCCTTTGTCAAGTTCTCCATTCAACACGTCAATGTATAAATCACCAAACAGTATTAATCAAACATACAACTCAATCGCAATATAAATTAATTAAAAAGCAATATCAATATTTATGCGACTTGCCATCGTGCATGAAACTAGTCTGTGTTTAAAAAAAAACGGTAGCCTGTATGAGACCGCATGCCTTTGTCGGACAGTGAGTGACGTAGAGAGGGCCTGTTGTTTTTTTTTCAGCTACTGGATTGCGCTTTTGATATAGATACAAACTCCTTGGTAGTGTACTATTTTTGTAACTCGGAATTTAAAAAAGGAACACTTTTTCGTGATAATTTATGGCTATGTTGAAAAATGCAAAGTAAAATAGAAAAGTTTGTAATTTTACTATAATGGTCAAAACATGTTGTATTTTAACGTGGCCTATAGAGGTTTCTATCGCAGTGTATTCGACTTATTGTTGTTATTAAGCTAAAATGATATTATAGAAAAATATATCTACACAGAAATCAAAAGTAGCTTTGCACAGATAGCAATCCAATCAGCCTGCCTTTATTTCTCTTCCTTTTTAGTCTATATTTAGAAGGGTTGCGGTTGAATCGGGCTATCGTATTAAGCCAGCGTGGTGGTCCTGGCCTAGCCTCTTTAACTACTATTGTTCGTGTGGAAAGGCCTGCTAGCTGTAGGATTTACAACGTGTAACAGAAAGGTGTGGTCAAAATGAAAAGATCCAAAGTGTATCCGATCTATATCTTGTAGGGGTTGTTACTAAGACATAATTATTAACTTTAATTTGTCATGCAATTTTAAATTAAATATTTATATTGGTGAAGTCATGCACGTCAGGCGCGCATAAGCAAGCAGCAGCGATCATAAATGTAAGAAGACAGAGGTTATTAAACCACTGGGTAGGACTATAACTTGTTTATTTTGATGTGACGTCACAATAGAACTATTTAATAAAAAAGTTTTACGTGACAACGACTTTGAGTGGTAAAATAATTTTAATGTGAATATTCATTCGTATAGTAGGAAGAAGGATGAAATAATAGTAACAAATTAAAACATTTATTTATACAAAGAATTATATTTAAAACATTAATTTATACAAAGAATCTCGCACTGAATTTCATATTAACAAAATTTTATTTTTACCTTTACACATACATACGTATTTACCTTTCACTTTTTATGTCTGTCTCTCTCGCTCTTAGGCGGGCTAACCATGCCCGAGTGGAAGGGACGCGTGCCTCTCACTCGCTCTCATTGTGAGCGCATAACGTGAGCGGAGCGTAACGCAGTTTCTTGAAGTGTCACCCGGCAAACCAATTTATAAGACGTTGTCACGTCAAAAATGCATAACAAGTTAAAGTTAATAATTATGCCTTAATAACTTTGCATGCAAGATCTATATCAAATACACTTTAGATCTTTTAATTCTGTTACACGTTGTATATAAAAATTGATTTAGGCTCCACAGTTTTTCTTATTCCTCAACACAAATTCATTGGCCGGACTCTGAGTGAGCGACGCGCTGTCCCTTCTCCAGTTGTGCAAAAAATATTGCTCTCTCCCAAAATACCAAAAAGTGTTAGGATTTAATAGAGAAATTAGCGGTAGGAATAGTATTATCTTAGATTTTCGACAACAATATGGAAGCTAAAGCGATTCAAAGTGAAAGTTTATTTGGGACTAGACCCAGTGAAGTTACAGGGCTGGAAAAACAAGTGAAGATTCGAGGTCGGCAATGCTGTTTTATATACACTTGATATCGCACGTCCATGGGCTGTGGTGGCCGCTTACCATCAGGCGGGCCGTATGCTCGTTTGCCACAAGGTAACATAAAAAATATCTCTAATAAGTCGTCATTACCATTGCAAGGACTACAGACAAGTTTTCCTTATAAATTATCATTTGGGACGCCCTGACTTGGTCACTGACCATCACTCACGCGACACGGACATCGCGCAATTATTTTTACCGCGAATTTTGAATTTCGAACAGCAATTACACCATCTTACTTGCAGAGTAAGGGCCAGAGACAATTTCCATGAGTTGACAGTTACTGTTCTTTTTTTAAAACCGCGTTTGGTTGGCGCGTAAACTTTTTCGTCGGTGCCGGCCGGTGGTAAAACATGCCAGCTTTTTTAGTCTGTGGGGTGGAAGCGTTTGCGGCATCCGCGAAATGTCTTTATCTCGGCCGCGGCGTGTTACGCGTTACTGGCGGACATACGAAGTCAACATGGTGACTGACCAGTGAATGATTTCTTTTATTCTGCTTTTCGAAAGTCATATTATTGCATAAGATATATATTTTATTTTTTTAATGTGCGATGTCTGTTCACCTTGCGGAGATCGTCGCGGGCGGCGTAGTGAGGGCGTCTTACACTACGATTTTCTACGCGGTCGAGTCTTCACTCAAGCACTCAACAGTTTGTATTTGTCATTCCAGCTGATGATGATGATGATGACCAATTCTATTGAGCCATCGATTATCGATTACGTTATCGATGTATCACACTGATCTCGATTTGTTTCTCATGCAAAATAATGAAACACAATCAATAAAGTGTAATTAATATTATGGAAATTATCGGTTACAATTATTATTAACTTCATTTGATTGTCAAGGAGGTGCGAGATATGAATCAGATATTATGATGTCAGGAATTATCAGACTATTGTTTTTTGAAGTTTTTAGACCAAACGCTATTTTGTCTTGAATTACCTACATAGGAAATGAGCTGCTCGATGGCACAGTGCTTAACGCGCCCGGTCTGCGAGTGCTGAGGTGAAGCAACTTTCGCAAAGGCCGGTCATCGGATGGGTGACCAACAATTTATCATCTCGAGCTCCTCCGGGCTTCGGAAGCACGTAAAGCCGTTGGTCCCGGCTGCATTAGCAGTCGTTAACAACCACCAATCCGCACTGGGCCCGCGTGGTGGTTTGTGGCCCGTTCCATCCATACGGAAAGTCTAACATTTGCCCCAACAGTGTGGACATAAAATGAGCTGGTAATAATGACCTGCATATACGACTTTTGTAAGTTATCAAAGCCCAAGCTCCCCTGTTGAGCTTAGCCTTTGCTGAACCTTAAAGTGACAATAAAGCCAAAATGAAAGCGCATTTCACCCGGAGTTCTCAACTTATGAGGAACTATCTTATCTCTAACAGAACTGTTGGGACAGAACAACGCTACTAACGGAGTTACGACAGGCTTAGATAAGATGGTGGTAGCGAGTCAGACGGACTTGCTCTACGACAAGCTAATTTCTTATAGATTTTAGCTTACTTAATGTAGATTGGCACGAACTGACTCAGAATATAGATAGGTGGAAGGACGGAGGCGAGGCCGTTTGCCATGCAGTGGAAGAGTAATGGCTGATAATAATAATAATAATAGATATCAAATCAAAATCAGAATCGTTTATTACAGTCTATCAAGGTTGCTTATCTATAAACAGCGATTGGGGCCATACTTGTATTAGGATGATAGATATATAGGGGATTTTTGTAACTATAACATAATAGAAATTTAAACGTACAGAAGACTCGTGCCCCAGCGTGACATAAAAAACTGGTGATAATAAAATGTTTTTGTTTTGTTTATATAATTTTAACGCAAATTTTGTTGCGAATAAAATTACAAAAACACAAATGTTAAAAAAAGATATCCACGAGCAGGATTAATGACGGTAGTTGTTGACATTGAATGGGTGCCTTTGGCATTCAAAGTAAAAATAGTGTTGAATAATTTCGGCGGGCTGGTTAGAACCACGATAGCTCAATTGGTAGAGCACCTGACCTGGTATGTCAGAAGGGTGCAGGTTCAAATCCTGCTCGTGGAAATTTTTTCAACATTTGTGTTTTTGGTGATAATAATATAAATAAGGGATGTTACGGAGCTTCGAAAATTCCGAAAAGTAGGTAAGTTCCGATTAATTTTCACCCTCTAACTCCGACTTCGGATCCGATAAAATTTAATCGAATTTTAATTAGTTTTATCTAATAAGCTTTTGTTTATTACAATTTGCTATTGTGACAGTCACTCAAATTAATTTAAAATGTTATAATTAAACTATTAATTATATCTATTTTTGCGTGTTACCTTCGTGTATGACTATAATAGTATTTGACTGATTAAAGAGAATGATTATATTTTTTTATGAAGCCTGCCCTTAACAGTATGTAACAAAACAATGTCTCATCTACCTCAACTCGGGCACCGTCTCCGACTCCGATAAATCAAATTTAAAAATTATAACACCCCTGATATAAATCATTACTTATCAAAAAACAGAAACAATGATCTTTTGCATTAATGTTACAACGAAAAACAACTACGTCATAAATACGGCTTACATTTTCTCTTATACCTATGCGAATAATAAATTAGAATAACAAGATATTTCGGGCAATTATGGGGCGCCAGGGAGGGGCTTTAAGGGATCTAGGCATTTTGTGACAATACAATTAACTACTATGTATATCAAAATCTCTTAACTATCTTTAATAAATAAACTCTTAATTTTACATAACGGTGATTTTATATTGAATATTTATCGCGTATTTAAAGTTCCAATAAGTACATCAAAAGTGCGATAGCGAAATTGTTACCATGATAAAACATTTGATCTGAAACTGATGACAAAAAATAGAGATCAGCCTTTTTAAAACTAACGCTAGCACGCTGACTTTAACCAAATATAGCAAAATATTAAAAAATTACAACAATTTAATAAGTTTATTTACAAATGTGGCGCTAAGACTATTTTTTTACGAGTTAGAACGGTGATCTGTATAATGTTAAATTAATGATGATAAGGCCAATTGGTAGAAGCGAACTTCACCCGGAATCTTCAACTAGTGAGGCACTGGTTATCTTATGTCTAGCTGCCGGAACACAACAGAGCTACAAACATTGATTTTATAGCGATATAATTAGATAAAATGGTGGTAGCTAGTCAAGCAGACAAACAAGCTCTACCGCTAACCAAACCGAGTACACAAACATGTACACTTCTGGGTCTAAACCGGTGGTCTTAACCACTAGACCTCAGAGGCGGTTAAATAATTATTTCACTCCCAAAAACAGTGAATTGCCATTCTTTTTTGAGGGGTCCACCATCGACCTTTTATATCATAGTACTAACCGATATACCACATTTATGATATTCTTACATCATTAACTGTGCACCAAAAAATATATTAAACTCCTAAAAATTAGTGAAAAGAACAATCGTTATTGGGGGCCCACCACCCTTACTCCGGGCCTGTATATAACAGAATAATGTGCCTAATTGTAATTGGCTGTTTGACTCTGTCTCATTCGTCCCGCGTAGGGTGTTGTTATAGTGACATCCTAATTTGGGCATATGCTCCCAATTTCAGGACGCAACGACACCCTACTGTGATCTAAATGAGTAACATTTTTATTATAGTGTTTTCCTATTGTGCTGGTGAGGTGATTGATTTTATGTTTTGTGTTTTGTGTTTTGCGCGTTTTTGTTTCCACGGGGGCTGGATTTGGCAAGCGTGTTGATTAAGCCAATATTGCCATCAAGTGTAGTTGGACTTGGATTGGATTTCTACGATGTCATCTTTGGGACCGCAGATAGTCGCCGGAACTTGAACACCCTTCGGTCAAAGCTCCTCTTTAATGAAGATATTCGATAGATATAAGATCTTTCTATAGTCGGTCGTTACTTTAAAACCATCAATTAATTTAAATTTACATTGCGTGGCACTGCAACAAATGCCGAATGTGTGAGTGGAGTCTCCTTTAAAATACATTTCATTTGTTTGCACACAATTCTGCATACTTGTGTGTCCCAAAGAAATCTCATGTTTCTTAAAAATACCTACGTTCGTCAAACACTTAATTTGACTAACATTAAAGTATTGTGTTCTGAACAGACAGTTCAGAATTCAAATAGGTTTCTCCTTATACGGAGACGAGATAGCTGTAAGGGGATCACGTGACTGCGATCATTATTTTGAAATAGGATAATATTCGCAAGGGCCGGGATCCGTTGTTTAACCCCGATAACTTGATCGGGCTAATTAGTCCATAAACCACGCACCCGATAAAAATAATTGACGGGGTGAAGAACCAGTGTTTGACGAGACCCAGTCGTTGTCTCTTTTTCCTTTATTCATTTAGCCCCTTACAAATAAACAAAGAATAAGGTCCGAATAGTAATTCCGTGTTTTGTTCCTGTCATGTAAACGTCATTCCAATTTAGATTGAAAGAGACAAATCGGACTGCTTGGCGGGAAAGTGTAGAGTCATGTCTGCGGTTTTGTTTTATTTTCAAAAATTTGTTTTATGTCGAATATTAATGTGAAATAATGGTGGATTATTAACCGTTAAGTGTTCGTAAGTGTGCATGAGTGTTGGCAAATGAAACAAAACAGTGCAACTTTACTTTTCAAATTCTCTCAAGAAGTCTGCCGAGGAATTAGTAAAGCCCCATATCTTTACTGAGATACTCGAGGGGTTGGGAGGTATATTGTTTCTCACTTCTCATTTCTATTATCATTCATCATCATACTGACTGGAAGGAAATATTGTATATTTATGTATTACTTGTAAGAAAGATTTCTTTGACACTGGCTAAATGTGCTAATCGCACGAAGCCATCAACTAAAAGAAAGAAAGAAGAGACAAATCACGGAATAACTATTCGGACCTTATTCTTTGTTTATTTTTAAAGTGAAAGTCAGCAACTGGTGGTGCTAACTTTAGCGACAATTGAATACAGGGTGCTTAGTGTGAGTGTTGTTTACTATCCGTATTTATTCGATTACGTTGACGTAAACGAACATTAGTATGGCATTGAAGCAGCGCCTCCTGGCGACAAACGAAAAAAGTAAAAATTTTGCCATACAAATTCTCGGTTTCGTTAACGTGATCGAGTTGCGTAGACAGTACCATTATGCGGCACTGGACCTGCGTCCACCTCGTCAAAGACACCAAAATTAGATATAATAGCTTTATGGCTATTCAATAAATAATATGCACTAACTAGTTTTTAAGTCAAATAATGTTACTAACACTATGGACCCAGGCCTGAAATAAATGATTTTTATTTTATTTTATTTATTTTATTACTTTTCTAGGTGGAGGGCTGTTAATAATTTGTTAGTCGAGCATTAATAATATTTTTCTTCATAAAAAATACTTTTGGTTTTTAAAATTCCAACACTATGTTTGTTTCTACAATCTGTCATACATAAACGAAGTTAAATAGCAAAAATAACTTTGAAGTAGGTTAGTCTCTAACAACAGTGGCCACTATGTGCAGTTACAGCTAAATAAGAAACAAAATAAAACGATAATTAAAAAAAAACACAATAAAACTGCATCAACTCCGCTCAATGAGAATAAAAATAAAAACAAAAATAAACTATAAAATACATTGTGTGTGTTTTTTCCCTCGGACCCATTGTTTCTTACGCACGCAACGGAGCAATTGTTATATTTTTTTCCATGCCGGAAGTCGTGTACAATTATTTTCGAATTAGTCACAATTTTTCGAGATTCGAACGAGCGCCGTTTCGGCCACTCCGAATCCGTGAGAAGAACCTCTTTGCGTTGACAATCGTTGTCTATGACATGACATATGTCAGAAAAGTAGCGGTGTTTCGGGCGGGAAAAATGGAGAACAAACTATTGTGACCATAAAATTGTCACAACAGTTTTTTGTTTTTGGATATATATATAACACTGTTGAGCTGTTACTGACAACAGTAATAAAAGAATTCTTTTATTGAACCATTTTGTTGTCGCTCAGTAATCATAAATAACTAAGCAATAAATGGTTGGTTGTTTCTGTATTTTCTTTCGCTCAATATCGAGGCTAAAGTTTCTAAAGTTGTAACTAAAATTAGACATAAGAATAATATATTGTAAATCTGTATTGTAAACTTATTTGTGGTTCAATTAATAAATTTAAAAAAAAGTTACGGGTCTCAAAGCACTTGTGTTAAAAGTCCAACTTTAGAAAGTTTTATCGCATAAAATCAGGTAAATACACGATCATTTAATGTTTTCTATTAACTGTCAACATCTCTGTACCCATAAGCATAAGAAAACTACATCACTTTTATGTACACACGCCCGCACATCAACCTACCACAAACTGTCAAATTTCCTCAATAGACTTTGAACTTTATGCCTTTATCATATGGTTGAAAACAGTTTTAAACAAAATACGAGGAGTTATTTATCGTTATATCTGATCTGCTATTTTATTCATAATATAATTAAATACTTAGTTGTGTAATGAACTGAAAGTATAAAAAAAATGTGAAAATAATATTTATAAAAAAAATATTTAAAAAAAACAACCTATCATTATAAGTATTTTTATGTGACGTGCATATTTCAAGTTAAGTTACGACTTATGAGCAGCGGTTGCCCGTTCCGACATTACAAAATGAATAAACAGCAAAACTGGTACACATTTATCAAAGTAGGTTCGCCCGATCTAATGATCTATAGGAAAATCGATATCCTGTCATGCAGTCCGTTCAAAAACGTGTTGACTTATCAAGGATACTTAAGCGCTACGCAGCGGACATTTTCTCACGACAATTTTAATATAGTTGTTGACTTAAGGGACTTACGGTATCCGATAGAACTTTAAAGTTAATAGCTTTTTTTTATTTATTTAATATGGTAACCGTACTTTTGGTCACTGCAACAAATGCTGAGTGAAGTCCCTTTAGGGCACATTTTTTGTTCTACATAAGTTTGTATGGTACTAACTGTGTACTAACTGTGTACTAACTGTGTTCTAACTGTGTTCTAACTGTGTTCTAACTGTGTGTTCTTATAAATATATTTCATTTCTTATTATTTTATTTTATTACAGCCAAACAAATAAAAGCAGATAAGAGAATCATTGCCTTTTTAAATTACATATGCAGGCCTGTTGGTTTGCAACCTATTTCCTTTCGCATTAAATCCTGATCCACTAGCTAACCTCGCGTCTGCACCGGGATCCTCAACAGTAACTACTGGCTATCTTATCTCTAACTGTCGGAACACGACGTGTAATATTGCTGGTATGGCGGCATATTTAGGCAATACGGTGATGGCTAGGCGGACTTAAAACAAGCCTTACTACCAACCAAGCCGAGTACAAACATGTTGTTTTCTAAAGTTTACGCGAACACTACACATTGAAATGAAACAACTTTTACGGATCTACTCGCGTTTGTTTTACACATTAGTTTTAATTAATGTTTATCCTGACGTTTCGAACCGTTTGCAGGGTCCGTGGTCACAGGGAGACTGAGGTGTTGGCCGTCTCATAATTAGTTAAAGTAAAAGTAAAAGTAAAAGTCCGTAAAAGTTGTTTCTTTTCAATGAGTACAAACATGTTAAGATGGGAATCAAACCCGAGGCAACTGTGTCCGAAACCGGTGGTTAGGCCACTAGACCAAAGAGCCGGTTAATAAGTTTAGTTTCAAGATTATCTATTGCGAAGCAAAATTGAATTTAGTAGATTCGTGTCTAACAGTTTCCCTAGTACCGGCTAGATGGCAGCACATTTATCATCCAACCAACCGTCCAACACTTAATGACCCCTCAACACACAACAATTCACCTCTCATTAGGAATGCTGCAAACGATCGGAGGAGGCGGGGGAGGTCTCATTAAAACGGACGCTTCGAAGCAACGATGATTCACTGGCCAAGGCCGCGAAAACGATTGTAATCATTAGATCAACCTCTTCGCTTCTATGCAAGCCTGGTACTTTTGTATGATTGATGAACATAGATAATGTAGAAATTTAAAGAGTACACAGTTTGTGTGGCTGTGTATGGGAGAGCTATGGAGTGTAATTAATGTATGTTCGAAGTGCTAATGTTAATTTATGTAGTTTAATGTTTAGAGATAGAAAGGTTGAAATAATCTTTATCATAATTTCTGTGTCTTTCATATAAACCAATCAGTATCAAAGAAAAATCGAATCTCATCGCGTTCTATGCGGATCTAATGTAAATTTACATGTAAAGATGTGGGTCTTTAAATAGCGGACTACGCGGACTTCTTGAGAAATTTAAAAAAGTGACGTTGCACTAATTTGTTTCATTTGCTAACTCACGCATGTTCACGAACACTTAATGGTTAATAATCCATTATTACTTCACATATGTATTCGATATAAACACAAATTTGAGAAAATAAAACAAAACAGAGGACATGGCTCTTCACTTTCCCGCCAAGAAGTCACACAAATGTGTCTAATTAAAACATTTATAAAAACATGTTATGTCTTTGATAATTTCACATCTCTAAGCAATGAAACGTTTATGCTCTTTGCTATCGTACGCAGCTTAAAAAAAAGAAACAATAGTTTATGATATTTCTGGAAGAATAATGTTAAAACGCTTTGCCATATTTGTAACCTCTCAACTTTGTTCTTTTAACCGCGGGAACAGGTAGAAATCACTACGCGCAAGGTCAGGTGAGTATGGAGGATGTTCCATCAATTCAAATCCAGCATCTTGGATAGCAGTCATCGCAACTCGGGACTTGTGTGCGGAGGCGTTATCTTGGTGAAACAACACAACTTTAGCAAGTTTGCCGCGGCGATTTTCGCGTATTTCCTGACGCACTTTTTTTATTTGCTCTGCTTATAATATTCATTATCACCCTCTCTCTGGCTGTCACAGAAAAGAGAGCCCATAATCTTACCGGCGGCGGACGGAAATGCCTTAAACTTCTTAGGCGTTGGAGATAACGGCCTCTTCCAAGTCATGGACTGTTGTTTCGTTTCAGGATCATAATGGTGGAGCCATGTTTCATTCATAACTATGGATTCGTAACTACGAAGCGAGCCAAAAATCGATCAGGATTTTGTTGTAACAATTCCAAATTGATTTGAGAAATCCTCAGTCATTGTTTGTTTATGCTCGTCTGTAAGCATTCTAGACACCCAGCGCGCTGATACTGTTGTCATGCCCAAATGTTCATGTATATTATACTATGGATACTTCCTTTCGAAATCTTTAGTTCTTCAGCTACAAAACGAAAAGTAAGAAACACGACGATCTGCCAAAACAATTTTTTCAACTTTTTTTATCATTTGTTCGGTAACTGACGTCGTAGGGCGTCCCGAGCGCGGGTCGTATTTAGTTGAAGTTCTTCCTATCTTAAACTCGGCACACCACCGCACGACTGTAGAATACGGAGAAGCATTAACCCCTAATGTTCCTTTCAACAAGTCTAGATTTACTTGCTCAGTAGTATTTTTTTCAGGCAGAGATATTATTATTACGGCGCGAATTTAAATTTTATCCATTTTGCGTACCACGCTCCGACACGACGAAAACAAATGACTTCTATTTTTAAAATAAGAAAAGAAAATCAATTTTTTTTTTATTTTATCAAATGTCTGGGCTTTACCTACCACTATTCACTCTTTTGTTGTTCAAGGAGTTTATATGACATTATTACTTTTTATTGAACACCCCTCGTACGTCTAAGAAGTATTTTTTCTTTACTGAGTCAAGATCAGCGATGCTTATTATTTGTGTCACTCTTTGAGCGTGGTGGTATTTTGTTGCGGTATTTTTCGACTCACGTACACCGTGGTCTCAAGACTCGAGATCTGTCATTATTCTGATAATACTGTTGGTTTGTACGTGCCGGTGAAACGTCCAGCTATGTACTAGGGATGTGCCACGACTTGGTATCGAGTTTTTTTTAACAAAATACTTAAGTACCTTTATATTTTTAAAGTATTCAAAACTTTTTTTTAGAATAGACCATGATGGAGGCTCTTATTATCGGAGACCAAGACTCACTTTGGGTTCAATTTGATTCGTTAGTTAGTTTATACAAACACTTTTTAGCAGGAAAATGTTTTTTTTTACTTTTGGTTTGGTTAGAGACCTTCAAGTATGATATTAATTTGAGATTAGATTTTACATCCTGCTTAGAATGTACTGTCAAAGAAACAAAGCAACAATATCTAAATTAGAATATAATTTTAAATAATATTCCACAGTAGGCAAATTGAAAAAACGTTTTAGAATTACCTATGTAAAGTAAAATAAAAATTGCTAAAAGTGAGCGTTTCTTATAGATAACGTAATGTACACAATACATTAAACATGGCCGCTTTTGAATCAAGTTATTACTTTAACCATTAAATAAGTGAATGACTTAAAAAAACTTGCAAAAGGAGTCGATTGAAACGCAGTAAAAATAATAAAGTGTTGATTAAGAATAAAATATGAGCGGACTCACACCTTAAGATTTGATTAACGGATAATTGATATATCGATTGATTGATGGATCAATTGGCTAAATGATGTAAACGTCAAAACAAATCATTCACTGAACATAATGATGTTGTGAATAATTAATAACTTTATCTTGATTCGGAAAAAGTTTTGAAACAAATTTCACCAGAGGTAGTCAAACCAGCATCCTCTGACATACCAAGTCAGGTGTTCTACCACGATAACTAATTGGTATCAGAGCCTGACTCGGTTTGTTGAAGGAGTTTTTTTGTTGTTTGTTGTTAATGTTCTTTTCGTGCAAAAATAAATGCAAGTTTTTTATTAAAGATACAGTGAGTACAAAAGAACACAGGTGGAATATAGTAATACTCCAAATGTGTTTTTGTACTTAAGTGACATCCCTGAAAACGTGCATCAATCGGAGCCGCATAGCTTCTCGATATTACGATTTTTATTCAGTTCCCGCCAAGAGAATAATCGATATGCAACATCTAATCGCATCACTGCCTCGCTATATGTCCTACAGATGTATAGATATAGCAGTAGTGTTTGTAAACATATAATTACTTGGTAGGTCGATGCATATCAGGCACTCGTTAGTACGACCGTAGGTCTGTGTGCGTGTCGGCTCGTACCAGTGATGTGGTCACGAGTATTTTTCGTGTCACCCAGTCGCTGTTATTTGAGTCACTGTGATAATGGTATTTATCACTGATATTTTTGTGTGGCATATTATTATATTATACTACACAGAAATATGTATCATATTATTATATGACACTATGTTATTGATGTTAATAACACTGATAATTTTGTTTTATAGTAACAGAAGGTTAGATGTTAGATTTCTAACATACAGTCATACACGTAAGTGATAATATTCTAAATGGTTTCAATAGGAATGATGAAACAACTTCTCCAATAAACCTTTTACGCTACATAACAAGCCTTTAAATTTTTTCCGTATATATTTAATGTCACTTATCTTATAATAAGTATATATAGATGAAGGAACATGTAAAAATATAAACATAACATATGCAAATCAAAGCGGAGATAAATAGAAAACAATAGCTTAACGAAGATTGCGTCGAGTAGCTTTTCTTCAGAAATAACAACTTCACCGTAGTTGGTATTATTTTACATACTTTGCTATATTATATTAGCTATTTCGTGTTGTTCCAAGTTCATTCTCTCATACACTGATTTCCCCACATGATTTTTTGACAGGGATTTAGATGACGTGAAATGACTACTGCAAGCTTTGCGAAAATTATTAAATAAACAAACTGCTTTAAAACTGCTTGAAAGCTAGTTAATATTATTAGTTACAAATGATATAAAATATTTAAATTACTATTGTAAACGTAACATTATACGGTAGTAATCGATTTGAATTCATTATCCATTTTAATGTTTTGTAATTAACGGTTTGTATTCTTTAATTATATAGGTTCTGACTTATATTAAGTTGCCTTGTGCATTAAATTTACTATAAAAATCTGCTTATTTCTGAGAATAAATATTATAATAAAATATCTTCTTTAAGTAAGTAACACTTTTATTAGTAATTTTATGCGCTAAAATAGTTAAAATAATATATGAAATAACTCGATCGACATAAAATGTTTCATTTAAATAAAACATGCTAATAAAATCACTTATAAAATATCACGTGACAAAAACACAGTTTATCCCTACAATAGCTCGCAGTGCATGTGTTGGAAACTAGTTTTGCGAGAATATGAGTGATTGTGCCGTGTTTTAACTTTCCGACCACACAGCGTACGATGTAGATTTAATTAATTTATTTATTGTTTTTCCCAATATCGATTATGATGTAGGTAACGAGGGTCGATTGTCGATTGCGTTAACGATCTCAGGTGTGAGAGGTTAACTGTTCCTTTTTCAGAATTGGCGGGAGAAATCTACGTTGTCTATGCTTTTTTGTACAGATCAAACAGAAATTGATAATTATGATGCGTATCGTAATAATATGATGGGTAATCTTTTCTCATCATATAAATGACGAGTAAAAGAAAGTTTTATTCAATAGAATATTTATTAAATATCAAAGTTACGGTAAGAATCTTTGGAATAAAATTAATTTGTAGAAAAATTATATTCCCGTTAGCTTTCAATTTTCTTTGAAGATGTAGGATTAAGCTGAAAACAAAATCACGTAGACTTCTTAATCCGGAGTGACGTTACACTTTGTTTCATTTTTCAACACCAACACAGGTTAATTAACATTTAACGCTTTATTGACACCCTTCACATCAGTATATCGGCAAAAAAAAACAAAACTACAAACATTTATGTCTGCACTTTCCCGCCAATAAGTCTTAAAAAAGAAAGTTAAGAAAACGAAACTTTTTTTTATGGCTTTGCACAAGCATTTAGCTAATGAAAAAGTATTTTTTCTTACAAGTAATACATAAATAAACAATATTTCCTTCCTATATGATGATGATGAATGATGTTCTACAGTTTGACTGAATATTTCGGTACAAAAACAGCATAGTGGCTGTTTCTATGTAACATATACCTACCCACTAAAAATTGCATGCCCGACTAGGATAAATTGTTTGTTCCCAATTATGCTTAACACCTGCTATGTATTTACACAATTTTATGGCAATAAAAATTTATCTCATCTTATCTTATCTAGAAATGGGAAGTGAGAAATGATATACCCCCCAACAACCCCTCGAGTATCTCAGTAAAGACAGAGTGAACGAGAGTGCGGCAACAGTGCCGTGACCTTGAATCGACGTACCGAGCTGTACCTACAGGCTAGGGTTGAGTCACAAATAGTTAATTTATTATTGTGTGAATTTGGGTGTCTTTTATATTTTAAACTTACCTTGTTATATCTGTCGGCAATGTAAAAAAGGATAAACTGGGATTACGGTTGTGTGTGTTGAGCATCCTCATACACAACAGGCCTATATAGACCTATATGCAACAAAACTTGCAATCGCGACACCTAAACCAAGAAAAATACGTGTATACTGATCGGCAGCGCTCAGTGACATACTTGTTATTCTCCGTTACTATAGCAACATACGCTGCCCGATCCGCGTTTGCGGGGACAGCCCGCGTCATCGCGTACTCCTTTCCCGTGCTTTTTTTTTGTGTGATAATGTAGGTGAACTACGAGCTTGTGTGCGTGCGTTTCGGAACGCTTGTATGAAGTTGCCGCACTCTCGTTCACTCTGGTAAAGATGTGGGGCTTTACTAAGTCCTCACGCAGACGTCTTGAGAGAATTTGAAAAGTGACGTTGCACTGTTTTGTTTCATTTGCCAACACTCATGCACACTCACGAACATTTAACGGTTAATAACACACTATTATTTACCGTTACATTGATATTCGACATAACACAAATTTTTGAAAATAAAACAAAACCGCAGACGTTTCACTTTCCCGCCAAGAAGTCCACGAAACTTTTTCTAAGCAACTGCCAATTCCCACTTAAATCCTTTTTAGACGTCCACGTCTAAAAAGTTTGCAAACTAGAAGAAAAGAGGTTTAGTTAAAAAAAAGAATGTCAAACCAAATCACAAATGGTCAATTTGGGTCGATCGGAGTTTTAATACAACCAGCCTTCAATTCAAAGTTCAGTGATTAATAGTTTATTATGTTGTTAGCGCGCTGATAGCTTGTCTTTATTTTAACCATTTTAATGACTATGATTACATTTAACAGATGCGTATCAGCTTTTAGCCGCGGTGCGACTTCTAATTGTGCTAAATATATCAGTACTGTTTTGTGTTTAACGCGAAATTTTGCATAGTTAACGAGCCATATAATAATTCTGTAGGCCTACTGAATTACTGATGAAAGTATATTCAATTGTATTCGTTTATTGATTGAATGTTTTTTTTTGTGTTTTTAATACTTACACCGTTTTTGCGATTAGTGGACTTTTAGATTTATCTTCGCGTGTGTTACATTGATAAGTGATTTTTGTTGTTTTTATTGAATAATAAGTGTATATATGGGACATAATATTTGTGGAAACACGGTAACTACTTTTTCTTTTCGTAACGTAAGAAACCATGCGGTCTAATAAAAGTACATTAAATATAATTGAATACACTGCTGTTAAAGTATTAGAATGATTAAATATTACGTTATTTGAATTTCATGTGTGTAACCTTTGCAAAATAATTTATGGTATCATAAAACTATGAATTGCTTAAATTAAAAAAGTAAGTAGTTTGAAGTGTTTTAATAAGTTCGTGAATGGTGGACGCAGCAATCCTAATTTGCAATTACAAACTTCACTTGGATTTTAGCAAGTTTAATTTTCAGAATTGTGTAAAGGAATCCTTATTTATGACGGCAGTAAACTCTTTCACTTGCGGTATTTCTCGTAAAGAAGGTGCTAACTTTACAAATATACGCTCTATGGTCTATCTATGGTGCACGCCAGCATATTCAGGTCGCGATCTTGCAAGTTAAGCATCTTTCGCTATGTCGGGCCAGCAAACGGGTGACCAAATATAATCGTCATTAGCTATATAAAATTTTAATTAATTTTTTTATGAATTAGAGACACGGAGACCGCGAGAAAGGCTTTTAGGAGAGAAATTACTGACTATCAATATCTCCTGGTCTTTAAATAGTAATCGAATAGGTTTATGAGATCCTAGATGGATTCTGTTCGAGACAAGAAAAAGTACAGTATTATCAAAAGGATGGTATATGAGATTGGGCGCGAAGGACATTACAAGTTTCATAATTTATGGAACTTATTGTCCTTCACTATAATCAAAAGGCAATATAATTTTTATATTATCCATAATGATAGCGATGACACTAGATTTTATCTCGGCTCTAAAGTAACTGTACAAAATGGCGAAAGTACTTATTTCAATTTTGTTAGTGATAAGTTTGTCACGTCAACAATAATGTCTCTAGTAGGAATCGAACTTGTGCCGCTACACCTAATGGTAGACAGTGAAAATGGTTTTACTTAGTTCTCAGAACGATTGCGTACCGATACCGGCCACCAAATTATTTGCTTAAAAAAGAGAGCATGCATAGTGTGGCGCCCACTGGTGCACAACGAAGTATTCGGCATTTGTGTTGCTGAAATTTAAGCTCTACCTCTATTGAAATAAGTCAGCAATTCGCAAATCTACATTGATGATGAAACCTGTATACTCTTCGCAATCGGATTAAAAGAGTTGGTAGTTTTATTGTTCACTAATTTCATTTTTTATCAATAATCTATTGGTAAATTATACTTTTTATTTTCAAGTGCTAAACTGAAGCTAAATTAAATATTTATAAAATTTATAAAATACAGTGAAAAAATTAAACGCCCATCCGACCCAGCCAGGAATCGAATAAGTTAACTTGATAACATGTTGTTATGTAGCTTTAATCGAAGAAAATAAAAATATATATTAGTAGAATATAGAATATAGTAGACAAAATAGAGATAGAGTTTGTAGACTATGTTAAGATGATTTGGTAATGAAATGGTAAATGTTATGAATAAGGCTGATCTAGGAGTATGGAAGAGCGTGTTATTTTGAATGTTGAAAGGCAAATAGAGACAGTCGACATTGTTATTAGTTACCAATCAGAATTGGGGCAGATAGTACGACTGCGACAGCGATGGCTGATTCATATGTCATACTAGTGAACGGGTGCCGCCAGTGGGGGCTGGTCTGCTCTTGCATACTTATCTTTTTAGTATTATTCACTATAGTTTGACTTTGTTTTTCTTAAACAATTTTTGACTTTCATTAGAGTACTGTAGTGGTACTCTATGACATTGTGGAAATTGAAACTTTTACCTGAGGTAAATTTGTTAACTTAGATTTTTAATTTTGTTTTTTTTTACATGTGGTTGTCTTCTATATTTTTTTGTGTTTATTTGTGATGGAAAGTGTCCTGCTATGATAGGGCATTTACCAATATTTTTGTCGCTGTAAGGGAGAAAAGAGCTGGACACTTGCTGAGTTTCTTGCTGGCTATTCTCAGTACAAGATCTCCCACCCAGAGTAGACTTACGAACCGATGGCATAGTGACATTCACAAGAGCTACTTGTAGCCTAAACTGAATAAGTAAATGATTTTGAATTTGAATTTGATTTGAGTAGTGTAGTGTAGGACGCCCTCAGACTTGGTGGAGCGACGATCTCCGCAAGGTGTCTGGCAAAAACTGGGTGAGAGTAGCCGCGGATCGTGCTCAGTGTCGTGCACAAGTCCAGCAGTAGACTAGTATAGGCTGATCATGATGATGATTGGAATATCGTTATGGGTTATGGCATGATAATTTTTCTAGCTTAGCATATCTTCATCAGAATGCACTGATGATAATATATAAAGGAGATGGTATAAAATAGATGAAATTTCCAAATTTGATTTACATGTAAGTACACAATGTCTATTTCTTTGTTATTTATTATACAAACTAAGTTAGAAAGTTTTCTTAGGAAAGTTTCCGAAAAAAAAATGTTGATGTGTGATGCGATAACAAACGTGCCAAAACTCTCTCGAGACGAGAGCTGCCTCGAATGTCAAAACGTAGCAACTGAAATAAATTTTTTTTTTTCAACTTTTACTTTAAAAAAAATATCGAGGTTATTTTTTTTCGTGTTTTTGCGTTCTCGTTAGTACGTGTGCTGACCTCCGAATGTTCGCTCGCCCTCGGCGGACGCGGTTCCGGGCGGTGCTTTTATAATTGATGTGCATAAACACGCCGGCTTATACGGGAGGTGAAAGAAAAATGTAAAAAAATATTTTGTTGTTCTTTTTCAAGATTTTTTTTTGTTTTTGTTTTTGAACATGCGTTGCTTATGCCCATCAGTTATTTTAACAACGTAACTGGATTGGAGAAAATTTTGTTTCTTTGTAATTACGATACTAAGATATCATAATAAGTCATAACAGAGAAACACAATTTTCTGATTAATATAATATTTTAGTTTATTACAAGTCGTAAAATTATAGAGACGTATATTATAACGAATATTATATTTTTTACAAATTGTAAATAAAACAAGCCAAATTAATATTTGTCCACATCAATATTTTTACAAAATGTTTAATAAAGCACTTTTATGAAACAATAAGCTATTATTGATAGTAATATTGATAACGTTGACAGTAAAAACATATTTATTTTATTATGAACTTTAATTAATTCTCCTATTTGCCATAAAACTTATCACAGTTCAAACATCCTCTAGTTGCAACACAAAACAATGCACAATAAAAAGCTATTAATCAATCATTAACATACTCACCCTGTATACACACACACACATAACCAAGTGCGCGCGCGCAGCGGTGCGTAAATATATTTTGTACGGACAAAACTGTTATTTTAAAATAATAATTGATGTGCGCTCACATTATGTCTGTCTGTCCGCATCTAGCAATTGTCAATGGTCTGTTATTTTTTTTCTTTTGTAAGCCGCGTTATTACTGCAGGTAAATATAGGGACGCGATATTAATTTTCCGTTCTGCGGCAGAGGTTTTGTATGGCATTGTTGTGGCATTTCTCACAGCTATACAAACATATGTACGAGTTTTTCTCGGTTAAGTGGAAAATTGGCCAATGTCAGGCCGTAAGGCCGTATGCCTTTGCTTGTTTATAAAAACCTTTGTAAATTTTTCTATGATTTTGACACATGGTATAAAGTATTTTTTTTATGTAGCTCAATACTCTAGATAAATGAGAAATATCATAACTATTCTTGAGCACCTTTTCTAAACAACGAAAACTTCTAATCTAACTTATATAATGATTATGTTTGGTATTTTTCCTAAAGTAAACGAAAAAACCCAATAAATTCGTCTATATTCATCTAAATTAACAAAATTTTACCAATCGCCGGTCAACAATTTATTCATTCAGTTTTAAAAAATCCTTCATGTCTAAAC
This sequence comes from Eudonia truncicolella, assembly GCA_949315975.1. Classification (NCBI taxonomy): domain Eukaryota; kingdom Metazoa; phylum Arthropoda; class Insecta; order Lepidoptera; family Crambidae; genus Eudonia; species Eudonia truncicolella. Next base: position 5,006,991 of record OX438851.1, read on the forward strand.
CTGAAGTGTATGAATGAATGATGAACACGCATACTTAATAATTATATTACAATATCATTACCATTTGGTTGAGAGTTAGTCTTAAGAAACGGTTTCATGCCAACATTCCTTGTTTATCAGACATCTTTGCGACAAGTAGCGCACTCTTATCGAACCTATTTGCATATTTAACGCTTAAATGAAGCGAAAGTTAATTCTTTTTACATAATATATCTGCGTTAAATGGTGTACAGACGCCTGCACATCAACCTATCCAAAACTGTTAAACTTCTTCAATAAAATGTCAACCATTTGACTGAGGCGGCATAAAGTTCAAAGTCTATTGAGGAAATTTGACAGTTGGTGGTAGGTTGATGTGCAGGCGTGTGTACCTGCTGATACCTATATTATATATATTTAATATTGTTTACTTAAGTTCCCGTGCTTTGAAAGTTAAGTTAAGTCTTCAATAGTATAATTATGAAGTAATTATGTGGGAAGGCCTGAAAGTGAGGCGAAATTTATGCTTTATATAAAAATAAAAAAATATTATTTTAATGTAGATTGTTTAACATCTTTCTGAATATAATTTGAATTACTTACGTCATACATTTCTAATCTATTCGTTTAGTAGGACAAAAAAAAAACTACAGCTAGGTATGCTCTACATAAAGTTCTTTGACAATTTACATTTAAAACCGATTTCAATACTGGCAACATGGAAACAGTAAACCTTTATGGTTACAAATGGCGCTTTTTAATTCACCACAAAGGTATGGTATTTGTAAACGAATCTTTTTGCTGTCAAACTTTTAAAAGCAAACGCTCTGAGTCCGAGCTACGGGCAGATGTGAAATTCTTAAAAAGCTACCCGACTGAAACAAATTGTCGTCAGTAATAAAAAGGTAACGAATAAAATATACATTGTATTTTTACAACTATTTAACCTTTACGGTAGTCGGTTGATTCAGTGTTGCGACGCGATTGCACTCAATTTTTATATCGCAACAGGTTATTACGTACTGTACACGTAATAATATTGATGTTGCACATTTTAAAATAAAACGTCATAATATCATAGATATCTAATACTTTTTTCTTCGAAACTTAAAAAAGTTTTTATGCTACGTTATTGAGATATAAAGTCGAAAACTGGTTGCACGATCACTATTCCCTTTGCCTCGTATCTAGTTTAAAAAAAACGAATGTCACCCGGGAGCTCTCGTAAAAAACAGGGGCTACCGTTGATGGTGTCATTAAAATCCAATAAATAAACGAAGGACGCCGGTTCGAAGCCCGATCGACATCTGTTGGGCATCAAGCGGGCCTTGTAAAAATAAACGCAACGTTTGCGACCTAAAACTTCATAGACACGGCAGGAATATACATAAAAAATATTAATCTAGCTAAAACTGTAAGGAAACCAATTCGCTTGTATTTTAACGTTATAACATGTATATAAAAGCTCTGAATTTTTATTTTCTTTTTTTTTTAATTTATTTGTACTTTTGTAATATCGAATGATGAAGTAGGCGGTTGTTATATAAATGATTGGCGTATAATGTTAATGTAATGAATTCTGCATAGCTGGAAAAACGTGGTAAAGTCTATTCGCTTCGTAAACAACCAATGAGTAAAAAATAGCGTACCTAATAAAAGTGTCGATAGCCAATTCAGATATATTTAGTCCGATCACTTTTCAATGTAAATTAACAATTGCAATTAAACCATAAAATGATTTCCATAGCAGTTACGCGCGCTCGTCATAGACAACTATTCATGAACCAATTTGTCTTCTAAAAGGTACCATTCTTTTTCTCGACGCTTTAGCATATTCATGTCTGTCTAGCACATTCCTAAGTCACAATACGATGTTAATTAGAATCGTTATTAGTTTCGCAAGGTGTTAAACAAAACTTGCCTTGTCAATGTCCGAACACTTGCATGGGTATTACAGTTTTTTTTATAATTTTGCTTTTTTTTTAAATTACGGCATCGTGCAATAACTCGCTGTCAGTTCTAAATGCACCTTTACGGCTATGGTAAAAGAAGTTATTTCTCATTAATTGATAAGTGGCATTAAAATTGGTCCTCTTTAATTATATTATGACATATTAAGCGATAGTCTTTTGTTGTGGCGCTGTCTGTTGTTTGCGGATTTTCTTTAGGTGTATGGCAATGCTAAGCTATGACCGACGGATAGGTTGAGATGGGTTGCCAAAAACACGTAACGTTTTAAGCGCAAAACGTTTAATGCTACTAAGTTTGATTATTGTGACATATTGATATAAGATGGTGGGAGCTAGCCAGGCGGGATTAATACAAGCTCTATGACCAAGGAAGGGAAGAATTGATCTCCTGGGATCGGCTTATCTGAAACCAGACGACTTTAGGTTCTCTCAAAGGCATTGCCAAACTTATGGCATCTATCTTTACAGGGAAGAAGAGTGAAAGGATAGGGTTGCACAAAAGATCCCGATGGGTCGAAGTGTTACTGGGAGATGGAAACCTCAGCAGACGCCACTAAGGTAAGATAAGAAAAGATAAGCCCTAGTATCACCGAGTAAAAACACGACCTCCCACTGGAAATCGAACTCGGTACCTCTACTTCTGACACTTGGTATTAACAACTGTCATAGAGTTACAAAACCTAGGCAGCTACAAAGGAAAAACCAAGACAATTAAAAGCAAGCAATTTCTAAAGGCCAAGTTCGGTACGGATGCGCATAAGGCCGATGCCACACTTAAGATAAAGCCTGTCGTTAGCGTGTGTGTCGCCCGTGACGCCGCCATTTTAGCTATTAACTATAAAGCATAGCTTAATAGTGGGAAAACTGTGACGAAACGAACAAACACAAAATTGGTTTCACATATTATTGTTATATGGTTTTTTTGATGATCCAAACTGTGTTGACGCAATGGTGTCGTTAGGAGAACAAACGTATTTTGATTTTGACATGTTTTTTTTGTACTTAATGCCTTTGCGCAGAATGCATTTTAGCCGACAAAAAAGTTAGGAAATGATTTCGTTTTTAAAAAGTTTCAATGTTTAATAAAATGAAATAGGTAATGAGTGACGTTGTTGAATCATAATAATAATGATATTTTCTCCAAACCATTTGATTTTCAGTAAGGCGGGACTTTAGTATGTAAGGTGATTGCAGTGTTTTCCCAAAAATGCCAACATACATTCACGTTCACTTGCATGTAACGCGGATCTATTAATAAATTACCTTGATAATCGGATAGAAACAAAATTTCAAATATAAAAAAATTGTAACAATACTTACACATTTCCGCCAATAACATAATAATTTTACTTTGTTTATTTGAGTCTTATTTTCCATTGGAAGGCAAAGGGACATCGTGAACAGCGTTCTCATGTTTAAAAAAAGATTCTAAAAGTAATTTCTTTTTATTCGTAATATTGACAAGTCATGTAAGCTAGTGCGGCCTACTTTTGAGCTTTATCTTAAAGGCTAAATCGAACTATTGTTATGCAGGTCTACTCTTATTAATATTATAGAATTCGAAACGTGTAGCGGTGCTAGATTAAATCAAAACATTCTTTTATTATTACTCTGTTACTTTAACCGCGTATTTATAAGAGAAAAGGTTCTACTATTTTTCCAGTATTTCCTACTTTTTAAACTGTTATTTCTTATCTGTAAGAGAGTTACCTTGCCAAAGAGATCAGCAAACATAGCATACCTGCAACAAAAAAAAAACAAACGTTAAAAAAATCATCAAAAACAGACAACTATCAGATACAATCTAGCCAAGATTATGCTGGCCATAAATTTAAGGCCAATAAAAAAGCAATTTCAAACATCGAACTAATTCGAAAAGAGAACAACTACATAACCAAATTAATTTGAACTGTCGTTGTGTTCGTTCTTAACTTGGATTCGTCTACCTAAAAGGGGAGGAGAGGTCTTCTTGAAATGGTCGCTGACAAAATTTGCTTGGTCTCTCGAGTAAGTGTACTTCGGTTTGAACGATTATGGGAGATTCAATGGCAAGAAAGGGGGAGGTGGATCTTTGTTAACTGGACTAGTGTTCATGCAACCATGACGTCAGAGTTCGGTAACCACGCTAGATGCTTTATAACTTCACTATCTAGAGATTATCGACAAACTGTTGTTTTATTTTGCTTACAAAAAGATGTTATTCGTACTTGTGTATATACAGTTAGTTTTAACGAGTGAAGATTAATGTAATGTTATTTAATTATTTTTATGAAAATAATATGTTTTATATTTACGTTAAGCTCCAGTTAAAGTGATTTTAGTAGTAGTTGATCATAAATCAGTAGAGGTGAGCGTTATCTATGGTACTAAAGATGTCAGTGTTAAAAAGCAGGTTTTTAATATGTTTGCGTTTAATTGTTATGTGTAAATTAAGTATTATTATGCGTTTAGTATCACATTAAAAGTGTTTAGTTTAAAGGTGTTTGCGGTATCTTTAGAAACCAATAAGTCTACTTTCACCTCTGTCTATGTGTCAGATGGCGTATCCATTGACTCTGTCCATAGATATATTATTATGTATAAAAAGATAATCTACCACAAGCCTGGGAGCCTGTGTAGGGTTCCGTAGCCCATATCAATAATGCGGACTCTGAGAACAGTGCCTTTATGAACATTTATTTAACGTAGATACTACCGGTTTCACACACCTGACAACGTTATTTAAGTAGTTCCCATTGAGGAGTTTGTACTGCGCCAAGTACATTTTATAAGTTGGTCGACTGTTACTCGTAACCTTGTAAAGCCTCTTAGCTGTGACAGTTTTCCTTTTAACTTCGTCATATATACAACTACCGTGAATTTTTTCACGTATCCAGAAACAACCATTTGGCTGGCAGGGGGGGGACACTTGACTCTAACAAAATTTTGCACAAAGCTTAATAGATCACAAACGGATGCCTCAATCAAAAAACTGTTTTCACAAACCCGCAATATTTTTGAAATTGCTATCCAACGATACCCCACACTATGGGGTAGACAAGAAAAAAAAATTACATCCCCACTTCACGTGTTGGGAAGGTAACCTAAAAAAATATTTTTCAAAATTTTACTTCACCACTTTTTTGGCGTGATTAATATGTATATCCATGCCAAATTACAGCTCTCTAGTACTAAGAATATATGAGCTAGGCTGGTGACAGACAGACGGACATGGCGAAACTATAAGGGTTCCTTGTTGACTACGGAACCCTAAAAATGAAGGTACCTATGTTACTATTATAATTATGAGACGACCAACACCTCAGTCTCCCTGTGACAGACCATGCAAAGGGTTCTAGACTACAGGATAATCATTTAAAACAAATTAATGTGTAAAATAAACGCGGGTAGATCCGTAAAAGTCGTTTCATTTCAACAAGAGAAATCTTTTAGACGGTCTATCTGACACATAACGAACTAGAAAAAAGTACACTTCTTAAGAACACCCGTATCCCATGATGGACCCCTATAGCACCGCCACCTACTGGGTCCAATTGTAAATCTAAACCATCTAAGTTCCCATGGGTTTCACCAACAAGCCTTTCATCCGAAACACTATACGTTTTTTTTATGAATTTCTGTCACAAAATCATTTTGTGACCATGGGCGACACTAGTACCACCTACAGATAACTAAGCCAACCTTTTTTATAATAGAAACACTTGTACACGGTATAATAAGAGTGTTATCTACAGCTCAATTTCTCGACAACCAAACTCATTTACCAAACAATAAAACCTCATTGTTACAAAAAAAAAACAAAAGCCCATGACCCCACGATATTCAAATTTGGAATTATGAATGGCCAGTGGGTTCCCGCTTTCGTCCCTTCACATTTTTTCCAAATAGAAGAATGATTGATAGAAACCTGTGATGTCTTTTTTGTTATTACGTCATTAGTAGTTAATTACTTGTGAACTCGATCATTTGTAACCTTGGCTGGTTTGCTTGCAGTGCCAGTGGAGCGAGGAGGAAAGCTACCGTGGAGGAGGCATGTTTAATTGGCCCCAGTGAAACACCATAGACAAGATTACTGGGACGTCAAACCTATTTTGTGTGTAAATAATGATTTCGATGAATTAATGTTACATTAAAAATATATAAGATAGTCCACTAAAATGTCTGCAATACTCGTAACAACAGTTTTACAGAGTAAGATTAACACAGCTAAATGAATAATATATATTTTTTTTAAATTATTAATATAGCTTGTATTTTTAAAAAAAAGACCACGGTATAATGTTAAAAAAACATTTCAGTAGGTGTACTGACGCCTGCTCATCAACATACCACAAACTGTCAAATTTCCTCAATAGACTTTGAACTTTATGTTTTGAAGAAATTTGACAGTTTTGTGTAGGTTGATGTGCAGGCGTGTGTACCTACCAACAATCTATTTAAATTTAAATTTATACATTAGGTACTAGCTGACCGGGGGACCACCGTATCGCTTTGACAGTTTCCATGACAACAAAACAAACGAATCATTCGTCCGCTTAAGAACACCCGTATCCCATGTTGGACCCCTGTAGCACCGCCACCTACCGGGTCCAATTGTAAATCTAAACCATTCTCGAATCCACTTGAACACACATAGAAAATTTCATCCAAATCGGTCCAGCCGATTCAGTGACATACACACGCACAGAAGATTTATATATATATAAAGATAATTTACCTTAAACAATGCTTCGATTAGGCTAAAACAAATAAACTAGACTTTAAAAGTCAATTTATCGAAAATTATCTAAAAAAAAATTTGTTTTATTCATATTATTGGCTCAATGTTTGAGTTTAAATAATATCTTTAACAGCTACCAATAACTCCAACATCAAATATTTATTATTTACAAAAGTTTAATCTTTACCGAATTACTTTACACGTTTCAATCACAGTAAAAATTCTGATTGCTCCAATAAAAAAAATACATGACCCAAAATAGAGATTGCCACATCCAATTAGAAAAATATACTAAATGTTTTATTTGGCGCTGGCAATCTCGCAGGTGTAGTACGTATACTATGATTTATGGCAATACCAAAACAAATCGATCTATCTAATTGGATCGATTTGGATCCAACGGTTGGAGTTGCATAATGCTCAAATGAATGATTGCTTTATTGTTGAGAGAGTTTTGAAAGCCTAGATTTATTTAAAGACGTTATATGTGTGATTCGATGGAGCATATTTTTATTTAGCCTTTTTTATAAAAAAATATCCAAATGTCTTTGCTTCAACTAATGGTCCCAGGACCCCAAATTGTAAAAAAAATCGAGCGAGCCTTACAGTAGTCGCATATGATGTGTAACATTTGACATCTCACCTTAGTGATAAGCAATTTTAACATTATATTCTGAAAAAAATGGGTCAGGTTTTACATCATTTTATAACAACAAAATAAATACAGTAAATACTCATTAGAAGACATTTGACATTATTAAAATGACCTTTGATAGTCAAATGACACAATATGTCACATATAATAATAATATGTCATGGTCATAATATCGATTTTAAATTTACAAAATGGCACGTACTTTCGCGCTTGCCCGACTTCCTGTTACACTGTTACACTTACTTCCGTCCCATTTCACGAAATCACTCCCACAAATTGCTTATATAGAAAGCGAGCAGAAAGATGTTACACATCAAAAATGCATTTGTATACTAACACTTAATTGTGACTTGATTTCATTAAACCAAAAACTAAATCTGTGATAAATTTGTTTATTAAAAAGAGGTAAAAATTGACTGAATACATCAAACAAGAGTTTTCCAACATGCAGGCGTCTGCATGTTACAATACTCTTGTTAACAGTATTCAGTCACTATCACATGTAACGTTCAGCAAAAAACAAGCGTCAAAACATTTTTTACCCCTTTTTAATCATCAACCTATGCAAAACTGTCAAAATTTCTTTAAGAAACGTTCAACTATAATAATATGACACATAAAGACTTAAACACTTTTGATATAACATATAAAGTTCAAACTCTATTGAGGAAATTTGACAGTTTGTTTGACAGGTACGTCTGGGTACATATACGCGTGTAATTGTTATTTGTTAAATATATCCTACAAAAGTAAAGTAAATAGCTGTCCCACTGCTGGGCAAAGGCGTCCGTCATTGGAATCAAGTCATCATTACAATTGATGGGTTTAATCCCCACGCTTGCCAAATGTGGGTTAGTGATTACAAACACGTGCTAGTATCGACAATTCTGAAACACATTTTACCCGGCCTGGGAATTGAACGCGATCTTCGGGTATCGGGCCGACCTCTTTTTGCCACACTACCACCTATGCGAATATAAAAGTATATTATTATGGGCAATGCCAAGTATTCTGACCAAACGGATGTAAGAACATCGCAATATAACGTACGTGTTTTCCTTAAAGGAAAAATATCTAGTCTTTTTTATAGATATACATAATAACAACATTGCTTTACATTGCGCTCTATATTAATTTATTAGTGACAAACAATATTATTGCGCGTGAATGTTACTTTATAATAGAGAAGGGACAATCTCCTGAGTTTTTTTAACATCGATATATTGGAGAATGACTCCGCTCTACCCGATATTGAGCAGAAGCAGTGTCCAGATGCTCCACCGCTATATTTTTTTTTTTTGAGAGAGATTGCTGATTGCCTCATACGGCATTTTCAGCTCCACCGGGCTTGTTTGGGGGCGGCGAGGTATGTAAAGGGTCAAGCCGTGTGAAACGAATCACCTTCAGAGGTTTTCTAGAGGGAACGGCATCGCGCACTAGTGCGCGTCCTCGTGCCCTACTAGATTCTCCGAAGGGTTCGGATCGGATCGGGTCCACCGCTAGTGGAGCGGGGTTGTGCCTTCCTGCCGACCTCACGTTGCCGACCCGCAAGTTGCTTTTTCACATATCGTTTAAAGGACCCCGTGTTGTAGGAAGGATATACGTACGCAGATTTTAGCTCAAACACAAAGCTCAAAGGCTCAAAGTTTATCTTTTTACCTTTGTCATACTTATTAGTAGCTTATTTAAATGAGTTTGAGCAGAAGTCAATATTTCACATACTTATTGTAAAATTATAATTTTCGTCACAATCCAATTGTAAGAGCCGGAGTGGGTTGGGGACAGAAACATTAAAACACGTGTTCAGTCTATGGCAAAACAGTTTGCCTCGGTTTAAAAAAATTTAACCATAGACAAGCATTTTCAAAGTAGGTCTTCGCACATAGCGACATCGACCGTCGCGTTCACATAATTACAAGATTCCACGCCGTGGCATGTCAAGATGCAGATACTCCAGCCATAGTACTACCAACTAGCTACCGTCTTGAGCAAGCATCCGGTGCGTCAATCGAGCCAATATACCGACCAGTTTTGAAAGAACCACGCTGGTAAACCACACATCCCCTCCCACTTCGCCGTTGGCGGAAAACAGAGAGGGGTCAGGGGTCAAACTGTACCGGCAGTTTGTAACAACAACAAAAGTCACTTGAGCACATTACAGTTTAATAGGGACTTCCTACTTATGGGCCCCGAGCGCGGCGCACCGAGATTTGTTCCAATTTCAAATTTGATTTCGGAGGTCCGATTCTTCCTGGTCGCACGGCGGCGAAAAAATAAAAATAAACATGGTGCCATGGCTCCTCCAGGCTATGCGGCGAAAAGGTAGCATTGCATTTTTTGTTTAAGTTTCGAAGACAAAGGTCTTCTCAAAATTGAAAATAAAAAAACTCTGGTATAAAAGTTTATTACACTTTTTCGTTCATAGTAACATGAAAAACGCTAGAAGTAAAAGATTTTAATGTTAAAAAAGGAAATATTACAAAGGCAATACGAAGAAATAGATAAATTAATACAATACGATGTATCTCATAATATGTGATCTAATAAAACTTATAAGTATAACTCTATCCTACTTCTCGTTTATAAATAAGAAAGAGGCTGCCAATAATTCGAGGCCTCACACGAAGTTTATTAAAAAGCAATATAATGTCATTATCTAGGATATAAAAACAACATTACAGATGCCACGGTAGTCTGTGCACGGCGCGAACCGACTTGATACTTTGTAGTGAAGTGACCATTACCGTTCAACACAGGTGTAGCAGCAATTAATATTTTGATACTTTCAATAAAAGAATGACCGCTTAGTATCTATGTGGAATTCTACTATCGTAAAATGCTTCTATGTAATAATATCAACAATGTACTTATACTCAATAGGCATTGTAATTAACTTATACATTCATGAACAAATGTTTAAAAATGCCGTTACCGTGGTATTGTGGTCCCATCGGCGGTCTTAAAGGTCCTGGTTCTGGTCAGCTACCACTACGTAAGCACTTTCCCAATGTAGAATACAAAAATTGGGTGTTTTTTATCGCAATACCAAAATCACGGGTTCTTTTAAGTCCCCGATTGTATCCGTCTTGGTCCCCGACTTATCCATTTATAAATAACTACATTAAAGCTAATCTTGCTTAAAAATAAAACTGCTTTCAAGTAAAACAAGTTCAATAGCGCTAATTGTGACTGTTAAGTAATTTAGGATAAACTTCTTGAGACAGAGAAAAAAAAACACATTTTCAACTTCTGTTATTGGCAACACCTACCTATATCGTTCAGATTGAGACTACAGTAGTGTAAAAAGAGGATATATTTAAAAAAGTATGCTCGAACATAACGTAATGACAGGCAATTAAAAAGCCTGTGTAGGCACCAATGCAAGCAGCTAGAAGAGCTGACAAGTGCCCTTTAAATGGAACAAATAGGTTGATAGAGGGGAAATTGTGAATATTAATGAGGCGTCTACTGATAATGGAAGGAATTGTCTAGAAAAGACAGCGAGCAATTTATTGGTTTAGCGTCCATTTTGATTTTAACAGCATCTAAGTAATAACAGAAGTATAATATGTTTGTTTTTTGGTGGATTATGGTGGTCCAATTTCCGTATTCGCTAATTATTATTGTAAGAAGGCTTTAGTCAAGCAGTGGGATGTTTTGGAAGCTGAAGATGATGATGTTAGTTTAAGCTAAAATTAGTTATATTCTTTTTTTTTAGTTTAAAATAAAATGTTTGTCAAGTTAAGTGACCAATTTAAAAAAAATACCATTTTAGTTGGAAATTTTGAATAATGGCAATTTTATCTTTTTCTTTTTTTTAAACTTCTAACGTAACATAGGCTAACGCAACCACGGTTGGTGCACGTGCGCTCGATGCGGGTTTCCTAGTACTCATGTTTTTTTCTATCAAGTCTTGTCTAGGACACATTTTTTGCATTGTTCATAATATCATAGAGTAATATAGCGTTAGCGGTAAATGGATCGGGCAGAGAGACACATTCTATTGGTTGTCTATGTCGATACCATAAAGGTAGCAAACATTCCTAATTAAAAATTTCAAAGTTTCTCTTTTTACGCGCGCCCGGTCTGCGATTGTTAAGGTTAAGTAACTTCCGCATAGGCCGGCCACCTTCAATAATGTATCATCTCGAGCTCCTCCGTGTTTCGGAAAGCACGTTAAGTCGTTGGTCCCGGCTGCATTAGCAGTCGTTAACAACCACCAATCTGCACTGGGCCCGCGTTGTTTATCGCCTGTTCTCTCTGTGGTGTGTAGTGTGGAGATAAAGTAAGCTGGTGATAATCAAATGGTAAGTTAAAACGGCACGCAGCATTCTGCCTTTCATTGTACTGTGGACACAAAGTCATGGAAAAAACGCAGATGCCAACACTGGCCTTTATGTGTGTACGGAAAAAATAGATCGAACCTGTCTTCCCTACCCTTAGGTGATTACGAAAGTATTAGAGGGACTTATTAAACTTCAACTGTATAATGATGTTTCGCAGCCGCCTTCAAACGATTGTGGTAGTTAAGCAATTAACGACAGTGTCGGTGTCTAGATGGGTGATCAACTGATCAGAGTGCCTATTGGGAGATCGCGTTCATCATCTCAGTCAAATGACGTCCACTGCTGGATAAAGGCCTCCCCCAAGAATCTCCACAACTACCGGTATTGTGCTGCTCGCATTCAGTGGCTTCCCGCAAGGTCGTGGTAAAGGTTTGCCAGACCAGCTTGTTGGAGATCATGTTACCGAAAGTGAGTTTTTTCTTCTAAAGGCTTTCTAGCGTTAAGGGAGTGCTGCTCGGGTTGTTCCTTTTTCAATCCGATCCGATCTCCTCGGAGAATCTAGTAGGGGACAGGAACACGCTTGTGTGATCTCCTCTAGGGTTCGGATCAGATCGAGAGCGGAACCACCCGAGGGCACCTCTAAGAACATATAGTTTTCTTGCGCAAGGTCGTGCGACACCATTTTGTAACCCAACGGTCGGTAAGGGGTGTCAGTATAAACTTTAAATCGTGTATAGCAGGGTTGTCTACTAGAAACTGTTAAGGATGTTTCGATCACGGCTTGAGGCGTCAAAAAACAATACTTTGGACTTTGTAGTTAATTTAAGTAGGTACTGCAACCAATCAAATTAATAAAGGCAAAACATCCAATGTCGGACGTGCAAACAATGCTGTTAACTTAACGATTTTTAGCGTGTTCACGCCTCTAACGGATTATCATTGTAGGTATAAAATGTTTTTGTTTTGTTTATATAATTTTAACGCAAATTTTGTTGCGAAACAATTTACAAAAACACAAATGTTGAAAAAATAGTGTTGAATAATTTTGGCGAGCTGGTTAGAACCACGATAGCTCAATTGGAAGAGCACCTGACCCAGTATGTCAGAAAGGTGCAGGTTCAAATCCTGCTCGTGGACATTTTTTCAACATTTGTGTCATTGTAGGTATATTTAGGCCGCGATATCAATTACTAAGAGGTTTTTTTGAAAAAATAACTTATTTTTCAACAATTAGGTATTAATGTAACATTGGGCATAGATATAGATCCTTAAGTAGGGTAAAGGCACCGGTGTTCGATAGGATCCAGTGATCCACACTTTAATTACTTTTTTTTTAGTTGATGGCTTCGTGCGATTAGCACATTTAGCCAGTGTCAAAGTAATTTTTCTTGCAAGTAATACATAAATATTCAATATTTCCTTCCAGTATGATGATGATGAATGATAATAGAAATGAGAAGTGAGAAACGATATACCCTCCAACCCCTCGAGTATCTCACTAAAGATGTGGGGCTTTACTAGTTCCTCGGGCGGACTTCTTGAAAGAATTTGAAAAGTTAAGTTGCACTGTTTTGTTACATTTGCCAACACTCATGCGCACTCACGAACACTTAACGGTTAATAATCCACCATTATTTCACATTAATATTCGATTTATCACAAATTTTAAAAAATAAAACAAAACCGCTGACATGACTCTTCACTTTCCGCCAAGAAGTCTTCAATTACTTTTTGTTCTTTGAAACGAATCAGCTTCGGAGGTTTACTAGAGGGAACGGTGTCACGCACTAGTGCGTGTCACCGTACCCTACTAGATTCTCCGAGGGGTTTGGATCGGATCGGACTGTTGACGAACACTGGTGTCACTTCTATATACTGTACTTTCTATTTTATATGTCAATTTCATATATATTGACTATTAATAAAGTGTGTTACGAATCATCTAGAATAACTTTATGTTTTCATAAGCTTAACCGTGTGATTGATAGTGGCAAACAAAACCCGTTCCTGAGAGCTGGTGGCACAGAATATTATGCATATTGTGCGCGAGTCGACATAGTTATATAACTATCAGTATACAACCTTGCTCACAACTATATCGTGTGAAAGTTACAAAATATTAGGAATTAATGATGGAGATTTGTGGACGACTTTATTGTTACAAAATAAAGTACACTCAATTACTTTTCATTGTTATTAGAATTACATTAATTTACTACTAACACATAATTTTTGATGCAACAATTCCTACTTTACCACAATCGACATTAAAAAAAAAAGGAATATTTTGATTTTACTCTACCAAAAAGATAGTTTTCATTTTTAGTCTGTAGCATTTCAAATTAGGAACTGCTTTCAAAATGGCCCCCGGACTTCTTGGCGGGAAATTGAAGAGTCATGTCTGCGGTTATGTTTTATTTTCAAAAAATTGTGTTATGTCGAATATTAATGTGAAATAATGGTGGATTATTAACCGTTAAGTATTGGTGAGTGTGCATGAGTGTATTGTTTATTCAAATGTTTAACTTGAAAGAAAAATTACTTTGACACTGGCTAAATGTGCTAATAAAGGAACTAAAAAATTAAAAAAATTGCCCCTCAATTTTGTGCGGGAATCCGCCAAGGTAAAGGTACAATACTACACCCTCCATAAACTATAGTGGAACTGCGAACTGCGTGCGGTGCATGTAACAACATAGTATATAACGACATGAATGGAGCGGGCGGTTCCCGTGGCCCCGATACTACGCTGTCAAGGGAACAACTCTAATACCGCGGTTTTTCTCGTAACTTGAGTTTTTTAAAGCTATTTGGTACATAAAAGTATTTTATCGAGTTTTGATGTTAATGTCATTGTCAATATTACTGAACTTATAAAGCAAAGTTATTAAGGAGGCTAGCACGATAGGGAACCATAATGATCAGTAGATAATTCAAGTTATCTGCTCCAAGATGACCTTTTTCAGTTTATTACCCTAAAGTTGTCTTTTTTTAGCTACTTGATTTAGATGGTACCTAGTCGAAAACACTAAAAATTCGACAGGGGAACCAATGTGTATGTTGCTCAATTGCAAGAACAGTGGTCCTTATTGCGGGAGGTCGTAGGTTCGATTCCCACATGACGCAAGAGCTATTTTCGATTTAAATTCGATTAGGTGTACTTCTTAAATAGCAATTTAGATGTACCGTCATTGCCCTGCTATTCCTGAGATTCTCAAGATTCGTTATTCATTATTTTTTTCGTATTTTTCTGTCTAGATGTCTTCGCTGCGTCTCAGCCTGCAAGACGCAACACGTTTAAAAGAATGGCTTGATCGAACATTGCGCAGGACAAGGTTGATTGACGGTAAAACCTACAATCATGGCCACAGCAGCTTGTTTACTTTTTCATAAAACATTAATTACATTTGAATAACGTTTCATTAGGTACCTACTCCATTTCCTTTAACATTCAATGCATATTAACTGTGCATAAAGTCCTTTTATGTATATCTATAATTATTCTAATAGCTTGACGCAATTAGTTTACATTCATTTTATTAAGTTTTTAGCGTTTCTAATAACATTCAGTTATACAATATCAGCTATTTTAGTTCTTACAGTAGGTCTCATTCTTAAATTTTTATTAAAGCAATATTAAAGTGATCGCATAAATACCAAAACATTGACTAAGTGACAATTTTGAACCTTACAGCTTAGAATCCAACGTCCTTATTGCTTTATCATGTAAATCTTGTTTGCAATATCACGTGCTCGATTTCTGGCAAGTCCCTACGTAAATTGTGAACTTTTTTGTCAATGCCAACTAAAAGTCAGTGTCGAAAACAGGTTGCCTTACCCTACATAAAAAGAAAACATACCACTTTCTCTCGAACTTATTTCTGCGTTTCGTTCGATACGTTAAAGGCACTTTACAATTTGTTTATTTATATCGAATTCTTTACGCGTCATCGAAAACGAGGTCTTTATAACGTCGGCCGAAATCAAAGGAGTTGAAACGAGGTTCAAACTTTTTGGTAGACCTTTTTATTAATTTAATTTGTTGTAACCACTCTTTGTATACCATGTTCGTTTCTATTTGGGCGCCATCTTGTTCTTTTGTTATTAATAGAAGATTTTGCTTGATTGTTTTCGTATTAAAATTAGGTGATTTATAGTTTTTTACAGGCCATAAGTTTAGTAAACTTTCTGGCATAGACCGAACATTATTTAGAAGATTTATTTTCATTTTATATGGTCAATGTTTGCAAAGACAATGGATTTTAGTGTTTTTATGTACCTGCTTATATTTTTATTCTTATATGCACAGAAATTACGTGAAACAAAAGCTTTGTAACCCCTTTTAAGCACATTCGGTGTAAGGGGGAGTGTTTTGTTATAGTTAATGTTCATAATGAAAAGGAGTACAGAAAGATAAAATGTATGTAGGTAATTATATGTGTAATTACATCGTATAAACTTTGTTTATTTAATTGTGTTTCGACCACTGGGAAATCATAAGTATGTAATTATTATTTTATTGATCCTTTAGTTTTGAGACCCACCGTAGTCCCTTTAAAAATGGGTCCTTCCGCCGCTCAATCTCGTTTCGCACCACATTGTATATTATATTGTATAACCGTCCGTCGAATTACAAAACAAAGAGACTGCAGAAGGCAAGGTTCATACAAACGCGCTCGAGCAACGCACGCATAGACAACCTCTCACGGACACGGAATCTCGCAACAGTTGCGCTCGGCCTGCTGTTCTCTGTTCTGAGGGTCTTATATTTATGAGGATATTGAGGGTATTTATTTATTTATATAAAAAGACAATACAAACTTACAGCTATATTTATACACAGCCAACACGCTTTAAGGCTAGGATATTACATCAAATAAACACTAAATCCATAACAAATTATTATAAGTAACTAAGGTAAATGTGTTTCCTTAGTAGGATGGGTATAGGATCTACAAATATATCGGCATCCTGGACTTTTGCGAGAAAGGAGTTAAGGTGGCAGACCGCTCGGGCGCTGGGACTGTTGCAAGCATGTCGCGTGCATACCTTCTGCGTCTCCTTGTTTTATGTTTGAGTCGAGTGTGTGTACCGTTGCATTTTTTATCGGCTCCTACTATCAGTACGATTTTTTGCTCGTCGCCAACGCAATATGCCGCCGAGCGTGACAGCGAACGGCAAAAAAAAACGCGCATTTTTTTGTTATTCATAATTTAATTTTTAGTTCACCTCAGTCGGCGAAATATTAATTGCTCTATTTCGATTGTGATCGCTGATTAATAACGGGTTTTGGCTTTTAATTGTGTTTGTGTTTTTACATAAGTTTCTGGATGTTATCAGTTAGATAACCGGACATTTTACTTTCAGTTTTTTTAACATTAGATTGGCAACTGAGTCCGCTCTACCTGATGATGCTCTACAGCTGGTGCAGCAGGATTGTGGCTCACTGGCCGTCCTCGCAAGCTGCTTCTTAACACCTCGTTCAAAGGATCCCATATGTTGTAGAAAGAAGGAATAATCCATTTTATGCTAGTGCGACAAAGAAATGATTGAAATCTCATTTGAGGTGATCGGGCCTATGAGTGTTGGGTTTTAACGACTGCTTTCTTACCGCAACATAGGGACCAACGGCTTAACGTGCCTTTCGAAGCACGAAGAGCTTAAGGTATATTAATTAAGTCACCCATTTAATGACCCAGCATTGCTAAGTTTAAAGTAATCGCTGACACCGAGACATCCAAACCAATTTTATATTGAACAAGAATAATATCTCGTAAGACTAAACTTTATAATCAATTTAGTCAAATGAGGAAATCCTGTTGTTCATACGAGGCATTCAGAGCCAGATTTTAAATATCGTGGAAAGACTAGAAATTAAAAACTAAATTGTGCCATAGTACCAAGGAGGTTTGGACTTTTTGGCGGTAAAGTGAAGGAAGGTTAAGACAAGCCCTCGACCTTTTTAAGGAGCGATTTTTTTACGCCAGTTGACAAACGAGGTTGCATAGCAGGCGTTGATGTGCTGGCTGACCCTTTAAAACCTTTGTACAATGTAAATCAAAAATTTGCGAAAACGTGAATTGTCTGTTTGGTATGACATTACGCCTATCCTAATAAATAAAAAGTTGAATGAGAGCATTATAAAACTCTTTGGTTATGTGAGCCTACTTTTTGGTAAGGTATATTGTTTTTAATAAAATCTTTAAATAAAACCTAACCTATGAGGATCGCATAGGACTGGCTAAGTTGGCGTGTTAAATGGGAGGCTGTAGGGGACCACGGGCTAAAAGGATGGATATTCATTTTGTGAGTGGCTACCAAATACTAAGCTACTTCCAATAGCTTTGCTTTTAATTGTATAAATCTAGTAGACGTGTTTTTGAAAGAAAGATGAAGAAGCAAAAAGCGTTTTACTAGCCACCTTCTTTGGTAATTTATTTATTTTTAATCACACTCTAAATCTGTCGTTAAGTATATACTCTATCGTAGAGTTGGCTGACTTTTCTTTAAGGAGGCGGGAATATTTGCTCGAAAGAAAAAGAAAAAGGAAAACTTTTATTAGCAAAAAGTTTTCTCGCCAAAACCGTGAACGCAAGTAGGCCGCACTAACTAAAAAATGTTATTCACATTTTTTAATCAAACATAAAGGAATTATTGAACGATAAATCGCGGGCCGGGGCCGAGAGGAGGGCGGCGGCGCTTTTTATTTATTAATTTTCGCATCTTACGAACGAACACTTAGGTACAGACACATTCACACCAAGCTCCGTGTTAAATCACACCGAAGGGAAGCAGAAAGAAATTAAGTTAAATTAAAAATCTTTACTAGAACACACACAGTTGCATACTCCACTCCGAGGTGGCATAGATAACACCAGTGATGGGTTAGCCGATCGCCTGTTGTGCGAGCATTTTGGAACCCTTGTCCCTTAGTAGGCTCCCACGACATGCACGGGAAGTTAGGCAGCTGATACATAACTTTCACGTCCCAAATCAGAATAAAAAAGTAATATTTATTACAGTTTAAGATTAGCAAAGCGTTCGGCCAAATATCCGGAGGTTCTAAGTTCGATTGCTGGTCAGGCAAAGTGTGAAGGCATTCATCGAAGGCTTGGCTCTAAATTAAAAGAGAAAGTCGTCGTGACCAGCTCATTTCATGTCACTGCTGGGGCACGAGCATTCCCTATAGATGGATAGGGAGCACGGGCCACAAACCACCAGCCCAGTGCGGATTGGTGGTTGCTAACGACTGCTAATGCAGCCAGGACCAACGGCTTTACGTGCCTTCCGAGACACGGAGGAGCTCAAGATGATAATACATTTTTGGACACTCATCCTTTGCGAAAGTTGCATAACCTTAGGACGCGGTAGCCGCCGCACCATCGAGCTCATCAGTATAGTCTTTTATTTACTTTTACTTATCAAACATTAAAAAAGTTTATAATAACAACGACCGTGTTACAGCACTGTGTGATTGATGCCTGATCGAACGTTGGGTGTGGCTTGCGTATTTATTAAAACCTCTTCATTCGACAGAAAAAAAATCAAAATAAAGATTTCCTTTAACTCGTCCCTCTTTTTATCTTCAGACTTTGGAAGAACTCTTTACAATTTATTAATTAAAATGTGTAAAAAAATTCTAAGTAATATTATTATGAAAGGTTTGTTCATAGAATATCAGTGTTATCACACATCATCATCATAAGTGATGATAAGACCTTTGCCTTAATTTTCAACTACTGAGGAACTGGCTATCTTATCTCGAACTGTCTGAACAATGCAACAACTGTGCTACTAATATTGATGATAATAATAATATAATATAATAATAATAATACTCGAAAATGGTCATGCAACGCTCTACTGGGATCGCTCTATCATTACGGACAGGACTATTGTCCGTAAAAACTAGACAGGTAGACCTCAAGCCCTATTAACAACTAAACGGACCTACCGTATATAGGAATTGAACCTGAGAACTCTCGCTGTGACCTGTGATCGGTGGTAGGTATAACAACATTAACAACTACACCGCAGAAGTTAACTAAGACTAAAGTTAGTCTTAAATATTCTTAATTTATATCAGCTCTAACTAAAGTCTCCTGCGTTGATAATTTTACTGTAAAGTCAGAGAGCCATATTTTTTTTATTAAAATCTCAGTTATGCCGGCCATTTCATTGCTAGTATTGTTTGTTCAACTTAACTCTTTCCACGTAGGTTATGTATCGACCTTATAAAAAAACTCACTACACTTAACCAGTAAAACCATAGTTCAAAGTTCAAGTTTTAAGTTACCCAATGATACCAACATTCACTTTCTGTGACCGCTTTAATAATTATATTTTGTTTTTAAGTCGACAGGAAAAAGTTTCTTACACTCTTGATATTTATCCTCCTTCGAGATCGTGAGGTTAATGAGGTGCGGAAACGCATCAACTTTTTGGTTAATATTTTGTGTTTTAATTCTGACTCTATGTTAGATTTGGACATTTTTTAATTTTCGAATTTCAAACTAGTTAATTGTAGGAATCAGTATAAAAAAAAAAGAAATAAAAAAAACTTTCCTACACTCACACCAATTATCTAGCCCAACAGACTTCTTTATGAAACTCGTTAAATGGTTACTAGACAACGGATAAACATACTTAAAATACTTAAATACATGCTTATTATACATAGAAAACACCCAGACACGAGACAAAAAAAAAAAACAATAATTTCTAAATTGACCCGACCGGGGATCGAACCCGGGACCTCAGAGATGGCGACACCATGAAAACCGGTGTACAAACCACTCGACCAAGGAGGTCGTCAAAGTATAGATACCTATTTTTTCTTTCTAGCACGTGAGCGTATGTAAAAAAGTAAGTCTTAACACCTTAAACGCCATACGTCCGACAAACAATTGAATTTCTATTGTGTCTGGGCCCGGCGGCGGTCAATGTGTTAAAAACTTTAACCATTTCTTGATTTGATTTCAATACAAGTTTGTGTAACCTAGAAGGTGTAAGAACCACTCAATCAATGACGTCATAATTCGATACAATTTCTATGAAAAAGTTTCGGCAGTTTGATTTATCTATCTATATAAATAAAAATGAATCGCTAAATGTGTTGCTAATCGCAAAACTCGAGAACGGCTGAACCGATTTGGCTGATTTATTTTTTGTTGTATTGATGAAGTCCGAGGAAGATCATTATGGAGAGAAAAAACGGAAAAAATACGAGGAAAATAGTAAAAACAACAAATTTCTTTTTCCATACAAACCACTCTCTATTGGACCGATTTAAAAAATCTTTCACCATTAGAATGCTACATTAGCGCTGAGTAACATAGGCTATATAAAAAAAAGTCTACCCCTGGGAAGCCGGGACGGGCCGCTAGTTTCTAATAAGTTTCTATATTGACTTACAGCCATTTCATCCATTCTCTTTGTTTAAATTTTATTGGCTAAAAGTATTTTTATAAAAATAAGAACTAGGAGAGGTCTATGTCCAGCAGTGGACTAGTATAGGCTGATGATGATAATGATGATGATGAAGAACTTTTGATAAATATCGTATTGCTTTTAAATTACAACCCAAATTTGCACATATTTTTTAACAAAAAAAAACTATTTAACTTCTTTATTCTTACAATTATGTCAATTAATTGTAGATTCAGTCACATCCGGGGTTTGGCCATTGCATAAGTCGCTTAGCAATCTCGAACGTTGTCTGAGCGTAGAGTTACTCCCTTCTTACTATGCCGCAAACGATATTAAGTCGATGATAAGCAAGTTATCGATATCTCCTTCATTATCAATTCATTTTTGTGTATAATTTATGCGATTCTTAATGCGAAACCTGTTTGCGCTAACCTAATTCTCTCGGTTTTATAATTTTGAACTACTATATTTAACAGCTAGTTTTGTTGCTGTAATTGCTATTTTTTATATGTAAATTTAATGAATATTACTTAATATTGTAGTCAATTAACAAAACGAACGAATAAGTTTTACAAATTGTATAATTTTTGTTTTGTAAGGAAATAATTTTGTTACATAGTACTTACCTAGCATTGTTTTGTACAATTTCTATTTGTTTAAGGATTCATGTAAAAAAGAGCGAACCTTTGGCTTTATGAAGGTCTTGCGTTAGCCCGTTGTGTTAAATTATAAATTAAAAAAAAAAATGAGACTGATACTCTATGGTTGCATACTAAAGGTGGTGACACACCATGTCCCACAAACGTCACTCAAGAATAGACTTGTACGCGTCATGCGAAATGCAGATAGGCTATTTTGAAATTCAAATGTGGAACAAAAAAAGAACCAAGTATTTTTCCTATAAAGGACGTTTCTATATACGAAGTACTAGGAGCGCATGGAAGAAAAGAAGTACCAACAAATACTTGGAACCAAGAAAACAGTGCGCTAACAAGTCGCACACACAACCACACCGTGACAGACACAGCTCAAAAATCTATAGAAAAGCCGAACACTGTGTCGTTTGTTGTAATATCGGCGAAGTAAACGTTGATTGCCTTGAAGGTGCTCGGATGTGCTCCGTCTCGCTCTAGCATGCGGCGTGACGCTATTTCCATCCCGCTCCAATCGTTACGCAAAACAAGACTTTTAAAGAATGCTGGTGTGCTATCGATTGATGTCTGTGCGCTTTTTAATTGCAATTTAAATATTCCCTTTTTTGTGTGAAACAACATGAAAAAAGACAATTTCATTTACATAATAACAAAGAGCGGTATGGTCCGCAAAAGTCGACGATCGATAATGCATTTATTAATAAAATAACGCAACGGTGGCTGAATGGCAAATAGCTCGGACTGGCAATAGGTCCTGAGCTTAATTCCCAGGTTGAGAAAAGTGTGCTTCGGATGTTTTCGATGCATAGCCCGGGTTTGTGATCACTAACCCGCATTTGACAAACATAATGATGAAGCCAATACCTATGAGTTGTAGCGATGATTGATTTCAATATGGAGGCATTTGACCATCAGTGGGATAGTATATAGGCTAGATACTAATAAAATATAAAAATGACATAGTATACTAGCAAAGATTCACATAATATAATAGTAATAATAACACAGTTTTATTATTTATTAGCTTCTTAAACTATACTCAAAAGTAGTGATTAATTATTGGTTTCATTATTATTTGTATTCTGGTTTTGATCGGCGACTTTTTCAAATGACTGTAAAATAAAACTTAAAAATAAAATAGTGACGTCACAGTATGCTAATCCCATACAATTTCCATTCAAAATAATCGTTTTGACAGTTGTCAAAAAGTTTCTATATTGACTAACCAGTCAACTACCCAATTGGTTAAAACTAACTGTCCTTACGATTACAGGTAACCACAGCGTGCATATAATGGTAGATATAATTCAAATTAAAATAATTAAATAAACATTCAGTATAAATTACATACTAAAATCAATAAAATGGGATAAAAATAAAATTAAAATATTTAAAAAAATGTTTGTCAAAATTTTTTACCAATTAAACTATTATGGGACAATATTATTTTGACCCCAAGTTTCATGTAAGTGCTTTATACAAATCTGTCATGAACACTAAAAAAAAACGATAAACAAAAAAACTATACCATCCCAAACGAAATCTCCTGACCGATTTCGGCCAAAGCGTCTGTATGCACTGGATAGGCACATCTTCTTAGTGTGGTAGGCTTCGCTGCTCCGCCCTTAAATGTGCTCTTAGTAGCTAAACCACACATTAGAGCTAACAGACCGGTTACAACATCACAATTTTGCAAAATAAAAAATATTTTTTGTAAAAAAAAAACTGCAAGCATATTTTCAACTTTACCCAGTATTAAGCATGGCTGCAAAAAACAGGTTTTTTTTATTGCGTCATCGTTTTCTAATTAACTAGTTAGGTGGTTTTAAAGGGCAAAGATGATATCGCAAAGATATAACAGATAAAATAAGCATACATAAAACATTTAGCCGCAAACAAGAAATTTCATTTATTCCAATTACGTAATATGACATTATAGTATGGCACCAGTCCTCGACTAAAACTATAGTGATCGACATTCTTTCCTTTAATCATTATAAAGACAAACCAGTTGCCGACCCCTAGCAACTGATTTGTCTTTAGCAATAATTGAATACAGACCCGCTGGTTCCTCGCTGCTTTCATATCGTAATTTCAATGATAATCTATGTTATTTTTGGCGAAGAAAACTGTGTCGAACACTGCGCTTATAGTGTCGATAATTGGTGTATTCCTAGTAAGTATTTTGAACATCATCTTTCGTAGCGCATTTCACCAGCCACCGAGGAACTGGCTACCTTATCTATGACTGTCGGAACAACAATGCTACTAACTGGCGGTAGCTAGCCAGGCGGACTAATAACAAGCTCTCGCACCAATTAAACAAGTAGTTTTATAACAAGCCAGGACTTAAATAGGTCATACATAACGCAAGATTAGAACCCGTCGAAGCGCATACTTCATCCAGTACTCATAAGACTAGTGTCTCAAGAGTGTTGTCCATTACTAATAGTCCACTCCCTATTTTCCAGATGGGTGACCGGAGCTGTCAAGTGCGTTAACTTCTCATCGTACGAAGAGTACAACTAGCAGTTTCCACTTTTTCTGCTGCTTGCGTAAGCAGAGTATATAGTAAGATGATCAAGCCGTGAACCATAACGGGATTCTTACAATGTTTTTTTTATCCTTGGGGGAGGCCTTTGTCCAGCAGTGGACGTCTTTTGGCTGAGATGATGATGATGATGATTAATCAATATTTCAGCACAGTTGCATGCGCCATGATCACGGAGTTACGAAAACATATACCCGTAATAACTTCTATAATAAACATGGTAAGAATCCAATTAATAATTACTCTAATACAGGTGACAATGATAGTTTAAATAGTTAAATCACAAACCATCAAGCTGGCTCAATGCGGTTAGGTGGGATTCAACGACTGACGGTCTAACGGCTAACCTATCAGTCGACCCTGCATAGCGAAAGACGCTTAACTTGTAAAATCTTAAATTTAACGCGCAAGCCACTGCGCCATCAAGCTCAACTTAACCCAAGACTTTTAGGTCTGGGTCCGGTGATCTTACAACTATACCTAAAAGGTAGTAAAGTGAGAACGGTATCATAAGATGTTATAGAAAAGATATGCTGTATCATAAGACGTGTATTAATTGCAGGAAGTTAAGACATATAGCAAGCAACTTAATATTATGTAGATATAGTTCATGCATTACGCATGCAAGTAAGAATGCTATAAGTCATCAAGTAAGGTCGGTAAAAAAATCTTTATTGCATTTTTTTTGTATAATTTGAGTATTTTTTTTAAGTGTTTTTTTTTTAAAAGCTATATGTCGCTATAACGTTAACAAGACTTTCAAAAAAAAAGGAATCACAATAACTCTTTTAGATTTTAAATAAAATTGGTATACTGTATTTCACATCGTATTAATTTTATATAAAAAGGATTCTATAAGTTTGTTAAATTACCTGCTATTTTTAATCATAACTTTGTTAAACGAATTTATTTTATGGAAATATATCTTTACTGCTTTAAATTGATGGTACAGTAAGGAATATTCGTTTTATCTATATATTTGCACACTAAACGTTTAGTAGGTACAAAAGCACAGGCGAACCTGTCACAAAAAGGAGATTTCATCCAGCGGACCATGAGAGCACGGTATTAAAGTAGCTAGCTCCATTTTTTTGCTAACGTTACATAATTTTTCTTCTCAAACTCATCTAAGTAACACAAACTTAACGTCACCGTGACTCATGCTTTAATCCAATTAGCATTGTAATCAACGACGTAAATCTTTAAATCAGTTAAAAGTTCATTACCAACCTAACTGTTTATAAAAAACACTTGCGTTTTTACTAAGCTAAGGTTCAAAGTCGTAAAACTACTTTCGCAACTTACGACTTTGTCTATTGCACGTCATAACTGCATTGCATTAGAAATTAGAATCTTTAACTTCTAGATTTTTTTGAGTGTACCTACAGAATTTTTTAATAATATTTTTAACGATATTTTGTTAATTAGGTGTTAGTTTGTGTATTTATAATTTTATAAGACAAGGTGTACCTAAGTAATAGATTTACTCTAAGTGAACCTAAACGTATAAACAAAAATAAATAATTTTAATTAATTATTATTCTTTAGCCCAAAGCATCGTATACTATCAACCTTCTTAGTAACGAGCATAAACAATTCATAATGCACTTATAAACATTAACACGAACAAGGAAGTTTTAAAAAGAAGGCTGCATGCATTTGCTCTCAGTTGCAATTACCACAGTAACCTTTAAAAAGTATAAAATGTGCCAGTCATACCGTGAAACACTTTTTAAAATTATTATTAAACCTCCGTTTTCCAAGTCACGTTCAGAATTAGAAAGATACATATCAGTTAATACAATTATTCGTGTGTAAGTGTAAAACTTATATGATGCATCAACATTATAATTTGCAACATTATTGCGATGACATAAATGAGTTTCATTTTTTGATTTTGTTTTCAATACACCAAAGTAAAGGAGACAAAAAGAAACAAATACCGTCTTATTACAAGACGTGGACTATCTTTGGTACGGGGTTTAGTTCCAGCTTTAAATCTTGGACTAACGAAAACTTTATTACGAAATCAATCTTTTCTCTAGTCCGTGGACTTTCTATGGTACCAAAGATAAACCCACGTGACCCCTAGTTTATCAAACGACTAAATATGGCTGACTACAATTATAGCTCAGAAACGTCTAACTATCTGTTTTGACGTTAGCGTTGATTTTATTTTTATGGATTGTACTAAGATTTTAATCATTATAACAATAATAGCATTGACAATAATTATTATTTTCACTCATCGAAGTAAAGATCCAAAACATTGCAGGAATAATTTTTTTTTTTTTTAAGTTTAGTTTGTTCCTTATGGAACCGGCTAAGGTCATAGACCTTGCTGCCATGTCATTAGTTTCTTAATTTCATTGTAATACATAAATAAACAATATTGTATTGATGATGATGAATGATAATAGAAATGGGAAGTGAGAAATGATATTACCCCCCAACCCCTCGAGTATCTCAGTAAAGATGTGGGGCTTTACTTAGTCCTCACGCAGACTTCTTGTGAGAATTTGAAAAGTAACATTGCACTGTTTTGTTTCATTTGCCAACACTCATGCACACTCACGAACACTTAACGGTTAATAATCCACCATTATTTCACATTAATATTCGACATAACACAAATTTTAGAAAATAAAACAAAACCGCAGACATGACTCTTCACTTTCCCGCCAAGAAGTCCGGAATAATTTTTAATGTTTCATAAACGTCAGTGTCAGTAGCATAGAGGAGTATATAGGTAACGGGAATAGAGAGCTCTCACGGAACTTTTTTGCATGTTTTATTTGATGTGTCAACAATCGCCATCTACATTGACATAAGTAGTATCAAAAAACAATTCTGATTATTTGTATCATATTTTAATCTTGCATAATGATTTCTTAACTCTAAAGAAAGTATCAACATTCTGTGAAACAAAACGGCGTTTTGTATGATGCTTGTATGAACGAATGAAAAGTGGTTTATTATCTGTGGATAGCATTCAAACCATGGACGAACTATGGTACTATCTAGTCCTCGGAAGGTCTTCGATTTGTAATAAAACACATTTTAATCCTCGAACTAACTTTGATACCGTAACATACCCAGACCACGTAGTCTTGGTCTAAACCACGACCACAGTAGATTTTTATAATAAGACGGAATGAGTTTTTGGTATGATTTGAAATTTTGTGTACTGTGATCTCCAAACTCCAGCATGAAGGTGGCACTAAATAACTATAGTAATGGTCTTTAATTCGATGTCACTTGTGTATGTAAATCGATCCATAAGTGAATATAGCTCGCACTCAGCATTCAATCTCCTGATCCGATCCAACCCCTCGGATAACAGCGTGTGCGTGTACCCAACGCTTGCATGATGCCGTTCCCTCTAGAAACCCTCTGACTGTGTATCGTTTCACACGGCTCGACCCTTTAAGTTTCTTGCTGCCCCCAAAAAAAGTCCCAGTAACGTTGAAAATGCCGCATGAGGCAATTAAGCAAACCGTCTCAAAAAAGTAAAATTAAGAGAATACGTTTCTCGTTTTTACAACTGAAATAACATTGCAGTAATACAGTAGATAGGACCCAGGAGGTAAGCTCTCATACATCTGGTTTTGTTAATTCTTCCTTTCACATTCAATCCATTCTCCTGTGGAACGCGCTGCCTCTCGAAATCAGGATGGCTACGAGTCGTGATGCTTTTAAAAAGAAAGTCCGTGAGCTCTTGTTTGATAGAACCATGGCAGAATCATCTCAGTAACGTCCTATTTATGTTTATTTATTGTAGTTTACGTATTTACAATACACATATATGTTTATGTATATATAATATTTATGTATGCATTACTTAGGTACTTACAATCATATATCTTAATTGCACCTACCAATGTTATCTCTGCACCACCCTATGGTTGACTGGTATAGAATGGCTCAGGCATTAAGTCCGCCATGTTATATTTATGTTGCAAAAGTTTAAATAAAATAAGCCTAATTCATACCGCGCCCGAACAACTCACACATAGACCGTTCTCGGAACAGTTCGGAGCAGTTGCTACGAGATTCCGTGTCTATGTGTGCGTTGCTCGAGCGCGTTTGCATTAAGCTTACCTTCAGCAGTCTTCTTATTTTGTGTCTGAGAGCCCTGAGAGCACATGTTAAAGCCCCTGATGAAATCCCCTCAACATCAGGTAAGATCAGGGTGACCAATCGCTATCCCGTAGTAAAATAAACCGTAAAGTTAAAACTACGTCTCCATCATATGGTGGAGATGGTATTTTCAAGTCTAACAGTACCAGGAATGTTTTGACTCGCGCCCAGCGGAGCGTATCACGTTTTTGTACGAAACTGACGTATCCGGCGTGTCGGCGACACACGACACGCGACATCCGAAAACGCGTCTCGAGATATGGTTAATAGAGTTTTATTTTTTGGTTTTGCCATGTTAAGCTAGAGTGAAATAAATGTTAATTAAAGTGATTTGGTTTGCAATTTAAAATAACCTTTGAGATGTATTGAAATGTATAATAAACGCAAGTAAATCAGTAAAAGCTGTATCAGTTCAATGCTGAGTGCTAAAAAACAATAAAGTGACTTTAAACAAAGTTAAATCCTCGCTTTTAAAAAGAGCAGTACATTTTGTAGTTTAGCATTTTTTCTTTCCACTGACGACAAGCTAACATTATACATTACTGATTAGCAAATTGCATAATAAAACTTGTATTCAAAACGACTCTTACAAAAACACCTAACAACATCAACACGTAGGTACTCTACACAAAAAGCCAGTAAACTATTCTTTAAATAAAAGTTAATTAAACACGAAGCGTAATCGATAAAAAACAGTCCAATGAATCTCATATCTTTCGACGTGTTTCAAAACACTGTTGCATTTACATTAACGATGTTTCCCTTACAAATTAAATTTTGTAACTTAACAAATGATAATGACTTTTATGACTCAAAAAATAAAGTTTACGTCGCACGCAAATACTTATCAACTACTTTGGAAGTCTGATGTCTGTCAGATAAAACTGCTCGTAGAATTTTAAAATTCAGTCATACTGTGTTAAGTACTCTTTTTGCTGGACCGCACTTTATAGACGACGTAATTTATGGTAAATATAAACTTTTTTCTCTATGGCTCTTTAATTTTATGTTCATTTAAAACATTTTAAAAATTAACTTCGAATTCCTTCAAAAAGAACCTTTTTTTGTTTTTATTGAGCTACGTCACTTTAAAGATTTCAATTGGACAAGTAGGTAGGTATATTGTAAGTAGTGACACAACCTTTTAGTAGCCAGAATCTTTGAATTATTAACTATAAATATAGTTTATTAAATATTTATAAAATACAGTGAAAAAATTAAATGCCTTTAAAATTTAACTTTTCTATACTATTTCTCTAACTTTATTTCAATGATGGAGGCCTTTGGAGTATAAGTAAGTATAAGTAATAATTTCTAGAGTTTGCCCAATGGCTGAAATTCATTCGTTATTCACAAAACATACTATGTAATATAACAAATTTTATCTTTCTGTACTACTTCTCCTACTTTATTTTAATGATGGAGGCCTTTGTCCAGCTGTGGGACAGTTATAGGCTATTTACTTTACTTTTTACTTTCTATAATTATTATGGACTTTAACAATTCCAAATCTTCCACATTGCCGCGCGCGCAAAAACACAGTACAAACTTTTTGCTTCACGTATTAATATAGAGATTTAAATTTGGAATGTGGTAATTTCAAAAATCAAAATTGGGTATACCTAGTTGACTGGTTAGTCAATATAGAAACTTTTTAGCAACTGTCAAAACGATTCTTTATAATAGAAATTGTATGGGAATCTCAATGTTCTGGGAATAGCAAACTATGACGTCACTATTTTGTTCCGTCAATTGGGAATTAATTAAAAGCTTTTAGTAACAGAAACTCATGCTTAGGTCAAATAATAAAATGGTTGAAATTTTAAAGAGCTGTTACGTGATTTAATTACGTTTAATGTTCAGGAATTAATAATTGTTGTTGTCAACATCCCTATTACATGTTTG
Organism: Eudonia truncicolella; assembly: GCA_949315975.1. Classification (NCBI taxonomy): domain Eukaryota; kingdom Metazoa; phylum Arthropoda; class Insecta; order Lepidoptera; family Crambidae; genus Eudonia; species Eudonia truncicolella. The sequence continues at coordinate 5,037,279 of OX438851.1, forward strand.
AAAACCTAACACACCATTAGATGCAAATGATTCGTACTAAAGTAGGTACAATAAATATTTTGCAACTGCATAAATTTATGATTTCGCACACACATATAAATTTTACGGCGTTCTTTATCTAAACTGCGAAATGCTATTAGTGATTGTCATATCGTATTAATTTTCATAATACTACAAAACAAGAGAACAAAAAACAACAACACGAAAATAGACTTTAAACATACCGGAATTAAGTTCCATATTCCTTGCGGCAGATTTCATACGCATCTCTAGTAAGAAGGAGTGCGGCATGTAAATTCAACTTCCAGTGGGTTTTAATTAAAAAGTCACCTTTTTGCTGATACAAATAAGGTTCGGTATTAATTGGATTTCACGCCGGCTTATGAGGCGTTTTAAGAAAAACCTCAGTACGTCAGGTACCAATAAAGATGTATATGCATTAATTTTTTACTCGATAGTACGAGTATTATCGTTGGAATGAAAAATTCTTAATTCCCGTACACGGTTTTATTGCGCTGTTTACGTATTTCGAGATATCTAATCGATTTCACTCGATGCTGAACTTGAAATTTACGATAATTTTTGCTTTGATTGTGCGTGTGGTCTATCTAGTGCTCTAGTGTTTGAGTTTGTTTGTTGAAATTGACCTCAATGATAGTAGAATTAAGGTAGACATTTTATGCAGGTGATGGTTAGTGTATACACACTAACTATTGACGCAATAAGTCATACGACTTATTGCACATAGTGAATAGATACAATTGTTTCTTTTTACGATCGATCCTACAAATATTGTTATTGCAATTTTTGACAAGCATTTAATTTCAATAAAATCTCTTCTTACTTTTGACCAAAGGCAAATCCATCAGTGGTTTTCCGTGAGGTTTTCCCATGGTTTCTACTATAACGGCTTAAAGACATGCTGTTTATATAATTTTAGCTTGTAAGCGCTTAGAGTGACTGTCAGCTTGCAAGACTTTTTTGAATAAACAAATAAATAAAAAGACGACAATAATTACTCAAGACTTTTACCAAAAAAAAAAACCATCTTGTATAATTAATTTTGCCCTTTAATTTCTGTTTAAGTAATGCGCCACTACCACGCAATAGACATTTGCGTCACAAAGTTCAATTAAAATAAAGAAACTTTAGCGCCACGTCAGATTTAAATATTGAACGGAAAACTATACCGCGTAAACAACTGAGCAGCGTCGTCGCCAGTTGCATTTTCCCTTGGCACGGCGGCGGCCTGTTTTTACGAGCTTTCCTACCTACTAAGTCATGCGGCGAAACTGGTACTGTGACCATGAGGCGTTGATCAATGCAGAACTGTGCATAAACGCGGCGTCATCGACAATATAGAGGAGCCATGATTACACGGAACTCCTTGTTAGAAAAACTACGTAAGTGCCCGATCTAGCCTAGTCTAACGTCTCGGTCGAAGGCTCTCCCAAAATTCGAAATGGTGGTAGCTTCAGTTGTTTAGTTAAACCAAATTTTAGTTTATTACTCTTTAAATTTTTTACTTAGTTTTGACGTCAATAAATGCCTGTGAAGGCTTATATTAATTAAACGATTTGACTTTGACTTTTAGTTTCTGCAACTAAAGCTGCTTTATCTGCGAAATGCCTTAGGGTAATCGCCTCTCAGATGTAAGGCAGAATCCTACCTCATCATCAGCTCATTTAATGTCCCCACTGCTGGGAAACGAGCCTTTCCTGTGGATGGATAGGGAGAACGGGGCATGAACCACGCGGGGCCAGTGCGGATTGGTGGTTGTTAACCACAGCTAATACAATTGGGACCAACGGCTTTACGTGCCTTCCGCAGCACGGAGGAGTTCGAGATGATACATTTTTGGTCACCCATCCGACGGCCGGCCTATGCGAAGTTTGCTTAACCTCAGCACTTGCAGACCGGGCGCGTTAACCACTGCGCCCCATCGAGCTCCTCCCATAATGTAATCCATTATAATCCTAATAATTGTTCATATTTTAAATATTCTGTTTTATTAACAAATGAGAGAATAATATCATATAAGGAGAAATAAAAAAACTCTAATATGTCTTACTGTGTCAAATATTATGCGAAATTTCTTTTAGGTATTAAATAGATATTTACAAACAATTAAACAGACCATCACTGGGATTTTTCCAGAACCTTCATACACTTTCCCACATTTCACAACTTTCAGTAGCATATACCAACCTAACACTGAGTAAAATAAACACATTCAGAAGCTCCTCGATGCTCGAGCTCATCGAATCCTACCTACCACGCAATAAAACTGGCAAGTTTGCTCAATAAAAAAAATGCGAATAAATCCTTAATTAAAACTAACTCATGGCGACTGCATCCATCCTCTCCCACATTACCATACAATAGCCTCGCGTCCTTGACTTCGCGTTATCTATTTACAATTTACCTTCCTATTTTGTGTTAATTCTGAATAAGCGTTAACTCTTTTGTATTAAGACTTAAGAGGCACCGATGAATTTGTGAACCGTTTTCATTTTAATTTGTAATCAACGAATATGTTGGCATTACTGATTTGGGATAAGGTTTTTGTAGCTTTATGGTTTATGACTTCGTTGTCAATGGTATTAGTATTTCTTTTCTCTATGGTGTTATCTAGGTATCTCTAACAGAAATTTTTACTCTATGGTGCTAGAACTTATAATACCATAGGGTAGTGTTTTTTTGTCCTTAAACAGCTTTAAGATGATTACAGTATGACCCATTATAGAGTCATAATAAACAGTGACTTCACTTTACAAAGCGTTCTACAAAAAACAAGTTTAAAGATATTTGCTCAGAATATCGATTGGCGGATCGATCAAAAATCAAGTCGCGCTGGCATCGAACCCGGGACCGGACCAAGTGAGTTATAGCTGTTATTAACTACGGGATATAAGAGGCGAGCTATCGCCGGTATGAAATCTAGCATTAGCTTTCTCTATAGGTCCACAATGTTGTACCGTTTTAGAAAAAATGTCGATGCAACTTTTTTTTAAATAAATTGAAGAATGTAGGTAGCTAAACTCTATTGGGGGAAAATTTTGTTTTTTATTTTGTGATTTCACGAAATTTAGAGGGTTGCCACTGGCGGAAGCTAGTGACATAATTATAAAAGAAAATACATTTCTTAAAATAAGAAACATAAGTACATAGGTAATAATATAAAAATAAATGTAGGCGTTTGCCTAACAATGGGATGATACAGGCTAACGGTAAATGTAGGTACGCAATTGCATTAATAGGTAATCATAGACAAACAAAAGTCATGCAAAGGCAAATTTTTTTTTTCTAATATACTACCTAGCTTAGTGCAGTTTGCATATTTGCTAATGTTAACAAAAATAGAATGGACAGCGTAGAAAAAACCTTGTTTAATCAGAAGTTGTATAGTTTGATGATAAATAGTATTCCCAAACCCCTTGAGTTTCAGTAAGGATGTGAGTCATTATTTAGATAGGGTTTTTTTTATATAAAAATACTATGCAAGAGAGGTTACAAGTGGAACATTGGCTTTCGAGCTGACATCCTGCATAACCAGTCTATAATCTCACCAATCCCGTTTATATAAGTAAAACTGACTAAACATCGTAGTAATTAATTCATTATTCCATTTAACTTTTGCTATTGTAGAGGATGCCCATTAATACCGTGTCTATTGCAATTTGCATGTGTATCCATCACACTTTGTTTTTTTTAATGGCTCCGAACGGTTTTGTTTTTCGCCAATGTCAAAGTAAGGAAAAGATGTTTTCTATTGAACAAAACGTGGCAATGCCGCCAGTCTCTTGGGTACATTACCATTCGATTAATTTTTTGACGCCATATTTTAGTTTTGTAATAGTTTTAGTTACTTTAGGTTATTATATTTTATTTGTGTAAAGGGTTTAATTTTTAATGGATGTATTATAATTTTATCACATTAAAAACTTGAACAAAACCACACACATAGAAAACAATGTACAAACAATAGTGAGTAATGGCGGACTTATTTTTAAAAGAGATTGCTTCCAGCTAACGTAAAGTGAAGACAACCGGAAAAAGCGAATTCAGTTTAAGAAAATTTATTATATACCTAATGTAAATAAAACATTGGCACATCCGTTGACGTTGAAAAGACTATCTAGCAGTCTAGCCTATAGAAAAAAGGGAAAAGATATAAAGAAAAGAAAACCTATAAACGGCGGCGTGTATCTTTGAAACAGATCAAAGTAAGTTATCAGTTCTAATTATCGTGATAATTAAATGTTATGCCGGCAAGTCCTTAGTACGCAAACTTTTAATTTAAATATGTATGGTTTCCACAATTTGATTTAATCGAGTCTGGTTTTAGTACAGTTATAGTTTATTTATAAAAAAAAATAAAAAAAGGTTGCTTCATGTAAGGGCAAGGGTTCCAAGATGCTCGCACATCAGGCGATCGGCTAGCAACCTATTACTGATCCTGTCACTAACGGCGAGTTCACTCAAAATTGGTGATTTTGATGTTCTGTATGTACTCTCTGTACATATCTACGTTAAATTTTAAATAAAACATAGCTAATTGAATTGGTTTTATAAAATCATCATAATGTATCATTAAACATAATAATGATACAATTAAAATTGATGTCAATAAAATTAAGTCATAATATTTCTAACCATAAACAACACCGCTATGTCACAGTAACTTTGATCAATGAACTAATAATAGTGTAATAGTGAAAACCTCTTTGCTAACAAACAAACACTTGCTTGAGTTTAGAAAAGTATTAGATTTTGCCGTTCCATTTTCAAGAGTTCTTTTTTTAAATTACACAAATAGTCCTGCGGGTTTCGCCGTGTGGCCGGTCGTCGGTTTTACGTCAATGGCGCCACATGCCGGTAGCTCGTTAGCATTTTACTACTGAACGAACTGGATCGAGTACTGGCAGTTAGAAAAGGGTTAAGATATTTTTCAAGAAGCTAAAGTAAATGACAAATTTGAACTCATTTTTAACACCTGACTGAATAACGAGTAACGATCGAAATGAAACAACTTTTACGGATCTACACGCGTTTATTTTACACATTACTTTTATTTAATGTTTATCATGACGTTTCGAACCCTTTGCAGGGTCCGTGGTCACAGGACCACGAGTGAGTCTCCCTGTTTCATTTCTGTGTGTAATGTTCGCGTGAACTTTAGAGAATAACGATCGCTCAGCTCAAACCGCTGACAGAAGCCGCTGACAGAAGAAGAACGCCGTGCAGGCAGATCATTAACCCCTTATTCATAAAAACTATTTGAGCATTATTTAGGTAGTTAAATATTGTTTTGTCAACGTCACACAAACGTCATTTTGAATTTGGTGAAAAAGAGACAAAACAATGATTAACTAAATAATGCTTAAATAGCTTTTATGAATAAGGGGGTAAGTATATAGGCATGAGATAAGACGGAATTTTGCGAAATGCCACCAGGATCACGAGATAAGGGGCTTTCACGTACGAAATTTTTTTTATAATAGAGTTTGCTGTTTGCCTCAGACGGCATTTTCAGCTTCATAGGGCTTTTTTGGTGACGGCGAGAAACTTAAAGGGTTCCTCAAGCCATGTGAAACGAATCATCTTCGGAGGTTGTCTAGTGGGCACGGCGTCACGCACTAGTGCGTATACCCGTGCCCTACTAGATTCTCCGAGGGGTCGAATCGGATCGGTCGGACGAACTCGCGGTATCTGTCTTCATTAGATGTTACTGCCAGTGCTTAAGCAGCCGCATATAACGATGTCTATAACTATTGAAGAAACGTCATGGTTAAATGGTATGGCGTCTGAAATACTTCTCACTTTATAGGGAACTCTAATTTTATCCCAATATTTGTTGAAAAAACAATTAGCTTAGATGAGATACAGCAACTGGGGTGTTTAATTGTTTAATTGTTATTTTGTATTGTATGTTTGTTGTTTAATTCTAAAACTTAAAATCTAACATATTTTACTGTTTTTGAAGGTTTTATTATTTTTTTTTATATAATTAACAGTAATTTTCTCTTTATTGTGACGTTTGTCTATTTAACAAACTAATGGTGGTAAATGTAGAAAAATGAATAGTTACGATGGCACTTTATTGCCACTTCTCTCCACACCTATACTCAGGTTTCTTGTTTGCTCAAACGTACTTCTAAGCACTTAGTTCAGGAGGCGTAACGTTTTATTCAATAAGATATATTTGCCATTCTCTGCACCTTCCACTGACATTCGCAATAAAACCTTAAGACACTCAGATTTTAGATATACTTTTATTGGACTCGCGATATGGTTTTTTTTTGGTGGACCTTTTGCGTTTGTATAGTGGCCAAAAAAGCGCGGGCGCGAGTTATTAAATTGGTGGGACAAATGAACGATGTTTTTTGAGATTTAGGCTGATATTCGAAATTCAAACCTCCTTTTCAATGAAATTATAGATTCTGTTTTTTTTTGGTTTCGTAATTCAAATTTGGAACATGTGTAAGTCACATGTCTATGCTTTTTGGTGGGAAAGTTTTATTTGCAGTTTTTTTTCTTTTTTATTACTATTATTGGCGAATGAATTCAAACAGAGCAACCTTTACTTTTTTATTTCAGAGTCTGTGGTTAAGTAAACTCTATTAATACCTCCTATTAATAAGTCCTTATTGCGAGTCTATGGCCGGCTGGTAGGTATACAAGAAGAGCGATATAAAGTGCATCTATACAGCCGTGGTACGTTCCGTCCCACATTATTTACCGATTGTCGTTAATTGGTTGTAGTCTTTATCTAAAACAATTGAAATGGACGATCCACTCCGAGCCAATCTAAGTTAATCACCAACCAATTGGGGGCAATTTCCCAATTCAGTTTCCTTATGTTTAAACGACTGTCAACTACTTTTGATGATCTGTTATCTGATGACAATATTATCTATTTTGAGGAACTCGATGCTGCAGCGGTAAACGCGCCCGGTCTGCTATTGCAGATTAAGCAACTTTCGAGCAGGTCTGTCATCGGATGGTCAACCAAAAATTTATCATCTCGAGCTCCCCCGTGCTTCGGAATGCACGTAAAGCCGTTCCGGCTGCATTGGCAGTCGTTAACAACCACCAATCCGCACTGGGCCCGCGTGGTGGTTTATGGCCCGTTCTCCCAATCCATCCTTAGGCTCGTGCCCCAGCAGTGGGGACATAAAATGTGATGATTATCTTTTTTTTAGAGAAAATATTACCTTAATCTCAATTCGACCACAGAACTGACAAAGGGATCGAGGCATAATCGCCTCAGAATAAAATCATTATGGAAAGTAAAATGCTATTAGATCCGCAAAAAAATATTGAAAGATACTAAAAACAATAGACAAGAGACGGTTGTTAATCTTTTACTTTTTAGATTTCTCAGACATTTAAAAGGTTTTAAATCTATAAGGCGTAATGGAAACATGCAGTGAGTAATCCAATTTTATATCGTGACAGAGTACTGAGATGAAGCAAGCTTCTGGGAATCAAGCAAAGCGAATCACTGCTGTAACAAAAAAAATATAAATGGACACGCAATCCGATCATTATTGTCTTATGTGGCGGTGGTTATCAATTTCGAAACGTTACAACATGTCCAAGAGTACCACCTACGCAAAACTGTTTCGGTGATTTTGTTCATTTGATCATATAATAATAATATCCCGACCGTATTCAATCACAGCGACTTGGGATCTAGGAGAGCGATGTTTATGGGCCCTCAGATAACCGACATAGGCAATTTTTGCCTTGAATGTGCAACCACGTTCTCTGCAAGTAAGCATCCCTCTGACATCGTTATAATGATAGGCGACAGATGGTCGGGGCTTGAGCTCGTCCCACTTAGTATTGAGCTCATCTTTTCGCCTCCGTTCATACTCAAACACCTTAGTGTTCACAGTGTGTCTCCATCACAGTGACCGATCTTCTGCCATAGATTCCCATTGTGACGGTTCTACGTTACATTGTTCTAGTGTTTTTTTTTATATATATCTCGGCAAATGACTCCACTGACTGACTTTGTCTCTTTCACTCTAATTTGAAATGACGTTTACGTGACAGGAACAAAACACGGAGTAACTATTCGGACCTTATTCTTTGTTTATTTGTAAGGTACATACTGTTTAGTTATTGTTAATCATACTTAATCGCTATGTTTAGTTATTGTTTTTTATTGTATTTTTACATTGTTACTTTGCTAACCCTAGAGAATTGACCCCCACGAGGCAGGCTTGGTGTGGGAGTCATTAGTAGGTACATTCCAGTGACACGGCTTACTATTAATTTTTGGTATATAAACATTTTTTATACTAAAAATTAATAGTGAGCACATTTACAACAACACCGGAGGCCCATCTCTCACCCCTCCCCCCTCCCAATTCCTACTCCCTCCTCAAGACCCAACTCCTTCCTCAAGGCCGGCAACGCATCTGCGATTTCTTTGGCTTTGCGGGTGTCCATAGGCGGCGGTGATTACTTTCCATTAGGTGACCCGCCTAGCGCCTGCTCGTTTGCCTCATTTTAACATTTTTGATTTTCATTCTCCGAAGGGTTCGAACCAGAACGACCACCGGGTGCTGCTTCTATGCCATACTAATTCTCGTGTTCGATAATGTGATCGAATGGCAATTAAAACAAGCACTTGGTTAGGCACCCTAATAAAGTTACATATATGGATTGTACGTTTTAGCCGAAACCATTTTTACCGTGCCTTTCATTACCGCAGGCTCCGTCCAAAAAACGCTGACGTTTCTCTCGACAGCCATCAATGACTCACAAAGGCGCGAAGTGCACAATCAGAGACACAAAAAAAAGAGACGGGAGCTATGCCACTTTAACGGAAGCCATTTTTTTTATCTTCAAACTTTTTTAAGACAATTGTTCTTAAAACGCAACGTCATGACAGTTGACGAGCGGCCATTGGTTGACGGGACGCCGTTTGACAGCCAATAGCGGGCACCATTTTGAAATACGAAAGTCATTTTTCTTAACGTTTGAACAAGTGACTGTGCGTTTTGGCGGTAGCGCCATTGGCTCGCCTATTGTATGTACCATAGACTAGGGTCTCTGATATAGTTTTTATGTCGCCGGTTCATTAGTGATGCCTCTGTATGCGTTTACTTTGCTCAGTGGTATATGCTACTGACGGTTATGAAATGTGGGAAAGTGTATACAAGTTCTGGATACATCCCAATAAAGGTTAATAAGTCTGTTTACTTTATTTTTTATGATATTTTCTTCTCATCTAATAAAGAGGTAACATTTGTGACAATGTTTGTTTGTCGGCGCTAATCTCTGGAACTACTGTTCCAATTCCAAAAATTCTTTTACTGATAGAATGCTACATACCTTGCGCGTATGTAGCATTCTGTTTTATTGTGATAAAGATTAGTCTTCATCTCGAAATCTCTAAATTAAAATCTCTAAAGGAAGCCGGTAAAAAAGCACAGCTTAGCTGCTTCATCGGCGTAGGCTGACCAAACGGATGGGTATACATGAAAATTACATATTAGTTGATGAAAAAAAAGTCAGCGACACGGTATACCTACCCATCTTTTATAGTACAGCCACAATAACGTTATTTATATACACTTATGTTAAGGAGAGGTAAAGTTTGTAAATTTGGATTTAGGAGGTAATCTCCAAAACTAGGTACAGACGCCTGCACATCAACCTATCCAAAACTGTCAAATTTCTTCAATACATTCTCAACCATATTTAAAAAAGTATAAAGTTCAAAGTCTATTGAGGAAATTTGACAGTTTGTGGTAGGTTTATGTGCAGGCGTGTGTGCTAATCTAATTTAAAAAATTCTTTCACTTATATTTAGAATGTATATTTCAGTGTGGACATCGGCTACAATTTATGTTGAAAAACGATAGTTTACACTTCCAAATCTTAAAATTTGTAATTAAAGTCAGAAAAATTTAGCGCAGCTTGGCTGCTTTATCATCGTGCGCTGACTAAACGGTTGAGTATTCATGATAATGACAGACTACAAAATGATTAGTCATCAGAAGATTAAAAAAAAATCAGCGACACGATATATCTAGCTTTTATGTTTAAGCCACAATAACGTTTTTCATGTTAACAGTTTATTTGATTTTTATGTGTAATAAGCACTATATATTAATCTTTACTAAAATAAATGGTTTCATCACCCAAGTAATTTTATGACAATGAAATTTGCTTTTCACAGCGTTTATTTTGGTAGCTTAGTTCTGGAAATATTGAGAAATCAAGAATAAGTCTAATAATAAATTTTATAATTTCCATCTACTTAAAGATAAAATGACATTGATGTTTTGACGAAATATTTAGATACTAGTTGTTGCCCGCGACTTCGTTCGCGAAGACTACAGTAAAAAAAAGTATTCTATATGCTGGTCTGGGCCATGGTCGGTATATGAAAAAAGTTTCATTAAAATCCATTCATTAGTTTTTACGTGAAAGAGTAACAAACATCCATCCATACTTACAAACTTTCGCGTTTATAATATTAAATTAGTAGGTTACTATTTGTAACTAGCCATACAGGTTTAAAAGAAGCCCTACCTAAAATCGAAACCGAGACCTCTAGGTCTGCTTGTCTAACCTATAGACCGCACAGGCGATTGCTGTTCTAAATTGGAGAAAGAAAAATCCCTTCTCCAACACTAATGGCAGTAACGCTGAAATCTAACAGGACAATAGATTGGCTCGCAAAGTACATAGTAGGTATGGAAAATCTTATAGACGCAATATATCCCAATACCTATATATATGGTCGGAGGACAAGTACCATCCAGATGGGTTAGGTTGGTCTTAGGTCCAGATTCCAGGTCTTCAGATTTTCAGAAGCATAGTTCCGTTTGTGTCACCAATCCGCATTTCGGAACCTTAGCGATTAAGTCAATACCTATCAGTTGTAGCGATGCCTTGATTTCAATGATGCCAAGCAGTGGGACAGCATATAATGTTATCAAATACTAACTATTTTTTTATTTTTTTTATTCTTACACCTCCAACAGAATCGGAGCCTATTTTTAACTATATTTTATCTTTCATACCAGTTCTCACTTTTATGCCTCTCGTACTTTCATTCTTCATACTACTCTTTCATACATCTTCTTTTATACTTTTGCGGGTGGGATGCCCGTCTAGGCTTAAGTTCCTATTCTATTCTATTTTATCCTTATCTTTATTTATTCATCCTCTTTTGGGAACAAAGAAGGGGTACACAATTTACTAATACTAACTATTAATACTAACTATTACAAAAAGTCTCAGGGGCAAACATTCACTTTGCTAGGTAATGAGTTGGTAAAAGGGTGCATTTCCATAGGGGTTTCCATGAACAACTATTTTGGCTTAACCCGAATGCTATTATAATTTCTCTAACAAAACAAGAAACAATGAACATTGTTAATAGAGAAGCTTAGGTTTAATCACCTTTATTCTCATACGAAATTACATTTCACTTATAATGCGATAAAAACAATATATAAATTACAGTATACAAATTGTCACTCTGTGGTACTCGTTACGATATGCAGTTTAAGTTTATTTTTAAACATGTATATAGTCTCACAAGTTTTCACTTCATCTGGTAACCTATTAAACAGAATTGTCTTTTTCCCATATTTAGTCCTAGGTGTTATTAATTTGAGTTTGTTTTTGTGTCGGAGATTATGCGTACATTTTTTTAATATCTAATTGTATATTTGATTTAATACTCTTTGTAATTATTTTTTTTATTAGAATGCATGTTGTGTATATATGTAGTTGGGATAGGTTCATTAGTTTAGTTTTATCGATTGTTTAGTTGGTGTAAGAAATGGATAATGGCACAATGTCTTTATTTTTTTTTTGTAGAGACTTTATGTTAGTTGGTGCGGCTGACCCCCAGATTTCAATTAGGTATTCTAAATGTGATTTTATTAATGAATTGTATATAATAGATTTTTTTTTTTTTTTGGTATGCAGTGTGCTATTTTACGAAGTGCTCCCAGTACAGATATTAATTTAGATTTGACGTGCTCAATGTGTGGCCTCCAAGTTAGTTTGTCATCCAATCAGCAACCCTTAGTATGTTTCTTAGTGATATATTATATGAATAGTGAGTGGTTCGAGCTTTCTAACATAGATAATTGAAGTAAAACAAAAATCAATATGTGTGGAAAATGTAAGTAGGTAGGTGCATTGGACGCGATTTGCCAAGTCCTTGACTCCTGGACCAAGCGCAAACATGGAGCCCATTTCGTCTGGTGCAGGTACTGTCAGGACACGGATGTTTTTTGAAGTATTTGCTTTATATCGCTTAAAGGGAGAGGCAGGCCCATTATGTCACCATTATACCGGAAGACACTGCTACAGATACTACTCAGCATTGCCTGCAAGAGTGTACGACTTGGGAGCAGCAACACCGAACCCTAACGGCGGTAATTGACTCTGATCTCTCGCTGGCCAGGGTGGTAAAGCCCATAACTGGTCATGTTTTCAAACGCGGTAATATGCGGAATGCATGCAAAAGAAACAGTTTCTATAATTATTCTATTTTTTGATTTGGAAAACGTAGTACCTATCGATTTTTGTACGTAAAAATAAGAAATCTACGTGGACAAAGTCGCGGGTAAAGTGCTAGTTTGTAAAACAGATTATTTGAAATAGAAACAATTAAAAGGATTACAAGAAAATACTGTAGAGATTTGATAATTGAAAATGGAACACTTATTTGCAGTATCTAATTGCAGTAAACATTCACAGCACACCGGTTCGGTAATTTACATATTTTTATAGTCTTGTATACAGAAGCTACTCTTTACTAAGGACGCTACAGCGTCAACTAAAAAGCAGTTTTCCCGCCTTTGTCAAGTCATAGACAAGCGCCTATTTTTCTAACGTCAAAAGAGCGAAGCCACACACGGTACGATGCCGCGGTCCGGCAAAAAAATCTCATTTGTGATCATTGGCCGTCAGGCGCGAAACACGATGATGGATGGTGGCTACCGGCGTAATACGAATTACCTCAGAATAAGGCGCTGTGACGAATGTGGAAATACGTTAGGTATGGGAATGAAATGTACCGATGACGAAAGAGGTTTTAACTATAGGTAGTTTTACTACCTTTTTTATGAGTCTATGGTTAAGACAGTGTGCAGATTTGAATAGCGTTCTGAATAATTTTGTACGCAAAATCAACATCAGTCTTGAGTTTATTTAAAATGGATTTACTTAAAACAGTCTTAGAATATTACACATTCGGTATTACTTCTTAAATAGTATATACGTAATAGTGTATAAATAATATTAAATCGATGGCACAGTGGTTAACGCGCTCGGTCTGCAAGTGCTGAGGTTAAGCAACTTTCGCATAGGCCGGTCATCGGATGGGTGACCAAAAATTTATCATCTCGAGCTCCTCCGTGCTTCGGAAGGCACGTAAAGCCGTTGGTCCCGACTGGTGGTTTATGGACTGTTCCCCCTATCCATCCACAGGGAAGGCTCGTGCCCCAGCAGTGGGGACATAAAATGAGCTGATGATATGATGATGACGATTACTTTATTTCATATTATGATTATTAAATTAAAGTTAAACCAAATTTTGAACCGACTCTACACTTCTTGTTTCAAAAGACTGACTAAACTTAAGTTTGCTATAAATCTAAAGATATCTCTGTCTGCCTTTATTACTATTACTAGTTGTCGCCCGCGACTTCGTTCGCGAAGACTACACTTTCCCACAGGAACCTGTTACCGTGATAAAAAAGTATCCTATATCCTAGTCCGGGTCATGGTCTGTCTATGTGGAAAGTTTCATCCGAATCCGTTCAGCCGCTTTCACCTGATGCGCGGTCAAATGAACAGATAAACAGAAAACACACAAACATTCTAAAAACTGTAGGAACGTGTTCTGTTATCGATTCTAAGTATCCCCAGCCAACTTTTTTTCGAATATCTTCCATGTACAGACTTTCGACCCTCTTTAGTTTTATTAGATCAGATTTACTTCCATATATGTTATCATCAGATTTATTATCTATCAAGAAGTTTTGCAACCTTTACCGCAATTGGGTAGTTGGACTTCTTGGCGGGAAAGTGAAGAGTCATGTCTGCGGTTTTGTTTTATTTTCTATAATTTGTGTTATGTCGAATATTAATGTGAAATAATGGTGGATTATTAACCGTTAAGTGTTCGTGAGTGTGCATGAGTGTTGGCAAATGAAACAAAACAGCGCAACGTCACATTTCAAATTCTCTCAAGAAGTCTGCGTGAGGACTTAGTAAAGCCCCACATCTTTACTGAGATACTCGAGGGGTTGGGGGGTTATATCATTTCTCACTTCTCATTTTTATTATCATTCATCATCATCATACTGACTGGAAGGAAATATTGTATATTTATGTATTACTTGTAAGAAAAATTACTTTGACACTGGCTAAATGTGCTAATCGCACGAAGCCATCAACTAAAAGAAAGAAATTGGGTAGTTGACTGGTTAGTCAATAGAAAAACTTTTTAACAACTGTCAAAACGATATTTTTCAGTAGAAATTGTATGGTAATGGTGAACTATGACGACGTCACTATTGTGTTCCGTCAATTGAGTGTTCATTAAAAACTTTTTAGGTTACTAAAATTCGTGCTTAGGTCCAATAAAAAATAGGTTGATGTATTACGTGATTTCATTTGTACGTATAATGTTCCGCAATTAATTATTATTGTTGTCAACATATCTTAGCTAAAGGCTAAATCTAATCCATAGCACGCAAAAAAAGAAGCAGAAATCGTACCAAGTATTGCGTTTGCGTCTCTTGATCAAACAATAGATCATAAACAGCACCTAAGACAAATGCCATGATTTATTAGTTTTCGCAAAAAGTAGTAACAAGCATAACCACTAAAATGTACCTTAACTTTTTAAAGATACAGTACATAATACAATGGAGATACAACAATGCTTAATGAAGTTCTAGGTAAGGCAGGCTATGTTAAAACCAGATTTTTTTTTTGTTAGAAAGAGTCGGGTTTATTCATCAGAGATCTATTCCACTTTTTTACGTTTCGATGTGGAATCGAATGGAGGTTCACGTGAAAGAGTAGTAGTGATGTGCTCGTTCTTATCGATACTTAATATTGATAACTAAAGCATTTGTAGTTATGTCGAGAAAGCCAAGTCAACTTTTATAGACGAGAATATCTGGCTTTATAATAAGGTGCCCTTAGCAGACAACTTAATCTGACTGTGAATCTATCTGTGAGCAGCTAGTAGATATATTTTTTTAAATTTTACATCAAACGTGTAAAAAAATCAAGTAAGCAAGTTAAAAGTGAAAATATATTCATTTGGCAAACACAGGAGGTGTTCATTGAAAATCACGAGATGAGAAAACATGTGCGTGTACATTATAATATTGATTTCAATAAAAATGTATCGACAATAGTGGTCACGTCACAACACTAAAATATCGATGCGGGCTCATCAAAGTGCGGCTTACAGACAATAACTGAGAAATATTAAATTATAATAAAATTAACTTGGCCTTACTTTTTATACCGTTACCGATTGCAGTAGTAAGAACGACTAGACATGACATCGTATCTACAAATAAATATGTTTATTACCAAACTTAATTTTAGAAATAAATTATATTGAAACGAATTTATCACGATTTGACATGACATTTCCTGTTCCTAAAAGTGTAACAATTGTTATAACTCCTGAATGTGGATGTGATGAAGTTGATAACTGTAATCTTAATCAACCGAATTATATTATTAAATTTAGTAATTTTACATTTTATTTGTAGGAACAGAAATAGAAATGAAAAAAATCTTTATTTGGACAAAACATCAAGTGTCTATTAAATATCGATTTATCTACTGAATTCAAACCCTATTGTTAATAATTTGAACTAATATAACAAACATTGCTGTTCGCCTGTGTTACCTGTGCATCTTCAAAACTGTTAATGTGTGACAAATAATGCCTTCCCGAAGATTCCCGTAACGTTAGAGCTGCCATCACTCGCGCATCCCGAAACATAAGCATAAATTGTTTTTAAACGACTTCAAAAAGGGAGGTTCTCATTTCGCCTGCATATATTAAAAAAAAATAGATTTTTATAACAAACACCAAGCTACCACGGCATATCTACCCGTTCTAAGCACGCCCGCGTCCCACGGAACAGCACGGACCGTATGTAGTGACGATTATTCATTCTACACGGTGACACATGACGAATCAATCGGTCACGAACGAATCGAATGAGAGCCGACGTTTTCGAACGCACCAACTTGTAATAAACCATGCCCTATTATTGTGGAGGCTTTAGTCTATGGTTTGATTGGGCTGTGAGCTTTGGCGCCAAAACTGTGAAGCAACGTGTAGGTTGTGTTTGGAAAAGTTTTTAATGTTTTTGTATAGTACTTACTAAAGTATTTTTTTATCAATGTGCCTAAGTAATATTAGTAATTATAGTAACATTAGCCTTGGTATGTTTCTGTCTGGTTCTTCACTGTACAAGGTCCCCGCAGATTTACAAAAAATGCTATTGAAATATATTTGTAAGAACTGTTCTTGTACACGAAATTTTACAAATAAATATTATATTTTATTGGGATTTAAGCAAAGATAATAAAACTTAACATCAGCATCAGCTCATTTTATGTTCCCACTGCTGGGGCACGAGCCTTCCCTATGGATGGATACGCGCGGCCAGTGCGGATTGGTGGCTGTTAACGACTGCTAATGCAGCCTAATAAAAAAAAGTATATTGTATTAAAGAATTCAGTGGATATCAAACTGCATGGCTGCCTTTTACATTTGTGCGAACTGATTCAAGCTTACATGCAAAATGCAACCGTTATGGCCATAGATTGGAATGGAAAGAGTTTTTTGTTACATCTAATTACGTTAACTAGATGCAGTATTAATAATAAAAGTCAATTGAAGACCATTTTAAAGAAACATTACCTACCATTGTGTCCATAAAAATAGTAGGGTATATCTCTCTGTTTTAAGTCCTAAATACCTAATAACGTATCTTGCGCCCGCGGCTCTGCCCGCATGGGTTTTGAGTTTGTAAAATATGAATTATTAGTATTATAGTATTATACATAACCCCTCTTATCTGTAGGCGTTGTTGTTTGGCTGTAGAATGTTTTTGTCACTTTTACCCCAATACCAAATGACACTAAATATGTAAACAAAGCAAATTGTAGCCTAACGGTGCTTTGAATTATAATTGTAATATATTATTATAACTAAATTAAGGGTTATGTTTCGTAGTACAGACGCCATCACGTCAACCTATCCAAAACTGTCAAATTTCTTCTATACATTTTCAACCATATAACTTAGGTATAAAGTTGAAAGTCTATTGAGGAAACTTGACAGTTTGTGGTAGGTTGATGTGCAGGCGTGTGCATTACAATCTATTTTATGTTAAATGTCCACGAGAGCTGCTGCCGACAAACTGTTACACTGTTAGTTAAGAAAATAAATAAAACTAAATAAAATGTTTTTGTTTTTGTTTATATAATTTTAACGCAAATTTTGTTGCGATACAAATTACAAAAACACAATGTTGAAAAAATTTCCACGAGCAGGATTTGAACCTGCACCCTACTGACATACCGGGTCAGGTGCTCTTCCAATTGAGCTATCGTATTTCGGCGAGCTGGTTAGAACCACGTGTTTAGAACCAACGTGGTTAGAACCACGTGAACCACGAAATTTGCGTTAAAATTATATAAACAAAAACAAAACCATTTTATAAATAGCTTGCCTACTTCTTAACTGATCTTTAGTATTTGTAAAAATATTATGATCAGATGTTAATGACGGTAGTTGTTGACATTGAATTGGCGCCTTTGGCTTTCAAAGTAAAAAAGTAAATAGTGTTGAATAATTTCGGCGAGCTTCAGATTCAAATCCTGCTCGTGGAAATTTTTTCAACATTGTGTTTTTGTAAAACTAAATAAATAAAAATATGTTAAAGCCTCCGGTAACCGCATCAAACAGAAAGAAGTCATCCTGATCCACTGTTTTGAAGTTAGACTTATTTTGTTATTTTGTTTTCAAAAAGTACCTACCTATATAACTCTTGTGTTTGGTTTGGCTTTGATTTTTTTTGTTTAGGAACTCATTGTCTATTGATCTTGTATATTTATAGTATTAATATTTCATTGTATTGATAGTTCCGTTCAAAAAAAGCCTAATATTGAAGCGTATACATGTTATATAAACATAGCGAAACCATAAGAACAGACTCTCCTATTTCAATCTATGGTTTGAAGTTATGACATAGAGGGACCGCAACGAATATTGTTTCAAAGAAACCATTACTACATTACGTCGGCCCATCAGCAAAGTAGAACACGGTATTTTTTTTTTCTTTATTAAAAATAATAATAAAAAAATGCCTCTCCAGACACCGCTCGCGTACGCTATAATTATGTCACAAACCTAACAATTAGACATCGTGTGTGGATATCGACATTACTTTTTATCAGTTCAAATCTCGACAAGTCTAAAAATAGACTTTAACAGCTCAGTAATAGAACGTATAGTCGCTGGCGAATTTCGTAACGGACGTAAGCGGTATATACGGAACGTACAATTAAAAAGCAAGACTTTTTTTTTCTTTATCTATCTATCTATCTGTCACTGGTTTTACTGCGCTGCGTAACGTTTTATTGTCTATGGTTCTTTTTTCTTTTTAATTATGAACCTCTATAAATAAGGCTATAGTATAAAAACTCATTAAAACTCAATCAATTAAATTATTTTGCAAATAATATAAAGTTATGAGCGTCTTGTTATGTCGGAAGTCAAGATCCACTACGGGTCAGTGAGCCAGCAGAGTAAGTAAGTAAGTAAGTATGACGTTATGGAGTATTTATTAAAAACACGAAAACGACACATAGCTTTTGTTAAAAGCAATAATGTAAAAGACAATAAAAATCCATAGTTAAAGTAGACATATTAAAGAATGATGAAAAAGACAAGGAGATAACTCTCTAAGCTAACTAATAACTTTCTAAGCGCTGAAGGGTAGCCATCCTGCTCAACTACGACACAAAACAAAGAGACTGCAGAACGTAAGCTTCACACAAACGCGCTCGAGCAACGCACACATAGACAACCTCTCACGACACGGAATCTCGCAACAGCTGCGCGCGGACTGTTCCGAGCTGTTCCGAGACTCGGTGTCCGCGAGAGGGTCTGTGTGCGTTGCTCAAGCACGTATATATTGTTGCAGTCTCCTCATTTTGTGACTACCAGTACATCCCAATATCACCGATACCTACCTGTGTCTGAGTGAGTCCCAAGCTGGCAGCCAGCTCGGCCCGCTCCGGCAGCGCGAGGTATTGCGTCCTCTGGAACCTCCTGTTGAGCTGCTGCAGCTGGAGACTGGAGTATATCGTGCGAGGTTTCCTCATCTTCTTTCCCTTGCCGTTCACTCGGAGACCTGGGTCGTCGGAGAGGCCGCATTTTTCTGGAAAATTTTAGGGTATGTTTAGTTCTTTAGCAAATTTATTGTAAACTTATTAGAAGGAGTTCAATCGAGGTTAAATCGTTTGGTTTGTGATTGCTTATCATCTTATCATTTCCAGCTTCTCGGTTCTTCGGAAGGCACGTAAAGCCGTTGGTCCCGGCTGCATTAGCAGTCGTTAACAACCACCAATCCGCACTGGGCCCGCGTGGGGAGTTTACGGCTTGTTCTCCCTGTGGTGTTTCCATCCATTAGGGAATCACTTGGCTTTCATATATAATCCGATAATAAGTGACCATAAGGCCAACGAATGAGGAACTGGCTATCTTATCTGTAACTGTCGGAACACGGTAAAAACCTATTGTAATTGTTGTTATAGATATACTATAAAATAGTGGTAATTAACAAGGTGGTCTTAGAACAAGCCCTGTAGCTGTCTAAGTACTACTACCTGGTCTGATAGGAACACTTGAACCACAGAGGACAAATTAAAATATTCAATTTTATTTCCAACACAAAAAGTTTGAGAAGTTTTTCAAACTCCTTTTAGTTTAGATCATAATACCATAGATGAAGAATTTACACAGCAGCAACTGTGTCCACGTAACAGTTCCAAATTCAAATCGCGAGTACGTTCGGAAACCACACCCCCACATAAATCAACACACACAAAACGGCGTAATAAATCCACAATATAAATATTCAGGGCATACGATGGCTCGCCATCCATTTTGTGAAATATATGAAAGGCACTCGCTACTTGATAATAGTCAGTGGTAACTTGTAATTACTGGCTTCGTATCGCTGCATCGGATCGGCGAGCCGACACCCGCTTTTTGGCGGTGCGGTGGTTTCTGAACGTTCGCATTTTATGTTGCGATACTTCTTGTTTGTTTTTACGCGGTTGCCGAGTTTTGAAAGTGTAGATGGTTCGATATTCAAATTTCTTATGGAATTTTTAATGTCGTAAAAGAGGTTTTATGTTTTATTTTGTACTTTTGTTAATCTTGAAAACAATAAGTAAGCAGAGCTAACCTTTTAATTAATATCATAAAGACAATTTTTTGTTTAATGTTCAATGGTGACATTTAGGAGCATTATACGAGTACAATCTTCATTTATTTTTCAAAACTTTGAGTTAAAATAATCCGGATTATTAATAGAAAACAATAAAAAAAGTTTATTCAACTTCATTTCTCAAAAAGACAGGCAAAGGCGTTATTCTCGCATGCCAACCATAGACTATAAACGTAGCGTTGCGAAATCTAAACCTTCCTGCACTGTACGATGTGTCGGCGATATGCAAAATGTAAGTAGAGCTCGTTTGTCAAACTTACAAAGACATTAGTCAGCTCGTATAAACCTTTTTACCGTGTAGTAGAACTAAAAATTATCGTTTTGGATAACGGGTAACTTTGGACAAATTATTTTAGTGATTATTAAAAAAGTATTTAAAATAGAAAATGCACAGATATACAAAGTGACGCTTGTCAACATACTTCTTTGGTCTAGAGATAATGTAAAAATATAGGTTTTCTTTTTTTATGCTATTAAGCAGGCAAACGAGTTTAAGAGTATTTATTATTATTACTATTAATCTAATAGTAATAATAATTTACGTAATATTTATTGTCAAGCGAACAGTTAAATAAACTAATGTTTAACAGATTTTGTCTGACTATTTCTAAGCGACAATTTAGTCAGTCGATGCAAACACAGTCGATCGGTACCACTGTTTAGTTACACTATGGTAGGTACCAACTTGAGCTATATTTTTTTTAGTTCTATAGTTCTTAGTTAGTTTTATTTAGATCCAGTTCTGCTCATTCACGCATGATCCTCCAATGTAGTTTATTTTTAAGGATTTTAAATGGGGGAGGTTTGTTGACCGGTGTTTACAGGTTTCTTCGAAGCCTACCTCAGGCACCAGTCTCCCAATACCTTAGGTTTAGTAGGTACTTACCCAATAAGTAAACAACTGTATTATTCCTAAGAAGATTGTAAGAAAATTAAGTATTATTATTTTTCACACATTGTGT
This sequence comes from Eudonia truncicolella, assembly GCA_949315975.1. NCBI lineage: Eukaryota > Metazoa > Arthropoda > Insecta > Lepidoptera > Crambidae > Eudonia > Eudonia truncicolella. Next base: position 5,058,799 of record OX438851.1, read on the forward strand.
TATTATACCGAAATTTTGGTGATTTATGAAAGATAAATTAATAAAATCTTTGAAACTACGTACTCTGCCATTTTAATTCAATCGATTTTATCAATAAAAATGCGAGTGAGACGGTTCCCATCATCATCAAAATACGTGAACGTCGACAGACCGCCCGCGCCATCGCGATTCCTATTTGTTTAAAACGTACGGTCAAGCGTGAGCATTCAAGTGAAACTCCTCAACAAAACGACTTTTGTTCAGTTAATTCCCAAGAGGCTTCCCATGCTCGCTATACATACATTCATACAAACATACATACACATACAAGCTGACGTCGGCGTCTGTCAGACAGACAGACAAAACAATGCTGGGCCTCGAGGTAGACACACCCACGGTAGTGTTGTCACTATGTCGATTGTAGTGTTGTGTTTACGTTTAATTATCGATAGTTTAACTGAAACTTTCATTAGTGTTTAATTGGTAAACATTTTTTGACGTGCCTAATTTTTTTAATGTCACGGATGTTGATTAATTCTCTTTCTCAATTGCCTTTATTACTCTAATTAAAATAATTAACAATTAATTTTATTGACAAACAAACATTTTCGTAAGCCATTACTTACTTATTTAATGTATTTTCGCAAGAAGAGTGAATCCTCATTCTTCCTAGAACCGATAAGATAAAATCCGTTTGCCCGAAAACTTTATTCAAGGAAGTAAAAAAATATATTTCGAAAAAAGAACAAGTTTGAACTTAAAATATATTCTAAAGTAGAGCCGCTTCGCTCGCGCCCCGCCCACGCCGCCGCCTACCGAAAAACTGAAGATAAAACAGCCAGCTAAAAAACAATAAAACCCTTTTTCACCTTCAACAAAAAACCTTTTTTAAAAAACTTCACGTGGTCCGAGTAGACGCGCGCGTAAATTTCTCCTTTGGCGGGAAACCAGGCCGGAAATTTTGGAATCATAGGCAAGATTTAGAACTGTTTGGTGTTTTTAAAAAGAAACTTGTGTGAAGGTTATGAACTTTAAATTTTCCGATAGTCCCTTATTTGTGGTAACACATGGTATGGTATCCTGGTAGTCTATAGTCACAATATTATTTTGCATTCCTTTGTCTAAAATGTGTTCCAGATTTTTCGATGCATAACCTGGGTTTATAATCACATACCCGCGTTTGACTAGCTTAGTCATTAAGTTAATGACTATCAATTCTAGTGATAACATTGCAAAGATGTAACCTTTAAGGGCCCAGCTGGTGGACCCTTATAGACTTATAACTTTTTTAATTCTGATTATCTATTAAAACTGAGCCTCAAAAATGCTCTCCAAACGCCCGTCTACTCCGCACCGTTCGTCTTAAGCAAAAGGCCCTTTCGTTTTAAAGTAAAAAGAAAGAAACTCACTTTAAAAAAAACAGCGTACTAACCTCCTTCAACCAGGAATAGTCTCTATGGGATATGGGAATCAAATTATAACTTTTAATTACTTTCACATATGATTTTAATGAGACGAGATTCGATTAACAAGTTATTTATAAAATAAAGAAATTAATTTCGATAGTGTAGGGAAAAGTAATTTCTTTAACCGGATTGAGCGTCGATATGAACCACAGACAATATTATTTAGAATTTACCTTAATCTGAAAATGCAATCTAATACATCTAATAATAAATAGTTTTTGTTGAGTGTTATCTATACTCACTCACTGGATCGTATTATTTACGAAAAGTATTTCTAAAACTCTTCTCAAAATATCCCAAAAAGCGAGATGGACCAATGACATCAGAATGAAGGCTCTTGGTATTGAATTTCATAAACAAGATAAGATGTCAATACCTACCAGTGATGATGATAATCTCAAACTATCACCATCATAACCTCAGCCAAAAGGCGTTTGAATAACTCAAACGCCTCCCCCAAGGATCGCTGTGGAGACAGCGACTGGTTCTGTGCTGCCAGCAGCTACCTGCGCCCTTCACCAGATCGTCGATCTAACTTCATTGTTGGAGGCTTGCCCACGCTGCGTTTTCCAAGCTTCTAGCATCAACGTAGTTTAGGACGCCCTCAGACTAGGTGGAGCGAGGATCTTTGGTAACTGGCAAGATCTGGAGCTGGATGTGAGTAGCCGCGAATCGTCGAGTGGCGTGCACAAGGAGAGGCCTATGTTTAGCAGTGGACTAGTATATACCGATGATGATAATGCAGACATCAGTTTAATGAATACGGTATTCTTAAACTTTAACTTTTTTAAAGGCAAGTACACATACGATTCAGCGCCCAAATTGAATCGCTTTAAACCGGCGACGTTATCAAGATTCAAACTCCTCCAAGGTTTGCTTGTTAATATTATTCCTTGTGCGCGATGATGGTATAATTTCTTTGGTTCCGTATGTATCAAAGAGTTGTAGAGCATGGAGTTGCCGAACTCTGCTTTTAACTCAAGTAGATCATCTTTTACGAGTAAACTATTAAAGTTTTTAAAAAAAAACTAAGAAAAGTTTTTAAGGCGTCATAGCAAAAAGCACTTTAAGTAGAAAAAACCGGCCAAGTGCGAGTCGGACTCGTGCACGAAGGAACGGACGGACAGCGGAGTCTTAGTAATAGGGTTACCGTTTTACCCTTTGGGTACGGAACTCTAAAAAAGGAATTTCTAAGCATCGAAAGGACAGTGTAAGGAATCAATTAAACAACCTTCACTGACGCTTTAATCTTTGGCGTCAAAATAGTCACATGTTTCTATAAGGTCCCAGCAACCTAATTACGAAATATTTGTCATGTTATTTGTTAGTGCCGTTAAAACCTCTTTTCTTTAAGACAGGTGTACGCCATTCGCATATTTTTTAAATCAAAAAAATGTAATAACCTCATTATTGCAATAACTACCATCTGCCCGTCACTTGGGAGGAACTTACATTTTTAATTGGCAATAGAATGAGTTATGTTTGCAATAATTCTGCTAAGGCTCAGGTAATGGCGGATCGAACGTATTGATAAGTTGTGTGGTCTTTAGTTAGCTGGTTAAGAAATACCTTTGTCATTATATTATTAGTTAGATTATACGCAGTAAAGAGTTCGGTTTAAAAACAGCAATTCTATGTAACACAAAGTTTAACTAAAGCTATATAAATTTATACAGAATTGCTATTTTTCAATAAGATATGACTTAGATTGGTAATAATACTAATTTATTAATAAGTATGTCTGTACTTGCTCCAACCAAACAAATTCATCATCATCATCATCATCAGCTCATTTTATGTCCCCACTGCTGGGGCACGAGTCTTCCCTATGGATGGATAGGGAGAACGGGCCATAAACCACCACGCGGGCCCAGTGCGGATTGGTGGGTTTTAACGACTGCTAATGCAGCCGGGACCAACGGCTTAATGTGCCTTCTGAAGCACGGAGAAGCTCGAGATTATAAATTTTTGGTCACCTATCCGATGACCGGCGTTTGCGAAAGTTGCTTAACCACAGCAATCGCAGACCGGGCGCGTTAACCACTGCGCCATCGAGCTCTTCACCAGACAAATTATTGATTTATTATTTTTTCTTTGTAATTAAAAGAAACTCTTTTTGTCTATGAGTATTTTTATTATATTTAGGAAAACCAAAGGAATCTAGCTCATACAACCTAATCTTTAATTAACTTTTTCTTTGTTTATGAGTACTGTGATGGCTATACAAAATACTATTTTTACCTTAAAAAAACCTTAATCCATTTTCCCTCGTGATAGAAAAGCCACACGTGCCGCCGCCCGAAGGCATTAAACTTTACTACGAAAACGTTAAAAACTGAAAGTAGCAATTAAAAACGTTTGTTGCTTGGGACCGTGTTATTAGGAGCCCTAGCTCGGGGCGTTAAAGACAGTTGGCTTGTCACGTTCGATGCTCGACTAAAGAAAAAAAGAAAAAAAGGCAAAAAAGTGTTTATCAAAAAAATTAAACTGTGTTGCTTGTCTATGTAAGTGCTAGCGCGTTTTTGTAGGTTAAGCTACTTTAAAAATCTAATGCTAAGGATGGGTGACCGAAATACAATATCTCGAGCTTCCGTGATGCCATTCCCTCTAGAACGGCGAACCGTTAAGTTACTGTGTGTGAAGTGAAAATTGAAATTGGTACCTGATGTAATTTTTACAAACTTAGATATTTTTTTTATTTTTTTGTTTTTGTGTGTGTTTATTTGTGATGGAAAGTGTCCTTTTATGATAGGGCATTTTCCAATATTTTTGACGCTGTAAGAAAGAAAAGTTCTTGCCACTTGCCGAGTTGCCGGTTCTTCTCAGTACAAAGTCTCCCGCCCAGAGTAGACTTGTGAACCGATGGCATAATGACGTTTATAAGAGCTATTTGTAGCCTAAACTGAATAAATGATTTTGAATTTTGATATTATTTTTACTTGCTGCCCCCAAAAAATGTCCAATAACGTTGAAAGGCCCATATGAGACCATCATCAAACTCTCTCCAAAACGACGCAACATTACCGTCATTGTGGGCAGTTCATGGCCCAGCTATGGGGCGTTTCCACCTTAATGATGATTTATCCAACCCCCTTTTCAATGTAACAAGAAAATTATAACGTTTTAATATAAAATTATGCATTATTAAAATATTGCAATTAAAAACGGCCTATAATTCGTTCGCGCTGACTGGACATGACTTGGTAGGTATAATTTTATTTGCAAACAACTTTATTAGTACATTTAAAACTTCTGTAGATTCTTCGCTACATTAAGTTAGATAATTAAATATTTTTTTTAATGTAATATTAGTACTAAGAACAGCCCGAGGGGCTATAAGATAAGTATATATAAGTATTATTAATCCGTGGATATAAAGATCTATTATTTTAGTGACATTTAAGGTTTTATTTCAACCATGGGTACCTACTGAATTTTTTTCCCGTATTTTCGCATAGATACATCATTTTATGTTAAGATTTCAATATATTCTGGAAAAAAATATAAAAAGAAAAATCATTTTCATTATTTGTCAGAAAAGATACAATAAAAAGCTGTCAGTACAAATCAAAGCAGATTCGTTTGTTTAAGCCAACATTATACACCATGGTATTATAAATGCTAAACGCACACAAACGAAACAAAACAACAACAAAATGTCCCCCAGCGAGTTCTAAATTTGAAAATTGAGTCGCATCTCCATTACCACCATAGATCAAATAGAGGCTCTAATTATAAAATTAACGTTTTGTATTACGACGGCTGTTGAAACTAGTCACCCCTAGTTAGCCTAGCAGAAGATTTATTACTAGTCGTGTTCTAGCACTGGCGCAAAGCAAAATCAACCTTAACACCCTCACTTACATATAAGACTTACGCATAGGTAGGCCGTAGGTAGTTGATTACTGACCAGTTTAGAGTGAAGTTTGAAGCGTTTGTTTTGTTGTACTTTAGTATGGAGTGCAGGAGTTCAGCTTGTAATGGTGCAAAGTTGCATGAGATGAAAGTTTATCGATGTTGGCTTGGTTTGATCCAATTTAACGACAGTCATTTGTTAGTTGGAATAAATGAGAGTGGAAATATCAGTTAAAAATGTTTATTATTTGTTGTGACTCAAATTTTAGGCAACAGTTTTATTCAAATGAAAAATCAATAATCCTATATTAATCAACAGACCTTAAGCTAATTTTTTATGAAATATTATTTAATTAGATTTTATAGTTTAGCCACATAAGACGCACTGACAGACACATTTTTACTAACACTTTTAATATTAATTTATAGCCTGTACATATGCTTAGGTAAACTGCGTATATTTAAGATTCATACTTCGTAATTTTCTTTAATAACAAAAACAAACTTTTAAAAATCCATAAATATTCGAAAAAAATAACAGAATTTTCACACTTCTCAAGAGAAATAAAGACATATTATGTCGATTATAGCTGACCTTTAGCACTAAAAGGTCGTGTCGCGTTGCGCAACCCCTTTGAACATACATCCTTAAGGCGGTCACAACAGAGTTCAAATTGCCAATCAAGTCGCAAGTTACCTTGGCTCTGTATTGCAAGTCTACAGTCACGCAAACTCCGCTTTTTATATAGCGACCTAGTGGAGTAAAGATAGTGACGTATCGCTAGCTATAATATCGTCTATATCTCAACATCAGATAAACAGAGAAAAACAAACATATTCTAATTTTTTTATTATTTATTTTATTATTTCTCAATAAATAATAGAGTTGCCATGCCATTGCCATTATACCTTTTTATCAGGAAACTCTAACCCTCTTACAAATAAACAAAGAATAAGGTTCGAATAGTTATTCCGTTCTCTTTTACTCTAATTTGAAATGACGTTTACATGACAGGAACAAAACACGGAATAACTGTTCGGACCTTATTCTTTGTTTATTTGTAAGGCGCTAAAGCTTTCAACATTCACAACACAACATTCATTCATTTCACAACAAACATTCTATATACATACAACTTATACATATAAAAAAAAGCAGTTTCATAACACAGTAAATAACATTTACCGAGCAAAATAACTGTAATTCGATGGAAATTTAATGTTTTTTCTTTTATAATAATATCTTTTTATATTTATAATTATTATTGTAGTTATATAATTTAAAAAATACAAATACGACGTGTTGAAAACTTTCCACGAGCGTTATTCGAACCCGCACCTCATGACATGCCGGGTCAGGTGCACTACCAACTATGCCATCGTGGCTCAATTCATCTCGTCGAAATAATCAACACTATCCACTCTTACTCTATAAGCCAAAGGAGCCCTATTCAGGCTCTAAGGCGGCGAGTTGAATTGAGCCACGGTAGCATAGTTGGTAGTGCACCTGACCCGGCATGCCATGGGGTGCAGGTTCGCATCCCTCTCGTGGATTTTTTTCAACACTTTGTCTTTTTTCATATCTTTATTATATTTTCTATTTTCATAGCTTGCAGTAGAAAACAGCTTTACATTCGCTTGTTTAAAAGAAACAGTTATTGATCAATTGCCTCTGACGACTTCATTGTAAAGGTTTTATAGTAAGTTCACAATCATGTTTTCTCAATACATACTACATCATATATTATATCATATATCTATATGGCTGACTCTACAAAACAAATACTACTCGCGCTTATATTATTTTTATCCATAAGCACCAAAATCTAAAGAAACCTCTTGTTTCTGTTATGTTTGTTAAACATCACAGTTAATGGTTTTTCTCAATGATGTTTTCCATGAATTTATTGATTATTTGATAATTAATATTTCGGAGAACACTATTAACCGCTCATTTCTTAGCTTTTTTTGTCCAGTTCAACACATGGTTGCCTGGAAGAAATTGCTTTTTAGCGATTAGGCCGCCATTTGTACTTCTTCTTGTATTGTCCTCTCTAAGTCTTTTGTATGGTGTACAATAAAGAGTATTTTCATTTCATTTCATTTCATTTTATTGAAATAAAGATGTGGGACTTTATTGATTAGACAGGCTTCTCAAAAGATGTCGATGAGTAATTTGACTCTGTTCCTTCATTAGCCAACACTCTACTTAGATCTATTTACATTGGCATCGTTGCTATCTTAGAACAACGCGACAGTGATCGACCCTTCCAATGCACGAAAGAAGCTGGCGTGATGCCATTCCATCTAGAAACCTGACGGAGTTTCGATCACACGAATTGGGAAACCCTTTAAGTATCTCTAAAACAGTCAAAACGTTGAAAAGGACGCCTGAGGCAATCCGCAAACTCCCGTCAAAAAAAATCGAAGGGAGCTATAGATATTTCAATGTGGTCACCCATCTAATGACATAACATTTCGAAAACTGCTTCACTTACACGATCGTTAGCACAAAGCGTAGATTAAACTACCACCATATAAGAAGACCTCTACTTTTTAAGTAGTCTATACGACTGCGGAGTTCTAACAAACTGGTTGGGTTTACCAAACGTTCACACATAAGTAACAAGTCATAATTCTTATTTACAACCAAATTATGTTATTTGAACTATGGCAGTCGGTTAAAATTAACGTCAACACAACAACACTGTGATGTATTAGGTCAATTTGTCATAATCATAAAAAAGGTTGTTGGCCAGACGTTTCGTTTATTAGTTAATTATTATTATTTAACGTTATTAGTTTAGTTTGTAAGTTATCCAATGCTGGTCTGGAACGTGAAAATTATGTATCAGCAGTCTAAGTTCCCGTGCATGTCGTATGAGTATTTGGACAAGAGTTCCAGTATGCTCGCGCATCAGGCGATCGGCTCGCAACCCATCACTGATATTACCTATTCCAATTCAGTGCCTCAGTTATTGAGGATTCAGGGTTAGTGAGTTTTCACTTTGGTCTTATCATCACTTAAAATTAATTATAGTGCTTACCCGTTAGAAATATAAAAAAACCTTTTATGGTGAATTATTGTGATAGGTCTTGCTTGTCTACGGTTAACGAAACATGGTGCTACATTTTTGGCCTCCATCAAATAATTGCTTGTCAACAAAACGTGATGCAATGCTTTTGGCGTTCGTCAAAGAATTACGAAATAGATCATTCGTGTACCGAACACGCCGCACACATGAAAAACTCACTGACCTTCCACAGCGTACGTATAGGGAAAGTCGTGAAATCGAGAAACATTTGGGAAACCACAGCGCTACATTGCAACGGAATATCGACCTTGCGCGTCCGCCCGTCTGTCCAGGAAAAACGGTGTCGGAAACCGTTAATTTTAACGTTCAATTTCCTTTGTACACGGCTACTTTTGGCGTGCTAAAAAAGTTTTATACAATGTTTTTTTTTTTTACTGTAGCATGTAACGCGTTGGATTTGTAGGCCACATTCGGGTGTCATGAATCAAATGAATCTTGTGAGCATTGCTTAACAGATACAATGTTTGGTTTATATTATGGTTACGCTGTCATGCGTGCACATATTTGCGTTTTATTACCCTTTTACTGCTTCGTAACGTTGTTGTTTCAGTATTATTTAGACTTTCGAATGAAACGCTCTATACGAATATACCTACTAGGTAGAAGTATTAATTAAAACAAAAACTACAAATAAATATTTATGATTTAATTGTATTATTATGTGGGCCTTTAGCAATAATTGTTTTTTTTTATTTATTCATTTACTTATGAACGGTACACTGACAGATTAATGTCATTACAAAAACATACAAACATTTTCAACAAAAAATTAACTTACAAGAAACATAACATAACTACCTTGAAGAAAAAAAAATCAAGATAACTAAAGACAAAATAAAACCTATAAATAAAAGATGTCTTCCAGCTGTGGGATCATCTCACTCAACTCAACTCACTCTTTAACAAGCTGCTTGGCCTCCGGCCCCCATGGACCCAATGTCTCCACCGCAAACGGAACAAATAAATAATTTGGACCCAGGTTTGCGTATTTGTGCCGTTTGCGATTTTCAGCACTTACTGCAGCAGCCCCCACATGCAGAGAGGTGGCGCGTACATGTGAGGGAGTCACGGTGTCAGCACAGGTTGCATCCTACACCAACGGCCTGCCAAGCTTCCAGGGCCCAATGGTCATCCCGTCAGGTCTCTTGCCATCGCTGCGAGATATACCAGCTGGCTCTAAGACAGTCGGTATACCAACGGTGGCAAAAGCACTGCGGATGATGCTGTTTATAGAGGAGTGACGCAGCATACGCCCAGCACTGCGAGCGCATGATACGTGGTGGCCAAGCTCGTCAACAGCTTCTCCACACACGCAGCGGTGAGGGTGGACTGCCCTGGCGCCTAGACGAAGACAGACCGTTAGAGCGAGAGACGGCCCGTCCAACAAGGTACCGACATTGGCAGATGGTAATGCCTGGAGCCAGTGGCCTGACTCTCTCTGGGAGACATCAGTAAGACGAGAGAGTTCTGACATATCACTCGAAGTGGATAAAAGCCCCTCCAGAACTTGCTTGCACAGTGGCTCGTCCCATTCACATTCCCATTCTGTGGCCTTGCAAAGATTTCGAAATGCAATATCAATCTTGTAAAGAAATAAAGAAGGACAGAAATGATTACTTGCCCCTTAAAAAAAAAATGTGAAGTGAAGTGATGCTCTTTTAATATTAAATCATAGACAATTTGACACGGACTGTATATTTCAAAGCATTCTAAATTCAAACTTAAGCCTAAACAAATCACGTTGTTGTCTGTCTTAAGCATTAAAAACAGTTACATTCTAAATTCAAACTGCATACAGGTAATTGCATACTACCACGCAAGTACAACGCATCTAATATTCGAACTCCTTTTGCCGATAGTCATTCGAATTTGGAATCGGAAGCGATCCGTTTCACGGTATCGACGTCGCCTTGTAAAAGTTTAATGTGTCAAACGCCGGTTGGCGTGTTAAAAAATTCACTGTACCACTAAATTGTAGTGGCAGGGGGACATAGTTAAATATTAAAGAGCAGTCTATAGTCGACTGACAGTGTTTTGACGTCGATTAGAGGTGCTTTTACACAATACAACGTTTACGTGAATTCCATTTTGTACGGGCAATTATTTGACGATACGGAATATCTGGGCGACATTTCACTGTTTGTGATTTAGCTAGGACATTTGAATTTAGCTTGAATTGGCTTGAATATTGTGTATAATGTTGTATGACATTTTGTACCTACTTATAATCATTGTTTCTTCTTGATCGATAGGGCTATGCTTTCTTTGCATATTTTATTGCCGAAGCTTTAAAAAATCTTGGTGAATCTAGCAAAATAACAAGACATTATAGATTATTGCATAAAAGTAACGTTCAACGCAAAACGAATAAGGACTACCAAATAACATTTTCTTTTTTTCCATTATGCAGTGTAAAGGAAAAAGTTTTAGAATTCACACAAAGGAGTTTCCATAGCTGAAATATTAAAAAATAAGTTTTCCCTTTTCACTATAGACAAAAGTTTAACGATGAATTCACGCGCCCATAATGAGATGGTTCGATAATTCGTAATAAGGTCCGATCATGACACCTCCACCATAATTTTGGGGTAGGTATGAAAAAGTAACTAGGGAAAAAAAAAGTATTGTGTCATTTCGTAAGCAAATTGGATATTGAATTGGTGATATCGAAATTATTACTTTGGACGGCACAAATTGAAAAATTGGTGGCGACATTTTTTTTTTTCATTGTTTGTAAAGTAGTAAGTATATATTTAATTCCTAATTATCTTGTGGAATGTTCGCTTACTTAAATATACGTTGAAGGTGTTTGGTGTGAAGTTGTTGACAGCTATTAATTTTACTTGACTTCATGTTTTTTTTTAAATTTAATTTAGGACACTAAAAAGTTCACCAATTTAAACTTATTTTAACAAAACCTCTTTACAATAAAAGACGTTACAAACAAATAGTTGTTTTTTTAAAACAGTTTTTTTTAGTATTGTGTAATTATATTATGAATGATAATATAATTAATAATTTTTATTGTATTCTATATTAACAGTAAATAAAGTACTCACCATCTTTCGGCGGACTCGCGCACTGCGGCGCGTACGATCCTAAATGGTATCCATACGTATTTTGGTGCATAGGAGGGAAGGGATACCCTAACGACCTCGGACTGGGGAACCCTGACGCCTCATGGGGGTTCTGCTGCCCCCCAGGGCTCCCAAAATGGTGGGGATGCTGATAGCCCCCCTTGAACGGACCATAACCGTGCTGCTGTAACTCTATAAAGGCGGATTTCGAGGATACATTTGTCGGAGTGGAGTTTGCAGAGTTGGATATGTCGTGGGGTGTTTGCGAGCCCCCCAAATGGTGATGTTGGTGGTCCAATGCCTCCTGGGTGGTCATTGCGGGCTGTGGGGTCGACGGGCCCCCCCCGTCCGAGGACTGGGGAGGCCCAAAAGGATCTGAGAAACTCAGCGTGTTGGGTTTGCCGCCCGGGGATTGGATTCGAGTAATTTTGACGTTTTCCGGCGCCGCTTGTATGTTCGCCGCTGTGGCAGCCTGCAACAAAGGAGATTGTGTTGTGTTATTGACATCAAATAGATACTGACAATTAGGAGTTTCATCGATGAAATCAGGGACTTCTTGACGGGAAAGTGAAGAGTCATGTCTGCGGTTTTGTTTTATTTTATAAAATTTGTGTTATGTCGAATATTAATGTGAAATAATGGTGGATTATTAAACAAAACAGTGCAACGTCACTTTTCAAATTCTCTCAAGCAGTCCGCCCGAGGACTTAGTAAAGCCCCACATCTTTACTGAGATACTCGAGGGGTTGGGGGGTCTATCATATCTCACTTCTCATTTCTATTATCATTCATCATCATGATCATCATCAGGAAGGAAATATTGTTTATAACTAATGACATGGCAGCATGGTCTATGACCTTAGCCGGTTCCTAAGGGAACGAGCAAACAAACAAAAAAAAAACAATCGATGAAATCAGTGGGAGTGGCAATAATATAAGGTTAATATTTTTTATTGTTGATAAGATAAAGTAAAAAAAAATGTTTTATTAATATAATAATTATGTTTATTCAACAGCGTTCGTAACACTTTTCTTTCTGTCACTTTCTGGACTTAACGGGTGCAGGCTCTACGGTACGGGAGGTGTACGTAGTTCTGTAATTTGCACGTGCACTGCTTAGTTGTGTGTCTGCCACAGTGGCGAACGTTGTCAACTAAGCATTATTCTATTCATTAGTCTTCTTATTATAATTATCATGGAGTAAATACATACCAAGTCAACCATCCTACTGGTATCACTTAACCTCTACAACGCTCAACATTCACGAGAACCCGTTCGGTCTGCTATTGCTGAAGTTCAGTCCCATCATAGGTGAGGCTCGTGCCCCAGCAGTGAGGACGTAAAAGCTTATGTATGCAATATCATAACTTACAACAGAGATGAAGTAACCACATGGAATTTGCAATTTTTATTAGGCATCAGTATTAGACAGAACCATACTTTTCCTAGAAAGATTATCCAAAACTATCAAATTTCTTCAACAAATGCCCTATCCTATATGAAAAGTTCAAAGTGTATTGGGGAAGTTTTACAGTTTGTGGTAGTTTGATCTGCAGGCGTGCGTGTGTATTAAGTGTATGTATGCATATTAGTTTGAATTGAGAACAATATATATTGTATATTTTGTGTACCGTTCTTCATGATTGAATGTAATGACATTAATATTGAAACATAAAGTTACGTTCAACGATGCATGAGCTTAAGTACAGTCGACCGCATGTTACACGTATCAGTTTAACTTTAAAACCTTATTCATTACTTAACAAAGACTATGTTTGAACAGTTGCTGATTCAATCGTTGTGTGTTTAGACAGGAGTGTGGCGTTGACATCTTGATTATGGTCCATTCTTTTTGTGATTTATGGTATTGTCTATGGTATGTGTGTCATGGAGTAGGTCAGTGGCGGCGCGCTTTTGCGTTTTTTTTTTGCAACGATCGTAAATGTTAAGCTACCCTAGAATTGTAAGGGTTACGGATGAGTAACCAAACATTACACGACCTGGACTTTTAGCTTGATTGCAGCTAATTTAGACGCTGTGAGCGATCTGCGCTAAATACTATCTTTGGTTTTCTTTAATTGATCAATATCATCATCACCGTATTTTAAAATATAGGTAACTTCGTAAGTAATAATGATGACATACGCGACTAAGTCGCTCACTATGGGCGTCCTATGAAGGCTTGAGGTCACTCAAAGAGCAATGGAAAGTGTCCTGCTATGATAGGGCATTTTTCAATATTATTGACGCTGTAAGGGTGAAAAGAACTTGACACTTGCTGAGTTTCTTGCCGGTTCTTCTCAGTACAAGATCTCCCGCCCAGAGAAGACTTACGAACCGATGGCATAGTGACATTCACAAGAGCTAATTGTAGCCTAAACTGAATAAATGATTTTGAATTTGAATTTGAATTTGAATTTAAATGGAGAGGGCTATGCTGGTGGTTTCTCTGCGTGATCGAATCAGACATGAGGAGATCCGCAGAAGAACAAAGGTTACCAACATAGCCCGAAGAGTTGCTAAGCTCAAGTGGCAGTGGTCATCAGTTCTACGAGCAATGTGCCCCACATTGCTCGTAGAACTGATGACCACTGGGGCGGAACAGTTCTCGAGTGGAGACCGCGTACCGGAAAGCGCAGTGTGGGCCTCCAACAAGTTGGACCGAGACTATCTTGTAAAGGTTGCGAGAAACCGCTGGATGCGAGCAGCTCAGCGCACCGGTCGTTGTGAAGATCCTTGGGGGAGGCCTTTGTCCAACAGTGGACGTCTTTTGGCTGAGATGATGAGACAATGATTAAAATACAGCAACACTTTAAAATTATTATCATCGTCTTATACATTATATAAAATTACCTACGTAAAAAAATACTGGTACAATCAATTTAATAATATTACTAACTTTTATGTTTTGTAACAACAATCTTGGAAAGTTTTATTATTTTCCACTTACATTAAGAAAAACAAAACGCAACTCGAAGCCTACAGAAACACCAAAATAAGGGGTTTTTAATTGGCCATTGCACAACTTTCTATGTCGTAATGGAGTTATATTGAAATTTATAGGCTGTGTCGACGCATACCTACGCCCAATCGCGCGTAAAAAAAAGCGCACCCATACATAGTAAAGCATAGATATCCGTAGGTGGACTTCAAAATATGGTGGCTTTAGAAGTTCCTAAAACAATTTTTGTATCCCTTTGCCAATCTTTGACTCATTCTCTTTATAAGGGAGGTAGTTTTTTTTGTAAAAATTAAAATATTTGTAACAACAAATATTTTAATTTTCTCTTTTTTTGTCTTTTGGATACTGCGTGAATGAACACATTCACGCAGTATCCAAAAGACAGTTGGATTTTATAAAATTACAAAATGAGTTCCATTAAGATTTTAAAATAAGAACATCGTTGTCATTTAACTCTTTGTTAAGTAGGTACTTATCTTTTTTCGCGTAAATTTTTTTTTATAATGATTTTTCTTGACTTGGTTTCCATTTCTTCAATAACATTAATGATTATTTAATTATAATTGATAGATGATGAATGATGGACGTCTTTACTGACACCTCACGCCGGACTTCTTGATGGAATTTTAAAAGTGACGATGAAATGTTTAGGAGAGTAATCTCCTACATGTTAATCTTAATTAAGAATCTATGTTCATTTCACATAAAAACTCGGTAACAGACAAATGATAGAATTTAAAAACAAGTTGCAAATATGAATTTTTACTTTCCCGAAAAAAAAGTCAAGTTTTTCAAGTCAAGAGGTAACATGTATTTTGTTTGATAGAAACTTTTTTTTTTCCTTTAGTTGAGTTGATGGCTTCGTGCGATTCGCACATTTAGCCAGTGTCAAAGTATTTTTTCTTACAAGTAATACATAAATAAACAATGTGTATGATGATGATGAATAATAATAGAAATGGGAAGTGAGAAATTATATAACCCCCCCAACCCCTCGAGTATCTCAGTAAAGAAGTGGAGCTTTACTAAGTCCTCACGCAGACTTCTTGAGAGAATTTGAAAAGTGAAGTTGCACTGTTTTGTTTCATTTGCTCACTCATACGCACTTACGAACACTTAACGGTTAATAATCCACCATTATTTCACATTAATATTCGACATAACACAATTTTTAGAAAATAAAACAAAACCGCAGACATGACTCCTCACTTTCCCGCCAAGCCAGAAACTTCTTTACAATGCCACTTTTAAAAGTTTACTTTTTTCTTTCTCTTATCTCCAGCCAGTTCACTTTACCCGTTTAAGTATTTTAAATTTCGAATCGTCTCCACCCCTCCAGTATCGCTTCCACTCCCACGAGGTCACCACAGGTCATACTTTGTGGGTTTTCTTTAAAACAATTTAGCTCGGACACGGTCAATTGAACCAATGATGCGTCAGTCGATGCCGCCATAGAATTCAAGCGACATTTTGTATTTGTATACAAATTGAAATGTTTGCATCGCGTCGATTATAATGATTAAAACATTTACAATATTGTCTAGTCTAGATGGTTTGATTTTGTCCTTTGAAATTTGTTAGAATAATTATTAATAAAATGTATTTGTTTTGTTTATATAATTTTTAACGCAAACTTTGTTGCAAAACAAATTACAAAAACAACAAGTCTTGAAAAATTTCCACAAGCAGGATTTGAACCTGCACCCTTCTGACATACCGGGTCAGGTGCTCTCCCAATTGAGCTATAGTGGTCCTAACCAGCACGCCGAAATAGTGTTGAATAATTTCGGCGGTTTTTATAATCATTAATGTTATTTTTTACCACTTTCTGTTAGACGGAGCATTGTAGACATTGTACTACTACTTAATATAATCAGAAGTACACTAGATTGTCCTGATTTGCTGAGCAAAATTACTTTTAAAATACCTATGCGAGCACCCCGAAAGAATTCATATACCTAGACTATTTAGCATCCCTTCCACACAAACCCTCTTTAAATAGCAGTTTTCTCGAAAGAGCTTGTTTATTAATGCTAATATTCGACAGTATCAATAGCATAAAATAGTCGCTTACCGTTGTTGACGACTTGTTGACGATTCGAAATTAATTTTAATACGTAAAGTTTAGTTTTACTATTACTATAAGTAGATATCTTAGATGTGATAGCTTATCAATAGCTTATAGTTATAATTATTGATATTATTTTTTTTTACAATTGCAAGCTGTTAAATCCTAAAATAAACAAATAAATAAATAAATAATTGTTAGAGATACAGAGACATGACTATGGACGTTCAACCGCCTCTGTGGCCTGTCTAGTAGTTAGGGGGTTCTATTCCCAGCGAGGGGATAATATAACCGAGTACAATTTAATTATAATTTTACTGAATTACCAATGAGAAATACTAAATAGCTAGCCAGGCGGACTTAAAAAGTGTGTGAGCAGTTGAGGATTCCGGGTGAAGTTCGAATCCGTCTTCAGTAGGTGACCAAGTCAAGTCTCGAAAGAAAAGAAAGAAAGAAAGAAAGAAGAAAGCAAGGAGTTTGTTATATCCCCAAAATGACAAACACTGTTTTGTGGTGGTAATCATTCCTGTTTGCATAATTTGTGATCTGACCCTCTTTGGCAAACTTTAAAACTTTAAAACCTTAAAACGCGTTAGAAACATATCGAGGGCTGATTCAAAGTTTCAATGTATGCCTTGTTCCGTATTAATAAGGCTCATTATCGCAAGTAAGAGGACAGAAAAGCGATGATTTAGAACACGAACTTCTCACAGAACAAACTCGAGAAATGGTTAGACATTAAAATTGAATGAGGCGAGGAATTGTTACCAAAAACAATAAATAAAAATTAGAAAAAAAAAGCAACACTATCCTTTCGGCAACGGCTTTGTGTTAATTACTCCCGACTTCTGTCTCGCTCGCACGCGTCGGTCATAGATATAGCTGTCTCGTTCCCACTCGACGAACGCCGGCGCTGGCAAAGGTCAAAACTCAAATCGTTTTGTTTTTTTTTAGTTTTTTTTTGCTTATCTTGTTTTTGTTTTCTTTTTCTATTTCCTCTCCGCGTTGATAACTCGTGTCTTTAATAATCGTCTTTAAGCCAACTAATTGGTGTAAATTTTTATTAATAATTATTATGCTCGATTTCTTTTATTAATAACTCAATATTTGTTATGTTAATGATACAGTTTTCTTGTAGCACCTATGTGGGTTTATTTTTCTAAACTATGTGTTAATTTGCTAATAGGTATTAAAATTAAATAGAGCTTTAAACTGACATAAGGTATAGTCATAGGACCATTTGACAGAAACCAGTGGTCGACACTATATTCCTTTAATCGTGAAAAAGTGTAGTTCACAATATTATGAATGGGCAACGAGAACAGGTGTGAAACACTGGTTTACCCATTTACATAAAACAAAAAGTATTTTGTTTTCTAAAGTATACACGAGCACTACACATTGAAATGAAACAACTTTTAAGTCTCCCTGTGACCACGGACCCTGCAAAGGGTTCGAAACGTCAGGATAAACATTAATTAAAATAAACGCGAGTAGATCCGTAAAAAATGTTTCATTTCAAAAAAAAATTTTTGTTGGTATAAGTCTTCTTTTTCAATTTTTACTGTAGTTTAGTGACTTTTTTTTAAATGAATTAGTGAAGTCTACTCCAAAAAATACTTTTGTTCTGCTTGTTTAAGACCTTCTGGCTAGCTACCATCTTATCTAATTATGTCGTCAGCAACATTGTTAGTAGCTTTTTTTTCCCTTTAGTTGATGGCTTCGTGCGATTAGAACATTTAGCCAGTGTCAATGTAATTTTTCTTACAAATTAAACATATTTCCTTCCTATAAGATGATGATGATGAATGATAATTGAAATGAGAAGTGAGAAATGATATACGTATACCCCCCAAACCCCTCGAGTATCTCAGTAAAGATGTGGGGCTTTACTAATTCCTCGGCGGACTTCTTGAGAGAATTTGAAAAGTGAAGTTGCACTGTTTTGTTTCATTTGCCAACACTCATGCGCACTTACGAACACTTAACGGTTAATAATCCACCATAATTTCACATTAATATTCGACATAACACAAATTTTAGAAACTAAAACAAAACCGCAGACATGACTCACTCTCATTCACTTTCCGGCCAAAAAGTTCTAAACTATAAACTATAAATCGTACCTATTTTCTTTTTTAATATAATTAAATTTATGTACAGACGCCAGCACATAAACCTATCCAAAACTGTCAAATTTCTTCAATACATTTTCACTCATATGCTAGAGGCATAAAGTTCAAAGTCTATCGAAGAAATTTGACAATTGTGGATAGGCCGATGTGCTGGCGTGTGTACATTATACTGAAACTCAAGCGAGTGGGATGTTCATCTATCAATCATCATCATGCAAGAGCGAGCGAAATCCAAAGTCAAGTCCTCGACTTTATAACATTATGATTTTGAAAATAAAATCTTTAGTGGGTGTACGGTATATGTCTCTTTGCCTGTGTTAACTTTAAAGTTTGACTGTATGGTATGAATGTCCCTTGGCTTTTTCCTATAGAAGAACTAGCTAATAGAAAGAAAATAGAAAGAAAAAAAAATACTGATTGAAATGAAAATTGAGTAAAGTAAATACGAGTATTGGTGTATAATATAATAAATAAATACTCTAATAAATCATTAAGCAAAAGTTCATTAGCTTTTTCTCTCTCAAATTCTGGTGATAATATTCAGTGGTTTAGTTTAAAAGTTTTTGACGGCTTTAAGTGCCTGTGATGGCTTCTATTGACTAAGGAATTTGACTTTTACATTGATCCACCACACTAGCTCAACGTAGACAGCAACAGGAATGAACTCATCGTGTCTCACAAATCACGGAGGACCTTCCAATTCGGTCACCCATTCGGTGACCCGCCACTGGGAAAGTAGCTTAACATGCACGATCGCAAGCCGCAGCGCTCCACACGAGTTGAATCCATCTTGTCACCGTATTAACATTGAATCTATCGTCTGTCGGGGGTCGTATCTACAAACTTCATGTTGAGCGATTACAATACGGAAACAAAACAGAGTGCCTGGACTACAAGTGTCAAAAACGCTAATAGGATTGAAATTGAATATAGAATGATTATTGTTTGGGATTGAAATGACAGTATAGACAATACGTATAAATGACGTTTGATTCATCACTACGATCACCAGTGTTAGGGCACAAACCTTCCCTTAGGATGGAGAGAGAACAGGCCATAAACCACCACGCGGGCGGATTGATGGTTGCTAACGACTTCTAATGCAGCCGGGACCAACGGCTTTACGTGCCTTCCGTAGCACGAAAGAGCTCGAGAAAGCACATTTTTGGTCACCTTTCCAATGACCGGCTTTTGCAAAATTTGTTTAACCTTGGTAATCGCAGAACGGGCGCGTTAACCACTGCGCCATCGAGTAGTGCTAGGCCTATTAGCACTACGAACGATACGATGCATTATGATTAGAGATATAGGGCCGGTATTTAACCATTTGTACTGTTTGGTATAATACGAAAAATATCGTATAATACCACTTCTTACGGTATTTTTGGTATAAACCGTTTAAGTTTTTCCATACTTTATCTAAGCACGTATTAATTTGAGTGGATTACCTATTAAACGCGGGAAGAGGAAAAGGTTACGCCCGGCGAGGCAAGGGGTGTGAGGGGTCCGCCCGCAGCACAGTTTAGTGGTAATAATAAGAAGGTAGATAGGTAGGTATTGCACTTTATGGAAATACATACCTGATATCCTGATACCTAGTGACTGAGTAACAATTACTGTTTAAGAGTAGAAAGTAGGTAATGACTGAAATGAATGATGAATTAAAATTGTTATATTTTATAGTAGGTAATTTCGGAAATAATTATTAACAAGTTCTTCAATAAAAGAGTTGTGATTCTTTTTTTAATCATGTGTAATTAATTATTCACAATTTTTTTTAATAAAGAGTTTTTAGTCTGATTCTTATAATTTTTTTCAATTATTAACAGTTTTTTTATGCAAGAGTTGTGATATTGATTTTGTTTTATTCAATTATTATTCAAGAAGATCTTCTTCTTCCACTTGCATGTCGAAATAGTCTTGTTCCCTCGAAACACACTCAACTGAGTTCCAACTAGCGATGTTATTTACCAATACCATTGAGGAGTCGGATTCATCGTCACTTTCTTCATTAGTTAAAGGGAAAAATAACCAATAAAACGTTGTATTTGACTATTATGATCATCATTAATCAAAATTATGATTCTTTATTAGACAGTATATTAGTTAACACTGACCAATAATAAGTAAGAAATCAAAGAAAACTTAATAAAGAAATAAAAAATAAAATACCAAAAATACTGTAGGTAAGTTATTGTAAAATACCGGTATAATACCTGACCATTTGGTATAATACGGTATTTTTACATCTCTAATTTATGATAACAGCAATTACAAAGGTCATATTTACATAATATAATGTCTCGACCTTATAAAAACGTCTATAGTAGTGTCCCAATAGCCAGATTTAAAATATAGCCTAAATGTTCAAATCAGACTGCTAACGAACAATTGTGGACGTTAAACAATAGAATAAAAGCCAGCTACCGACGTCAACTAAACTGATTGTAACCATGATGGTTCCATGCAGTGTGCGGCGAATACTTCGCCCCCATCGCTCCGCGGTCGCGTGTCGTGTTTTTGCTAGCAGTTCGTCGAATTTTTTCCAATGTAATACAACATGACATGATTTCGTTTCGATTTCATTTGGCGTCGTATCTCTGGAATACAATGTCACTGTTGCAAGAGTTGGTTTAAAAGCAAAAAAACTTTATTAATGCATTTGGTGTAATAGTGTTTCGGATTTACGATGCGTAGCCCGGGTTTGTGATCGATCACATCACACCACCAGCTCATATACGTCCCCACTGCTGGGGCACGAGTTATCCCTATGGACGGATAGGGAGAACGGGCCATAAACCACCACGCGAGCCCAGTGCGGATTGGTGGTTGTTAACGACTGCTAATACAGCTGGGACCGGCTTTACGTGCCTTCCGAAGCACGGAGGAGCTCGAGATGATAAATCTTTGGTGACCCATCCGATGATTGGCTTTTGCGAAAATTGCTTAACCTTAGCAATCGCAGACCGGGCGCGTTAACCACTGCGCCATCGAGCACCTTCGAGAGTGATCGATCACTAACCCGCGTTTGATAAGTGTGGTGATTGAGACAATACCCATCACAAGGGATGTTGACAATAACAATAATTAATTCCAGAACATTAAACGTTTAAATTAAATCACGTAACGGTTCTTTAAAACATCAATCTATTTTTTATTTGACCTAAGCATAAATTTCTGTAACCTAAAAAGTGAGGTCTTAGTAATGTCTCACATCTTTACTGATTGATACTCAAAAGGTTTGGGGGATCATTTAACATATCTATCATTACTTATTCATCATCACCAGTCATTGTATGTCCCCACTGCTGGGCACGAGCCTTCCCTACGGATTGAAACACCACAAGGAGAACGGGCCATAAACCACCACGCGAACCCAGTGCGAATTGATATCTCAATATCAAACAAAGAAAATATTATACAATGTCACTTTTAACAACTTTGACACTGGCTAAATGTGCAAACCACACCAAGCCATTAACTAAAAAAAAAGAAAATAGGTAGCCATTTTGTAATTATCGAAGCATTGAACAGTGCGCTGTCTCTAATGAATGCTTACTTAATACAATTTTATGGGGTTCCAATTATTTATGGGGTCCTTCGTGCGTTCCCATGGACCCCACGGTCCCGGATCAGTGGACATACGTGCTCCGCTTTGGTAAGTCGAGCTTGTTAGGAAAATGTTAATTTATTGTCTATTCTTCGTTGGATGTAGGCATCAATGATTTCGACGTGTTTTAGTACTTTGTGTGTTATCGTTTGATTTTTGATTGGTATTTGTTAATTTATCTTTTAAGATCGGTCATTGGTATAACTACATAAATAAAACACACTATTAATAAAGAGGTAACGTCGTTCGTGACTATATTTGTTAGTTGGTGGGGCTAATCTCTGGATCTACTAGTATTCTGTGCTAAGTACTAGTCCGATTCCAAAAATTAATACACTGGTAGCCCTTGCGGGTAACGTAGATAGGCTAGGTATATATATTATTTTGATAAAAAGACGATAAAATAAAAATACTTATTAATTTTTGTGCGCAAATATTTTCCGAAATGAACGCGGACGAAGTCGTTAGTAAAGTGTTAATTGCTTATAAACTTAGTTTATTGTAAAATGTTTTTGATTTGTTTATATAATTTTAACGCAAATTTTATTGCGAAACAAATAACAAAAACACAATGTTGAAAAAATTTCCACGAGCAGGATTTGAACCTGCACCCTTCTGACATACCGGGTCAGGCGCTCTTCCAATTGAGCTATCGTGGCTCCAACCAGCCCGCTGAAATTATTCAACACTATTTACTTTTTTACTTTGAAAGCCAAAGGCGCCAATTCAATGTCATCAACTACCGTCATTAACATCTGATCATAATATTTTTACAAATACTAAGGATCAGTTAAGAAGTAGGCTAGCTATTTATAAAATGTTTTTGATATGTCAGAAGGGTGCAGGTTCAAATCCTGCTCGTGGAAATTTTTTCAACATTGTGTTTTTGTTATTAGTTTATTGTGTTAATTTTAATTTGGATTAGTGTTGAAGGATGCATGCTGGGATTTATTATAACTGAAAAAAGTAGGTAGTCACTAGTCATAAGTATAATCAGACCCAGAGTCTCTGGGTTCGATTCACAATAGGGGGTACATGTTTGTGTACTCGGTTTGGTGGTTGATGTGTTTGTCCGCCTGACTAGCTACCACTATCTTCTCTAAATATGCCGCCATTACATCAACGTTTGTAGCATTGTTGTGTTCCGGCAGCTAGAGATAAGATTGCCAGTGCCTCAGTAGTTGAGGATCCCGGGTGAAGTGCGCTTCCACATTCATCACTTAACATCAGGTGAGATAAAAGCAATGTGCTTACCTTACCACATTGCCTTTAACTCCTATTTTATTGAAAAAAAATACTGCATTATAATCTCGATTTTTATATGACCTACCTACTACTATAAAAAATAAAAGTAAATAAAAAATAAATAAATAATAATAAATCTGTAGGCTCTGTCTGTATATGCAGTTTTTCTGACAAATGTTGGGATAAATATTCGTTCGTACACCAATTCTACGATTTTTGAAATTTTTGTCTGTCTGTCTGTCTGTATGTCCTCTTATAACTCAAGAACGGCTTGACCGATCTTGATGAAAATTGTATGTAGTAAGAACATGAGATTGTGCAAATGACAGGCTATATAAAAAAATTGAAATTTTATTCACAAGTTTACGCTCAGCGAAGCGGGCAGGTGACGGCTCTTGATGAAAATTTGTATGTAGTAAGATTATTCGAAAATGTGCAAAAAATATTCACAAGTTTACGCTCAGCGAAGCGGGCGGGTGACAGCTCTTGATGAAAGTTTGTATTTAGTAAGAATATGAGATTGTGCAAACCTATCATTCGCACAATCGCATGTTCTTCTATATACCCTACCCTATATAGCCTACTATATAAAGATGTTGGTAAAAGTCATAATTATTTTGATTAGCATTCATTGATCCATTATTTTCGCATAGCGAAGCGGGCGGGTGACGGCTAGTTGTTTATAAATGTATAAAAAATATTTATATTCTGTGTTTATCAAAGCAACATAGATTTGAGTTAGTTAATTTACAAGTGGTTAGTAAGTAGATAAACTTTTTATAACAGTTAATAATTTTTCTTAAAATTGTGTTTGATCAACCAACTACTAGGTATATTGTTTTGAGATAAATAACACAAAATATGTATGTGTATGGCACTAATATTGTTTCTATTCTAATGAGTGTTTGTTTATTATAATTGAGTGTTTATAACCACGTTTAGGCTACAGAAGACGGTCGGTGACTACTCGTATAATTAAAAAAAACTTTTACTGATAAAACACTATATACCTTGGGGGTAACATAGGCTATAATTAATTAATATTAATAAATTGAAAAAATAATAATTTGAGAGTCAAAGTATTTAATTTTGTATGTAAATACAATACTAAATCCACGTGGACGAAGTCGCGGGATAAGTGCTAGTTATGCAATCAAGTTGGTGTAATAAATGAAAAAGGGTTCCATAATAATATACTACACTTAAATAAGAAATAAAACACAAAAAAAACAAGACAAATTCGAAGAAACACAATGATATACACTACCTACCTACCTACTGCGAATTAATACGTTAAATAAGACGAAATGCGTAATATTTCTTGTGTTCAAGACAAATATGGCCGACATTCCATCGACAAATTTCTCGTAAATTCCGTTATGGAGGTATCAGATTTGATACGAACGTTTATTAAAATAACCACACGATCACAGTGGACAAACAGTAAACAGTAGGTAACACCCGTATTCATAAACGAGTAAAAGCCAAAAGCTCATACTGAAGCAAAAGTAATTGCATAAGTAAAAAGTGATATTCTTTAGTAAACCGATGAAGTCAGAAACGTCAAAAGTTAGAATTATTATAGCCATTAATAGTCACAATATATTTACTCAAGCAATCTAGTCAGATTTCTCAAAGAATTTATTTAATCCTCTAATATATAAAATTCGTAGTGACAAGCTTGTGACAAGCTAGTTTTGAGATTATATTCCGTGTGAAAGTTTGTGTTATGTCAAAAATAATATAAAAAATATGATTTTGTTAATAATTATGATACTTTTGATTAATTGAATAAGAAAACTTCTTAAAATATATTTAAAATAGATTAAAATAGATTTTAGCTTGATGTCAATATAATTATAGGTGAAGACTACATGCAATTACATAAATAAAATTTACAGAAATTTATATATGACTAGTGGCCCGCCCGCTTGAAACGCTTCTTACTGCTATCACTACACTGTGGAAGTTCCGCCTTGAGATTTCATAATTAAAAAAAAAATAGACACTTGAAAAAAACAACTTCGAAAAAAAAACCGGCTCCACATAGCGGTACCCATAAAAATTCGTAAAAGAAAACCATAACGAATCCAATATTTTCGATCGTAAAAACCGCTAGCACGCGAACGACTGATTATTCTTAGTTTTTATTATCTTTACTAATTAATACACTTCATTTTCGTATTTTTTTTGTCTGTAGTCTAGCAACACAGTTTGACACGATTCTCTGTGTTTGTTTGATGTATTGTTCCGGGTTCGAATTTTGAATTGGTAGAGACAAAAGACTCGTGTTGATGATCGTGGTATCATGGTTTCAACCTTTTCAGTGATTGGTCTATGGTCTAATCAGATTGAAACGTGAAGCTTTGGTTCTTAATTTTTTTATATAAATTGCATTGAGTTTTACGTTTTCGCCTTGAGGTTGTGTTAGAAAGGTGTTTTGTACAAAAAATTGTTGAGGGTTTTTACAGAATACAATAGTAACGATTTAATGTTATAAAGTTTCTTTATAGTCTTATTTAGAATCAATTTGATTGGTGGTAGAGTTTGTATTATCTTTGCCTGGCTAGATACCGCCATCTTATCTCAATCTGTCGCCATAACAACAATGTTCGTAGCTATAGCATTATTGTGTTCCAATAGTTAAAGATCAGATCTAAGAGTCAGCCTTCAGTGATTAAGGGTTCGGTTCAATCGCGCTATCACCTTTGGCCGTATCTTCATTTATAATCAGGTAAATGGAGGTCAAAGCTCTTTTATAAAAAAAAACTGCCTGTCTGTCCTGCTCTCAACTCCTAGTCGTGCAAAGTGTTTAATGCACAACTCGGGTTTGTGATCACCAACCCGGATTTGGCAAGAGTGATGATTTAGTCAATACTGATCAATTGAAGCAACGACTTGATTTCAAAGGAACCCTTTGCCCCTAAGGGACAGTATATGCGCTATTTATTTAATTTACTTTTTACACCTAAACTATAAAAATATAAGTTTTACCACAAAATTGAAAACAAATCTGGACTTAACAATTTTATAAGACGTTTGACTTGCTTATATGTTTTCTTACTTCAGTCCTTTTAAAAACAACTAGTAAGTTTATTAAGAAGAGACGCAACTATATTGTAAATTCAAAATCATTTATTCAGTTTAGGCTAAGAGTCGCTATGAATGTCACTATGTCATTGGTTCCTAAGTCTACTCTGGGCGGGAGACCTTGTACTGAGAAGAACTGGCAAGAAACTCAGCAAGGGCATTTCTTTTCTCCCATAAAGCTTTAACTTAACCCCGGGGTCAGCTAGGCAGTGACCCATGACACAAATAAGGCGACTGCAGAAGGCGAGCTTCAAACAAAAGAGCTCGTGCAACGCACACATAGACAACCTCTCACGGACGCGGAGTCTCGCAACATCTGCGCTAGAGCTGTTCCGAGATCCGTGTCCGTGCAAGCGGGAAATCCATTGGGAAGGCTCGTGCCACAGCAGTAGGGACGTAGAATGAGCTTTATTCGTCACACACAGTTTTATAATGTCCTCGGTTCGGTTTGTGGTAGGACTTATGTTTGGATTGTTTTTAATCCATCTTCCTAGCAACTACTATCTCATCTAAGGCTATCGCCAAAACAACCATGATAGTAGCATCGATGTTCCGACAGTTAGATATAAGATAGCCAGTGCCTCATTAGTGCGGATTGTGTGAAGTACGCTTCCACCTTTTGCAAAGCGTCGGACAAAACTAGTTTTAGGATAAAGAAGTTTAATAAAGTAAAACCTCATTAAACAAAAAGCTCATTTAGATGTTCATAATATCACCAAATCGAAAACATCAAAGGCTAATAATTAAAGATGATCAAAAAGCACTAAATACTGCGTTTTATTGTTAACAGCTGCATACACTTTTTGCGTGTTACACGAAACGCAACTGAGAAAAGCAAAAAAAAAAGAAGAAAAGAAACAAAACGCCCAAGTAATCGATCCTTAAATGTAGGATATGAGACAAATTAGCCTACTTGGTTGTCTATGAATCGCCTTACATGTGTCCTGAATGCGACCATAGACATTTCAAGAGACATTTTTATACCGTGTGCGTAAAGTGGAGGGTCAATTATTGTAATAACGCTTCTTTTTTTTAAATGCATTTCGCGCGCTTTAAGAGTATACAATTTTAATTCGAATTGGTTTTCGCCCGATAAAGGGTTTTGTTATGGCGATCGACTGAGTCGGGTAAAAGTGGCTATGTTGGCGAAACATCTTATACAAAGTTTTTTAAACTTAGTACCATCATAGTTGAACCTTTGATAAGACTTTAAGCACAAAATAAAGAGACCAAAAGGTAAGCTTAATATATATCGCACTTGAGCAACGCACACACAGACCTTCTCACGGACACGAAATCGGAATCTCGCAACAGATCGGAACAGTTCGAGTTGCTGTTACGAGATAACATGTCCGTGAGAGGTTGTCTATGTGCGGTACTCGAGTGCGTTTGTATGAAGCTAACCTTCTGCAGTAAGTATCCTTATTTTTTTGCTTTAACACTTAGGTAGGCACCGTGTTTTGTTTAAAACGGAACGCTATGGGAAAGTATAAAATGTCTTATAGTTTTTTGCTAATTATCGGTAATACAAAGAGGTCGTAGGCTATTTGTTATTTGCATAGGAACTGCATGGATCAGGGCTTGATACCGTTACCAAATTTCCACTACAAGTACCGGTAAGTAACGTTATTTCTATAAAGGTAATTTGGTACCGGTAATGCAGGTAAGGTTATAAAGAAAAGTTCGCTACTCTTTTCGTTAAATATTGCGCTTTAGCCAATCCGCGTAGAGCGGTTAGTTAATTTACCGGTAAAAATGCCGGTAATTTTTTTTACCGGTATCTTTGTTTGACGTAAGTATCGATACCATTTTACGTTTAATCTTAACCATATTAAATGTAGTAGCTTGTTATTAGCTCATAATTTTTTAATGTTGAGTAAAATTGTGAAAAATTCTTTTAAATTATATTCTGTTTTGTTATGTAATCCGTTTAAGCGACTTTATATTGAAAAATTGTTTTAAAAAGTAGGGATCTGTAATTGGTATTAGGATAAGCATACAATGTAATAACTAAATTTATAAAGTGATGTTGATTCCATTATAATAAAAAAAAATAAAAAAAATAAGTGCAGTCACGGTTGAGTTGATATAATTGAAAATACTATCGTTTTACATATACTTACAAAATATAGGTGTATTTCGTATCAGAGGGAACGTGTTTACAATTAGTCCGATCCATAAATTCATAACACACTATAGTTTATACATTAACATTTAGAGTTGGGCAAAAATCATGAAAACGAGTGGCTGCTTTTAGTTGATTTCTTATAGTTAATCTAAATGATTGTACCTCTGATTTTGTCTAAACAATCACCAATGGCTAACTACGGCTAATCAGCCGACTTACATTTTCGATTTATCAAGCGGTTATTTAAATTATTATTTTTCAAATTATTCCCCATACAAAATTACTATGGCCACGCGTCGCCAAATAAAGAAAGGAAGAAGACATTTCAAATAAAATATATGGTGCTTGTCACTTACGGACGGCGCACCCATCAGCAAGTGATTTAAGTCTTCAGCAACAATTGAATCACTCTGTCATTCCGTAAAATTTCAAGAAAATCTGTGTAATTTTATGGCGACGAAAACTATGTCGAACAGTGGCCTTAAAACGTCGAACACTAGTGCCTCTTGAGAACCGAACCCGGGACCTCTAGGTCTGTATAAATAGTTGGTTAAATAGTAGGTAGGTGTACAGTAGGATCGTGCTCGTTGGCGTGCACTTGGAGAGGCCTATTTCCAACAGTGGACTAGGCTGATGATGATGATGATGAAGTAAAGTAGTAAACAGCCTATAACTGTCCCACTGCTGGGCAAAGGCCTCTATCATTGAGTCATCGCTACAATTGATGGCTAATGACTTAATCACCACGCTTGCCAAATGGGGGTTGGCGATCACAAACCCGGGCTATGCATCGAAAAATCCGAAATACATTTCGCCTGACCTGGGAATTGAATCCGGGACCTTCGGGTATCGGGCCGAGCGCTCTGCCACTTGGCCACCGAGGCGTCTAGATAGTATGTAGATATAATATATTATATATTATGTCATCATATTGTTGTAATAAAAGTTTTTCCCGTACCTACATATGTTCAAGATATTCTAGGCAACGGTAATGATAGCTTCAAAGGAAATCGTTATTTTAAGTGACATTGCAGAAAAATGCTTGCAAATGGCGTAAGTGTTGCTTGTGGCACTTGGTTTGCAGCAATGTATACTTATTAAAATTTAGTTAAAAATTTTCCTTTTTATTTTCTATTTTAGACTTACTTATTTTTAGATAACTGGGGGTTAAAGTTACTCGCGTCCGTAGGTTTACCCTTGAGACCCTACACGTGACCTCTGAGTGGTGCTAAATGAGCGACACTCTCTGAGTGGTAGAGCCACGCTGCGTTGCAGCACGAAATGGGCCGGCTCGCCCGGCGTAATACACCCTCACAGAATATCGGCGTGAAACAATGGCACTCGTTGCTGTTGTGTTTGGTCCGGTGAGTGAAAGTACCGGAGGCCCATCTCTCATCCCTCCCCCCTCTCAATTCCTACTCCCTCCTCAAGATCCAACTCCTCCCTCAAGGCCGGCAACGCATCTGCGATTACTTTGGTTTTGCGGGTGTCCATGGGCGGCGGTGATTACTTTCCATCAGGTGACCCGCCTGCTCGTTTGCCTCCTTTTAATATAAAAAAAAATCTAAGTGAAGCACAACGCCCATTTTTCAAGACCCAGTCCTTTATAGTGACGAGCTCCGTAACCGAGTGGCTTTCACGCCGGACTTCGGACGGCGCTAACTCTAAGGTCGCGGGTTCGATTCCCGGTCAGGTCAACGTCTAAACAAACTAGGGAATGCTCGTGCCCCAGCAACAGGGATTTAAAATGAGCTGATGTTGATTCGTGGTATGGTTGGAAGGAATGAAATAGCCTGTAGGTATACAACTTTATGTTATCGTCAAGACAATTGCACTGACATACTATATAACATACCAAGGTAACAATATGAATAGACATAACAATGAATTGTTTGTAGTGTATGTACCTATTGTACAATAGTAGAAAAAAGATTTCGTTATAAATGTTAAATTTTTTATACTTAAAATTTTTAACTATAAGTATTAAATAAATAATAAATTTCAGAATTTCCAAGCGTGGTGATTAAGCCAATAGGTACCCATCAGTTGTAGCGACAACTTTATTTCAATGATTCCATTTTCATCAGTGGGACAGTATTTAAACCATTTACTTTTCTTTAAAACTATTAATGCTGAACTACAGTTGAATCGAGTGTAACATTTGTCACTACTCCTGTTCTTTGGAGTTGTCCTCTACATGTTAACCTACATAATGATTCAAAGTCAAATTCAGAGTCAAAGTCACTCATTAAACAGCAACTTAGAGCGCTATAGCTGCGTGCGTTCAAATTTATACCTACTTACTTTATTCAAAAGTATTGCATAGTTATTGCATGGTTAGAATTATCTCTGTTGATTTTATTTGCTATGTGTTTGTAGATAGTTAAATAACAACATACGTTCATCTTTATTCGTGACTGACAAAAGGCTAATTAAAAACAGTTGTGAAAATAACATGTTTTATGTTTCAGCTGATAAGAGCATTTTCTTTCAAGCTGTGGATGAAATACAGTTACCCCTTTGCTTAAAAAACAAAATGTCACTTTAACAATAATAACAAGATGGCGCGTGGCTGGCATGGCACAGCGTGCGTAAGCAAGTATATAATTTCAGATTCAATCTGTCTCCGACTGTACTCGCGTGATTGTCGAGATTTGCGTGAGATAGCAACAATCCAGCGGCGGAGACACGAACGAAAATATTTCTTCATACCTACTCACTACCTACCAAGTACCTAGACGCCGTTAAAAACTAATTGCGTTTTAGTAAGAAATTTGCCGTAGCTAGATAAAAAAAAATATCTTCCATAATTAAAAGATATTTTTTTACGAGCATCTCACTAAATTACTTACTTTAGCTACATAAATTTACTTCATCGTTAATAAATAAACTTATGTAGGTTTTATTTGTTTTAGTAAGATCATCGAAATAAACGTTCTTACATTGATACACTAAGTTAATAAACATCGAAACATTGTCGTTGTTTTTTTTAAGAAGAAAAAAATACTCCATCCTCCACGGAGTTTGAAGCTCTCAAAGAGTATAAATAAAATAATAATAAAAACTTTTCAAACCAGCCAGTGTGCTGTGCCAGAATTTCCGCGCAAACAGGTTGGCAACTCTAAAAAAGTAACCCTTGAAAAGGCGGGAGTTATGACATTTGCCAGTCAGTCGGTACGTCATTAATCATGTGTCAAATAGACCGACCACCATTTTGTCATATTAACCGTACAAGGCAAGTAGTATCGTCACAAGTACGTCTATAATTGTTCGCTGCTGCATCGTAATATTAGCCATTGATGTCTTTGTTATAATCTAATAATAGGCGTAGTACGTAATGGCGGATGGATACAGTTTTTTGTCGTATAGATTAGTTTATGTGGTAATGTAGTGGGGTTAGTAAAAAATCGTGTATTACCATTTACTAGAAGTAACGTGTATTGTTAATTTTAAATTGGAATTTATTAGACAACTTTTTAATTTAAAGAAAAATTATAGGTATTTATCGGTCGGTATGCGAAAGTCGCTACAGATTACAGTTTCATATTACGCGTTTATGTACATCCATAACTTATCCAATATCTACTTCTTTAACAGTCATTGTTCATTCTTTAAGTTCAATCTAGTGTGTGTTCTATGTTGATTTAAGTCCTATATCTATCTTTTTCTTAAGGTATCTGAGACGTTTAGTTTCAATTATTCAATGTGGTCATCTCTATAAAAGATATTACTGACTTTAATATACATAGAAAAGCTTTTGAAAGATGAACTACGAAGATCAAACAGTGCGAAGCCATTAATAAAAAGAAAAAAGCTATAAAAAAAATGTCAACTTGCTTACTCTAAAAAGTTTTCTTAAACAATCGGCCAGTATCTTTTTGGACGTTTACAAAAGTCCAACAAAAGGATTAATGTGCATACAATATTTACAGGTGTTAAAGACAAGTATGCCTCGCCAATGTATATCGTTGTTGTATACCATTAATTCTAGCCTGTCGCCTGACTTCTGTATTACTTAAGCGAAAGTTGTTTGTAGGACAAGTGCTGTTATTTACACATTGTCCTTTTAATTGGTGACAGTAAAACGTATTTCTCGCATATTTACTTCTTACTAGGAATTGTATTACTCGTAAAAAAACATGTTGAATTACCTTGCATGCTTCTTCACTGTTCATTTCTATTTTCTTACTTTTCTATACTTAAAAATGATGTTATTTATACGGGCATCTAAAGGTATTACTTTTCACAGAATTAAATTATGTAATAATGCTTTTAGATGTGATGTTTATTTAATATTTTTATGGCTTTGTGCGAATTGCAGATCATCAAGGGATCATCAAGGAAACGATGCAGTGAAATACAAACAATAATGTTTAATACTTTATAATGATGAGTAATGATAGATGTTAAATGATTAACGATAACCCTCCAACGACTTTTTTGGCACTGAAAAGAAATACGTTGTACTGTTTTCTTGCTTTTGCCAAGACGTATTACGTTCACAAACACATACCGTTTAATAATACCTTATTGATTCTCTCTTATGTCTCTCTTTCTCTCTTAGTGACTGTTGCTATCTACATCTTATGCGGCAAAACACAAATTTCAGAAAAAAAATCCAACTCCTAAAAAGGTTTCCTATATTAACAGGTAACAAATTTAAAAAATAAAACGTAACTGCAATTATTACCTACTCTACACTCCCGCAAAGAAGTCTCTTTAGTCAATGTTTACACACTCTGTGTAGTTTCCTTTTTTAAGCGCCATCGAATCGAAGGTGCCATGTTTGTCGATTGTCAACCCGATGGAGACGTGTAGTGGCAATCGTTAGCGATATACATCTTGTTGCTTTTGTTTGTCACATAAATATTGTAAAGGAGGGTTCTTTCTGACGTTTTGTTATGACAGTTCCTTTTTTAAACTGTGGGCTGAATGTTTTTTTTCACGGTACACATTTAAGCAAGAAGGATTTAAGCTTTGAACATAATGTTTGACGCTGTATTGACGAACGGCCTTCTTCGCTGCTATGTTAAGTCGTTTACAATAATGTGGTATAATAAAAGCGCTTTAACTATAACGAAAACATACTACAAAACAACAGAGCTCTACGCCAAAATCTTAATCTTAAGATCGATCTTTGAAGTAAGTACCACGGCGGTACGGCACCCTCTTTACTCGAGTTAAAGTAGCACTTGACCGTGTTTTTACCTTAGTGTCGGCACAAAACAAGATGGCGGATATATATTTACTATGTACGCTCTTTAACTTCATAGTATCTTAGTGGGGCCTGCCTAGTAGCACTTCAAACCATCGATCGGGAACTTTTGTGCACATTTTAAATTTTAAATGGCTAAGAAAACAATTTGACTTATCTTTTATAGGATAGGTTAGGTATCTATAGCTAAGATATCATTGCAAGTGGAGAGCAGGCAATGTTTTGAAACACGCTGGCTTTACAAACATATTTGATTTTGAATAAGATGGCGATGGCAGCTAGCAAGGTTTTTTTTTAAATTCTTTAAAGGCAAGTATTTGACCGCGATCTGCCTGATGGTAAGTGATGATGCGGCCTAGGGTGTAGCATATTTGTCTAGATAATGCCTGTTCACCCTTGCCTTGAAAATGTCCAGGTTATACGATCAGGAAACAGACCCGCAGAAAGGGAGTTCCACTCCTTAGCAATCCGCATTGAAAATGATGACGCAAAGCGCTTTGTGCGTAGGCGGTATGTTGAATTGTTGACAGCATAAAGGTGTGACCTCAGTTCAAGTAAAAAAAAGAGAAGGTGGAATCAGTTCGTGTAATTACAAAGATAAAACAAGTGCACCAACTAACCTGAGCACAAACAATGAGTATACTCCATACTTCGAAGATCACGCCGTCATCCGTGCCGTCTAATAACTGCCTGCTAATGAAGCCGTCGGTCCCGGCTGCATTAGCAGTCGTTGACAACCACCGCACCGCACTGGGCCCGCGTGGTGGTTTATGGCGCGTTCTCGCTGTGGTGTTTCCA
This sequence comes from Eudonia truncicolella, assembly GCA_949315975.1. Classification (NCBI taxonomy): domain Eukaryota; kingdom Metazoa; phylum Arthropoda; class Insecta; order Lepidoptera; family Crambidae; genus Eudonia; species Eudonia truncicolella. The sequence goes on from OX438851.1 coordinate 5,093,522, forward strand.
TCCATAAGGAAGGCTCGTGCCCCAGCAGTGGGGACATACAATGAGCTGGTGTTGACGGCTCATACTCCAAGTGGTGCTAAACACGAGCATGTAGGCGGGTTATCCTTAACGGCATTGCTTACAAGCTCAATCGTGTAATCTTTCTAAATAAGTCAAAAGCCCTCCTTCCTACATGGGGTTTTTTAAAGAGATGTGAAGAAAGATGTGAGGACAGCTTAAGGCACAATCCAGCTCCACTAGCTGACTTCGCATCTTTTTTAGGGTTTCGTACCCAAAGGGTAAAACGGGACCCTATTACTAAGACTCCGCTGTCCGTCCGTCTGTCTGTCTGTCCGTCTGTCTGTCACCAGGCTGTATCTCATGAACTGTGATAGTTAGACAGTTGAAATTTTCACAGAAGATGTATTTCTGTTGCCGGTATAACAACAATACTAAAACAGAATAAAACAAACATTTAAGTGGGGGCTCCCGTACAACAGAACAATGTATGTGATGTTGTTAAATATTTATATATTTAAATTTTTTTTACAACATCACAGTCATATCACATACATTGTTCTGATCCCAAGGTAAGTAGCTAAAGCACTCGTTTCATGGAAATCAGGAACAACAACAATGTGGTCTGTTTTGTGTTTTTGTGCAAAATATAATAAACCATATAGAGCCTACTCTTTACTAAGAAAGACAAGTGTTTATACATGTGTATAAATGTGTGTATAATGTGTATACAAGTGTTTATACATAGTCGCTAATATAAACATAAACTGAAATACCTAACGGTCTAGACGCGAATATGTTTCATTCTATAACACAGGAAATGAGGTACCTACTACTTTTAAAAGACTGAAAAGAATTTCCAATTTGTTTTGAGATAAAAAATGTAAATATCACAAAGTTAAAATGATTTATGTGCCGACGATTTAATGTTTTATTTTTAACTGGTTTTAATATACCAGTAAAAAAGGTAAGGTATTTTTTTTTTAGTAAAGAAACTATACGTATGTTCTTTTAGCCATCTAATAACTATAGGTAGAAGTCAGGATAAGTAGATACAGGATAGACAGGTCTAAGAAAATACGACAAAACTGTGTACAGAACACTAACAAACGAATATAATTTCGCATCAAACTTTAAGTACCCAACATAATTTAAAGATTTCTAAAGTTTACGCGAACACTACACATTGAAATGAAACAGTTCGTACGGATCTACTCGCGTTTATTTTACACATTAGTTTTAATAATTGTTTATCCTGACGTTTCGAACCCTCCCTGAGTCTCCCTGTGACCACGGACCCTGCAAACTAATGTGTAAAATAAACGCAAGTAGATCCGTAAAAGTTGTTTCATTTCAATAATTTAAAGTTTTTTCTTTGTATTAATTTATAAGCTTAAGGCTGTTTTTAAACTTATCGCGAACACGCTTTTTACGCACGATCCGATCCGGACCCCTGAGAGAACCTAGTAGGGAACGGGGGCACGCTTAGCTTACGTGATGCCACTGCCCCTAGAAAACCTCTGACGGTGTTTCGATCACACGGCTTGGGGAACCCTTTAAGTTTCACACCACCCCCAAAAAAGTCTAGTGACGGTGAAAAGGCCATATGAGGCCGCGCATCAAACTCTTTCTAAAACAAACCGTTTTTTACAATGTCTATGATGTTTGTTTGAGACAGTTTGAGACCATCAACAAGTCAGGTTGATACAATAATTATTATTTAAAAATAACACCATATAATATTTATTTTTATATATTTACGGGTAAGCACAGTGCCTTGATCTCACCTGATGTTAAGTGATGATAATGCCAATTGGTGGAAGCGCACTTCACCCGGGATCCTCAACTAGTGAGGCACTGGCTATCTTATCACTACCTGCCGGAACACAACAATGCTACAAACATTGATGTTATGGCGACATATTTAGATAAGATGGTGGTAGCTAGCCAAGCGGACAAACAAGTCTTACAACCAACCAAACTGAGTACACAAACATGTACCCCCCGCTGGGAATCGAACCAGGGACCTCTGGGTCTAAACCGGTGGTCTTACCCACTAGACCACAGAGGTGGCTAATATAAAGTAAAGTAAGGTTAATCTAATATATAAAATTCTCGTGTCACGGTGTACGTTATTGAACTCCTCTGAAACGGCTCGACCGATTTTCGTGAATCTTAGCGTGCATATCGGCTAGGGTGGAGAATCGGACAACATCTATTTTTCATGCCCCTAAATGTTAAGAGTGGTCCACCCCTAAATTTTTTTTAGATTTTTGAAATTTTTCCAATACTTACAAAATGATTTGTTTGTAGTGTTGTCATGGAAACTGTCAAAGCATTACGAAGTCCGCCGGGTCAGCTAGTAGCCTATATAACGTCCCACTGCTGGGCCTCCATCATTGAAATCAAGTCATCGCTACAATTGATGGGTATTGACTTAATCACCATGCTTGCCAAATGCGGGCGGTAGATCACAAACCCGGGGTATGCTTTTGACCATTCGATTTGGGCTTTGCCAAACCTCTATGAAGAATATTCGACATATTTTGGTAAGCATTCAAAAGCACTTTTCGTAAGTTTATTTGAATAAAACAATTTGACTTCGACTTTGACTTTGAATAATTCTAATTAAGATATAAGTAGCGATCGATTGCGCTTTCGGTTGCCATGCGATCTTCGGATTTCGCAAGTTAAGCAAGTTTCGTAACTTCGAGTAACTGGATAGGGTGTCCTTACTAAAATTATCTCGAATATTCTTCATAGAGCACAATGGGTTAGTTTGCTAGTTTCCATCAACCATTTTAAACCATGTTCTAAGCGCCGAGGTCTATTAAACTAAGGACCTTTGTTTATCAAGTCAAAAGCTATTTGGCCATCGAAGTATTTCATTAAAATGTTATTTGTTGAACAAAAGTTAAGTTACATTTTCGTGTAATGAACTTAACGACTGATTATATTATGCGTAGGTCTTGGCAGCTACCAAAGATAAGGCTAAAGATCGGATTTTACCAAACGCGTATTGAAATCTACATGTGGGCGATCGGTATGGTTGAATAACCATTATTTATGCGGTGCATATAATATGTAGTTGTCTACGTGGGAAGGTCTAAGCCAGGCATCACGAGCTAATTTTATGCCCACTGCTGGGGCACGAGCCTTCCCTATAGATAGAAACACCACAGGGAGAACAAGCCGTAAACCACCACGCGGGTCCAGTGCGATGCGGTGGTGGTTAACGACTGCTAATGCAGCCGGGACCAACGGCTTCACGTGCCTTCCGAAGCACGGAGGAGATTAAAATGATACATTTTAGTCATCAATCGGGTTAATAAGACGGTGGTAACCACTTAATATAAACTCTATAACAAAGTATAGCCAAACACAACAATTAATGTGCTTGGTTTGATTGAGGTTAACCTCGCTGGAAATTGTACCCGGGATAACTGGGTCTGTGGCCGTTACTTGAACTACATCACGAAGGTTGCAAAAAAATAAGATTTGATTTAAAATTTTGATTTCAATATTCACCAGCTAAATGAGTACCTAATAAATATTTGTTCTTCTTCATAAACATTTTACACATACAAAATCATATAACAAACAATTATAACAGTGGGGTTCAGTGTGAGGAGCTCGATGGCGCAGTGGTTAACGCGCCCGGTCTGCGAGTGCTGAGGTTAAGCAACTTTCGCAAAGGCCGATCATTGTATGGGTGACCAAAAATGTATCATCTCGAGCTCCTCCGTGCTTCGGAAGGCACGTAAAGCCGTTGGTCCCGGCTGCATTAGCAGTCGTTAACAACCACCAATCCACACTGGGCCCGCCCGCGTGGTGGTTTATGGCCCGTTCTCCCTATCCATCCATAGGGAAGGCTCGTGCCCCAGCAGTGGGGACATAAAATGTGGGGAAATAATTTGTGGCAATAAAATAAGTATTAAGTAAGTACAAATATTTTTAAGATTTAAGTTTTACAGTAAGCTCAAGTTGTTAATGCTATCCAATGTTTTTTCGAAATTTTAATGTTTAGGTGTGAGCTAATAAGACCACTTTCAAGGTGCATTTATGTTCCGGATTCTTTATCTAGTACATAACAGATCGAAGTCAGTGGCTGACCCCTATTCTAAATGGTTAAAGAGAAAAGATTACAATCACTGGTTTCTAACGAAACAAATGCCACTACCCCTGGTATAAAATCAACAACATCACTTTTAAAAAATTAAAAAATAAACATTCATATAAAATATTTAACGCCTAAAACATTGTAACAGAAAATCGACAGCTACAAAATACCTTACACCTAATAATCTTACACTATCAAAAGTATAATAGCTACAATAAACACGTATTATTAATCCAAATAATTATATACACATACTTAGCGAATAACTAAAATAGCCATTACAATCGAAATCTATACGCCGCGCCATTCAAGCGACGCCATTGATTAAATATTAATTGGAAAATGGATTTAACCCTATACTTGTATGTCAGGAATAATTCAGTTACAAAGACAAAGAACGGAATATCAGGTCGGCCATTGTTGGTCGTTAGTTTGCTTCCAATAGAGACATTTTCTAATTAAGCTTTGTTATGATTAAAAAAATATTTGCGTCTATGTTTTCTCGTTTTTTTTTTAAATTCAATAGCTTCGCGTTCTTTGTGCATTTTGCTGTTTTTCCAGTATGAGTAGTTATTACGTACATTTAAAGTGATGGTAATGTTTTTTTCTTCCGTCCAGTAATGATTTTAAATTATTACCAGGGTCTGCTTTTCTATGCAACCTACTTGGCCTTTTTGATATCAATGACGAAGTTTTGGTGAGATCGTTTTCTTTACGAGTATGTCCGGAATCAGGAATTAAAAAATAAATTTTCAATTCAATATTTTTTTAATTCCTGACATATACATGTTTTTTTACCATTATAATTTAAATTTTATTATTGGAACGCATGGCTTTAAGGAAAAAAGTTTGATGACATCTGATATAGTCATTGTCAATTGTTAATAAGAATCAAAATGTCACAATTTTAACATTATTTAGTAAACGCAACATGAATGGTTGTTTTGAATACATAGTTATTTTACGAGTACTAAAGAATTTGTCAATTCTTGCCTGTTGCAGCCAAACCTTATTATATTCATAAATAAATTTAAAAACAACAACGCAAAGCCGAGAAAAGTATGATAAAGTTTTTTTTATCCTAAAAAGGTTCTAACGTAAATTGCAAACCTATTTAGAAAAAATAATGAGGAAAAAAAACTAAGGGGCACTTTTGCCACTTCACCAGGATTCAGATAGCCTTTCCAATATTAAGGGCTGATTTTTCAATCGTTTGCTAAAGTTTATTCATTGAATAATTTTGACATAACGACAGATCCTCTTTAAAAAATAGACTTCTTGGCAGGAAAGTGAAGAGTCATGTCTGCGGTTTTGTTTTATTTTCTAAAACTTGTGTTATGTCGAATATTAATGTGAAATAATGGTGGATTATTAACCGTTAAGTGTTCGAGAGCGTGCATGAGTGTTGGCAAATGAAACAAAACAGTGCAACGTTATTTTTCAAATTCTTTCAAGAAGTCTGCGTGAGGACTTAGTAAAGCCCCACATCTTTACTGAGATACTCGAGGGGTTGGGGGGGTATATTATTTCTCACTTCCCATTTCCATTATCATTCATCATCATCAATATTCTTTATTTATGTATTACCTAAGAAGATAGAAGGAACGAATAGAATTAAGAAACTAATGACATGGCAGCATGGTCCTTAGCTGGTTCCTGAAGGAACGAACTACACTTAAAAAAAAATCTTTAGTAAATATGTCACAATGACAATGTTATTTGTTGTATAGCACCACGATAAAACTTATCTGAGAATTGAAAAATAGGGCCATAATCTGTTGTATATTATCACCGTGGAATAGAGATTGACCATTTAAATTTGCTTTTAACGTTGACAAGCTAACAAACAAATATCACTAACTTAAACGCTGCTCTTTAAAAATTGATTCTCATTTATATCTATAGATTTTGGATTTGATCTATCACGATTGAGTTGCAAACTAACATTTACAAGTTTTCATTAATTGAGTCATATCGAATATCGAGTGACATAACGTCATGCGCTTGCTAAATATTAATATTCCTTCAGCTCAATCATACAAATAAACAAAGAATAAGGTCTTTGAAATGACGTTTACATGACAGGAACAAAACACGGAATAACTATTCAAAGTTTTATTTTATGTATTAACGGGTAAGCACAGTGTCTTGATCTCACCTGATGTTAAGTGATGATAAGGCCAATGATGGAAGCGCATTTCACCCGGGATCCTCAACTAGTGAGGTACTGGCTACCTTATCTCTAGCTGCCGGAACACAACAATGCTACAAACATTGATGTTATGGCGACATATTTAGATAAGATGGTGGTAGCTAGCCGGGCGGACAAATGAGCCCTACCACCAACCAAACCGAGTACACAAACATGTACCCCCCGCTGGGAATCGAACCCGGTACCTCTGGGTCTAAACCGGTGGTCTTAGCCACTAGACCATAGAGGCGCTTATTCTTTGTTTATTTGTAAGGCACTAAGGATACTGTGAAATTATAAGGAAATATTAGTATATCAACCAGTTTGGTTGGTGGTAGAGCTTGTTTTAAATCAGTCTAGCTATATAGCTACCGTTTGCTTATCTTAGACTAATTCTGTCGCCATAAAAGCTATGTTAGTAGCATATTTGTATTCCGACAGTTAGAGTTAAGATGGCCAGTTTTGAATGGCTACAGAAATCTGTAGCCACCTTATCTTTGACTAGATCTGTCGCTATAAATAACAGCAACGTAAGTAGCTTAAGTATAACGACAATTAAAAGTAAGTTCGCCGCTTTCTAATTAAGTTCTTCGATGAAATGTGATCCCGTATTTAGTTTTCCCCAGTGCCAATAGTATGGTGGAACCAGTGTTCAAAATGAACCGGTGATCGACATGATCGACATCGACATCGACATTTTTCTTTAGAACCATTAAAAGCAGGGGTCAGCAACAGTTTCTTTTATTTTAGCCACTATTTGAATACAGATCACATGCTCCCTAGCTGTCATCCGGTAAAATTTCAATTAAGTTTTGTTAAAAGATAAACATTTTTTTTACTAGAAAAAATCAACCAGTCTCGGGAAGCTCGAGTGGGAATCGAACCCACGACCTTTGGATAACCGGTCCAATGCTCGGACCGCTGAGCTACCGAGGCCTATCAGTGGTGGTATTTAAAACATTGTGAATTCAGAATTCAAAATGTTTTGTTACAGTTTGGCGATGACTAACTGCTGACACTATGTTACATAGATCTTTATGGTTCCTATACTACTGTCAAAAGAAATTGTGAATGGCTTATCTAGTGAAAACAAAGGTTGTATGCCGTTGTAGCCATGCTTAAAATATTAAAGTTACAACAGCGACAGGCCAGTTATCGTTTATTAATATATAATTAGTATCGATTTGCGTTTGAACTATCTGCTCTTTCGTCGGTTATGTTGTGTGACTTACTAATTGGTAAAAAGGCATGAAGACAAGAAGACCAAAAAGACCAAGAAGAAGAAGGCTGGCAGCATTCGCGGAACCGGTCCCATGAGCTGGAGGACTCTTATAAGTCTTTAGTTTTTAATTTTCTGCATATTTTTCTCCGTTTTTTTTCTAGTTAAATTGTATATATATAATTGGTAAGTACCTTCAATAGAAAATGTTTATCGAGATAAATTTACACGATAAAATTTTACTAGAAAAAACTAGCCTCAGGAAGAGTGGGAATTGAACCCACGAACTTTGGATAACCGGTCTAATGCTCTGACCGCTGAGCTACTGAGGCTCCAGAAGACTCGTTGAATTCTTCTAGTAGTTTGTGATTTATGCTGAAAGCCGTCACTGTGAAGTTACTACCCTCACAGCCGAAAGAACACTTTTGCAAGTATTTACCAATCGATAAAGATATAGAGATAAATTTATTATGTGTCCTTTAAGGTTTGCCATCCCTGGATTTACGATTTTTCACATAGAAGTGATTACGACCTTCCGTCGTCGAGATACAATTAGTGCTGTCTGATTTAAGGGAAAAGGTTCGTCATCCCAGGTTTTTTGATTTATACATCATGTTAAACTCACAACCCTGTCATTTGGATATATTTTATTTTATAAGCAAAAAAAATATTCATAAAATGGAAATCTTAAATCATTTGCTATACAAAGATTTCAAATGGTTATCCTACTAATTGGTATAATAGTGATAGCGGTTATATTAAGTAATTCTAGAAATATAGAAGGATATGTCAACTACCGTTTATCCTTGTGTATTTTATTTGTATAAAGTATAAAATAAGAATTTATTTTAAATTCAAAGTTTTGCCTGCATAATAGTCGGTATGACCCACAGTTTAAGATCTCGCGAGAAAAAGATTTTTTTGCGGGACTTGTATTTTTAAGTATCAAATTTTTTAATCCAGGATTTATGCTTAATATGTGCACGAAATTTCGTCCAGATAAAACCAGCCGTTGCAACGAAATTCAAGACCAGACTGGTAGACAGTCATACTATCTGTATTTATAATACAAATAGAAAAATTTAAAGATATCTTGGATATCAAGATATAGATTACAAAGTTTAAATAAATAAATGCCTACTATTTGAAACCTATGGTATTAATTGTCTTTGAGGACTAATTAGATCCAGAGATCCCGTGTTTGATTCCCAACGGTGGTACCGACATTTCGCGATCCATGGTAACTAGAGTTCGTTCTTAGTCCAAGTATTTAGCTACCTAAAAATGTTGAAAAAGTTGTTGGTTTCTGACAATTAGATAAATTACCTTATTTCCAATTTAGGCCTTATCGGCACTTAAATCACGTGAGATGAAGGCTAAGTGCTTCCCCGTAAAGATAAAAAAAATACCCACGTAGGCCTAAGAAGTATTCCTATAAGTTTCTTATAAGTCAAACAACTTCTTAAGCCTACTGTAAAATATAAATTAACGTTTGGTAAATTTTACAGACTCTTTTCTTTTGCTATTGTTTTAAGGTATATTTGATGTAGATTTTTATATTTTTTACATACCTACCTATCTACTCACAGATCTATAAATTAATTTAACAATTATAATCATATATTTCTACTAGCGAGTAGATAGAGACCAGACCATCGTTAGCCACAGTATGACATACTTTACTCATTTTAAGAAGGTATTTCCTTTAAAAGTATTTATTTATGCTTTATCATTAAAAAATACAATAAAAAATATGATTCATAAAATTGTCCTAATAATAATAATACCTACATAATACGCAATTTTATTAAAAGAAACACATTAATTACTTACGGTATCACTCGATATCAAGCGCAGGAACAAAGCATGTCACTTTATCACAACACTAGTAACGTCACACAAGTAGTTGGTACTATCCAAAAATCACTGAATTTGTTTCACTAAACAACCTTCGATTTAACAGTCTGATGTTATAATTAGTTTTCAAAATGTTAACTTTAGAGCGAAATCAGAAACGTCAAACGGGACGGCTACTCACAATTCGAGCGAACGGGACAGATAGATAATGGTATATCAATTAGCGATCCGTGCATTACGATTCAATAATTATGGGGCAGGTGGTGGTTTGCTCCGGTTTTTCACGTATCACCTACAACGCGCCGTACGGTGCGACGAAGTCATTTTGGATCACCGCGATTCCACAGTCCAAACACATTTACTTCAATAACGTTATCACACACGGTCACTGAACACTAAAACCGAATAACTGTGATCAGGTTTCAACAAAAACCGTAGTCACTGTCATGAAAAAAACCAGCGGGCGCGCACACAAGCACAAAACTCTGTCCAATTAAAGATAATGTTTGTAGATATTTTAATAGAGCTTGCCCCTCCGCAGAAATCCGACACAACCAACTCCCGAAGACTTTAAACACTTAATGACCGGTTGGGGGAAATTGTCCGAGAAACGAACGGCCCGGAGGTAGCGCTGTCTCCCTCTAATTAGTACGGATCTACGCCGCTTGTATGGAGCGGCTGGCGCTAGCGTCGCGACGGAGGCGTGGCTTGTAAAGAGGTGGAATGATTTAGGGGCGGGTCTTTAATGCGATTGGTCGGGTTTTGTAACGCGATTTTTTTTGATTGTACGTGCAGAGCGCTTGGGTTGGCACCGACTCATTGATCGTCGGCGCCAGGCCAGCTATTATATGTTTTTTATGGGTATTTTTTGGCGGTACTCTGTCCTTTGGTAACCTGTTATAGAAGCCACGCCTATCAGACTTAGTACGTGCGGAGAGATGCGCAGAGGCTATCAATTCTGGCTGAGGCCGTAGGCTTTTCGATATTATTTTTTTGTTAAAGTCAGTTTTTTTTTCGTTTTTTTTTTAAGTTTTCGTGGTGGTGTCTTTGATTTTGTGTGGTGTCAGTTGGGTTTTGTGGTGACGGAACGGCCAATGAACCTCTCCATTGTGTTTGATACTCTTTGTTGTTTGAATAGAGTTCTGATGAAGAGTTTGGTAGGCAGGCGCACTATATTATACGCGAATCGGTTTTGTTACATACAACGGCTGCTCTCATTGGATTGTGGCGCGTTCGTTAGTTGTATGAGTGTGTATGTATGTACTACGTCAAGACATTACTAATAAATTATTTTATTTTATTTATTTATTTCTAGGAAGATTTACAGAGAAATAACATCAATAGTTAATAAATAGACATATGCTATTACCAAATCTTCACAATAACACTATTACTGTGTTAATAATTTTATAAATATTCGTTTTTAATCATAAATATAAGCATTTCCATTATCTTGTCTTAGGTTAATTAAATACGTGGACTAGGATGAGAGATGCTAACTGTATAGATTCAAATTCTAGTATTGTCTGTGTTGAAATTGTGTTTAGTTTTTCGTAACAATCAGATTATTTATTGCCTGAAATATCTTCAACCCGCCACAGTTTTCATAGTTTAGTTATATTATTATACTCTCTTTATTCTCTCTCTCTCTTTATTTATTTTCTTTCTAATAATAATATTATTATTATTATTAGCCCGCACTGTCCCACTGTTGGGCAGAGGCCTCCCTCCAGTTCTTCCACCTATTGCGGTCCTTAGCTATTTGATTCCAGTTTTGGTTAAATTCATCCAGTTCGTCCCGCCATCACTTTCTCGGTCTATTATATTAAATTGTTATTTGTATTATTATATTTTTTAATATAAGTAATATATACACAACAAAAAGAAACATAACTCAAGTGAACTTAAAAAAAACAGAGAAAAAAAATTGAAAATTAAAAACTAAATACCTATATATAAAAGACGTCCTCCAACTGTGGCCTCATGGGAACGGTCCCAAGAATGCTGGCAACATTGCCCCTCTGGATTGCCAAGCTAATACGCTGGCAGAGGTAGCTAGTATATTATTTTAATTAACATTTTTTAAATACTGTTTTGTATTATTTTATATTAACTGTTATTAGCATGTTGTGTACACTATCTATATATGGAATACTATCTGGCCTAACCAATGTTAATACTTTAAGGTATTAGGTTCATGACCTGATTGTAGGTATTCTACCCATGAATAGAATAGAATAAAATAATTGAACACATAAAAAAACGCATAAGTACAGACGCCTACACATCAACCTACCCAACTGTCAAATTTCTTCAATACATTTTCAACCATACAACTAGTAATAAAGTTCAAAGTCTATTGAAGAAATTCGACAGTTTGTGGTAGGTTGATGCGTGGTACCTACATGCTATCAAAGAAATAAAAAAATAAAATTTGGAGTCATACAAAGGGCGGCCTTATCACTAAAAGCGAAATCTTCCAGGCAACCTAGGGATGGAGAGGATTGATAATAAATAAGATGGAGGCAGAAATAAAAAAGTGTAAAATAATAAACCTAAGTTAAATAAGTAAATAAATGTATGTATGTATGTATGTATGTATGTATGTATGTATGTATGTATGTATGTATGTATGTATGTATGTATGTAGGTTTTGGACACAGTAGTCCAGTGTTCCTCACCAGTTTTCGTCACCATAATATAATATAGCAACTATACAGGATGACAGCTGGTAGCGGGTGTTCTGTATTCAATTGGGTAGTTGACAACAACAATAATTAATTCCAGAACAATAAATGTTCAAATGAAATCACGTAACAGTTCTTTAATACATTAACCAATTTTTTATTTGACCTAGGCATGCATTTCTGTAACCTAAAAAGTTATTAATAGACACTCAATTGACGGAACAAAATAGTGACGTCACAGTTTGCTAATCCCATACAATTGCTATTCAAAATAATAATTTTTTGACAGTTGTTAAAAAGTTTCTTTACTGACTAACCAGTCAACTACCCAATTGTTGCAAGCCAAAGATCAGAAGCTGACCCCTACGTTTAATAGTCAGAGGAGAAAAAAGTGTCGATCTCCGGTTCCTGCAAATACTGCAGCTAATAAACTACTTAATAGTGCTTTGTAATAAATAACACGACCGTAGTAGTGTTAATTTTAGGGACAAGTGGTACAAGTTTTTATAAACCTAAGTACCTAAGTATGTATAATTTAATAAATATACGTAAACCAAATAAGTATCTAACATGTTTATACATCATGTTTCAAACTAAGAAGTCCATTTAAGGACTTCTTGGCGGGAAAGTGAAGAGTCATGTCTGCGGTATTGTTTTATTTTGAAAAATTTGTGTTATGTCGAATATTAATGTGAAATAATGGTGGATTATTAACCGTAAAGTGTTCGTAAGTGTGCATGAGTGTTGGCAAATGAAACAAAACAGTGCAACTTTACTTTTCAAATTCTCTCAAGAAGTCCGCCGAGGAATTAGTAAAGCCCCACATCTTTACTGAGATACTCGAGGGGTTAGGGGGTATATCATTTCTCACTTCTCATTTTTATTATCATTCATCATCATACTGACTGGAAGGAAATATTGTATTGTATTGTAAATATTGTATATTTATGTATTACTTGTAAGAAAAATGACTTTGACACTGGCTAAATGTGCTAATCGCACGAAGCCATCAACTAAAAGAAAGAAAGAAAGTCCATTTAAGTTGTCACAAATTTGTTAAGTTAAAGTTTAATGTTAGATATATGTAATATAGTAATTATTAATTTATTAATCTAATTAATAATTTATTAGTATTTTTTTTTATCTTAGATTTTTATAGTTTTAACAAGGTAAATATGTTACTAGACAGAATGGCACTACCTGCTATTAAACAAATATCAAGACAATAGAAAAACAGATATTATCATATCATATCGTATCAAATAATATCCTCGGTGGAAAGAGAAAACTGCGAAAGTGCTTAAAAAATATCAGTGAGTAATCAAATTAATTTTTAACTTTAAACTTAAATATTTACATTCGTTCTAATTCTACAATAACATTGTACAAAAATTGCTCTTGTAAAATATGAGATACCTACTTAAGTAGATACATAGACTCTTTTATTTGGTAAAGAACTCAAAAGGAAATAACATGTCTTTTCAAAAATATTAAGTACTAGTTGTTGCCCGCGACTTCGTTTGCGAAGACTAGTAAAAAAAAAAAAAGTATCCTAAATGCTGGTCTGGGTCATGGTCTGTATACGAGGAAAGTTGATTATTGTGTGGGATGATAAACGTCATATTGACGGTTCGTTGACTTATATCAATCCCGTACAATCATCATTTTATTCTATTTCTATTCTATTACCGTTATGCCACTTGTCTAGGGGGTTGGTACCTCCTTCTAGGCAAGCATGTTACATCGTAGGCTACATCATCACTTACTATCAGGTAATATAACTAACTATAAAAAAAAGAAAGTTTTTTTAAAGTTAGATAAGTTTAAGTTGTAGTTTGTGTGTTGCAATAAGGGTTTGTTCACCATCTCTTGTTAACCTGTCCAACAAATTATTGTCTTTCAGACTTCTCATTAAAAGCTTGGCTACATAATAAAGTTTTTTACAGTTTGTATGAATACTACAATACAAAAAATATCGTAAATGCTATGTTGTTTACAAAATCATATTGCATACCCGTAATGGGTAGGTATTACTTTTGAGACCTACCTTTGTCACAAAACTGTATGCAAAAATGTACACAGGGCCTGCAATAAAGATTATTTTATTCTATTCTATGAGCACACGTTGTAGGCAAAAGCAGTAATAAGTAATGATGTTTATGAGAATATTAATAAAATCTCAAACTACCACTTAATTAGGAAAATCTTAAGCATTATCAAAATTGCTGATACTGAATTGCCACGTGCCTTGCCACGTCGTTATTGTTTTAACCACATGCCACATGGCTATTATGTATTCAACTTCAACTTTTGTTTACGTCACTTTTACATAGAACAATAAAGGCTCATTTTCTTTTTTTGGTAATGGCTCAAGGTTTTCCGGTGGGTTCGGCAAAGGAGTCGTGCTCACTGGAGCCTTGCTTATTATTATAATTTTTTATTATCTATATTTTATTTGTTTTTTTGTCTGTATTATTTAAGTCATGTTCATGTTCATTTGTTTGTGTTTTTCTTTTTCTTTTCTTATTGTCTTTAATGTAATTTATTATATAATTTTATTTTTTGTTTGTTAATTTATTTTCTTTTGTCTGTTCACCTGTACTACCTATAAATATTCAGGCCCTGTCAGAATAACAGCGCTACTGTGTCATTCTGAACATCCATGAATGACACAGCAGCTTATGCTGAGACAGGGCCCTTTAACTTCACACTGCCTGTTCTAATATTTTTTTTCTCGTTTATTGTTGTATTATTATATTTATGTTGTATTATAATTAAGTGTGTAGTTAATAAAAACTTTTCTATTCCATTCTATTCTATTCTAAAATGCCCAATGCCCATTGCCCAACTTTAATAATCATTCGTTAACACACGTAGTCTATTAAACGTCTTCCAACCTATGTCTCCATCAGTCTAGCTGCACCTAGCTTCAATGTAACGAGATAATAACATAATACGAGCTTAATGGCAGTTCTTCCTAGAACAAAACACAGTGTTGTTACCGTGAAACACTATATCTATTAGGTACAGCCATAGAATTTATTACACAATAATTATGCGGATGATTCGAAACAGTCGTTATTGTGTTTGACATGTGCAAAATGTAGGTTATTATTGTATAGATAGACTTAGTTTGTTTGGTTTTTCACTAGTCACCTGAAGAGCTGTATTTAGTCCCGTTCGCCAATTGAGTTTAAGAGCTCTAATTGAGGCCGAATTCTATTTAGAATGTTTGTGATTTTTTATTTTTAGATTTATACCGGTTTTAAGATAGACTTGCCTCAAAATTCAAAAACATTATCAATCATAGCTCTTATGATCCCGCCCGATCCTCTAAATGACAGCACACATTTACAGAATACACTAAACATGCACACCAGTTTAGGCCCAAGACACCGTACTCGTAGAACAAGGGTACGAAGAACCGGTTCACACTCGCTCTACACCAGGTACAGACATGTACCTGGGCGCTTCTCTCCTCCTCCACGGCCCGGTCAACCCGAGCCGAGGTCCGTGCCTTTAGAGGCGCCCTCGGGTTGCTCCGCTCCCCGATCCGATCCGAACCCTTCGGAGAATCTAGTAGGGCACGGGGACGGCGCACTAGTGCGCGATGCCGTTTACGTTCCTCGCCGCCCCCAAAAAAGCCCGGTGAAGCTGAAAATGCCGTAGAGGCAATCAGCAATCTCTCTCAAAAAAAAAAAAAGATCTTATGAACGTCACTATGCCATCGGTTCGTAAGTCTACTCTGGGCGGGAGACCTTGTAATGAGAAGAACTGGCAAAAAAATTATGCAAGGGCATTTATCACCATTAATGATGACGGTCTTTGAAGAAACAGTAAAAATGTGATTGTTTACAAATATAAAAAAAAACGAGCGAGCCATACAATAGTCTCATATGATGTGTAACATTTGACATCTCACCTTAGTAATAAGCAATTTTAACATTACATTCTGAAAAATATGGGTCAGGTATTACACCATGTTATAACTATAAAATGAATGCAGTTAATACTCATTAGAAGACATTTGACATATCAAAATTACATTTGATAGTCAAATGACACAATATGTCACATATAATAAATAATAATAATATGTCATCTTCATAATATAGAATTTAAATTTACAAAATGGCGCGCGCTTCCCCGACTTCCTGACACACTGTTATACCTACTTCCGTCACAATTCACGAAATCACTCCCACAAATTGGGTAGTTGACAATAACGACAATTAATTCAAGAACAATAAACGTATAAATGAAATCACGTAACAGTTCTTTATAACATTGACCAATTTTTTATTTTAACTAAGCATGAATTTCTGTAACCTAAAAAGTTATTAATAAACACTCAATTGGCGGAAAGGAATAGTGACGTCATAGTTTGCTAATCCCTTACAATTTCTATTAAAAATAATCGTTATGACAGTTGTTAAAAAGTTTAAATATCGAAGCCAGTCCACAACCAGTCAACTTCCCAATTGTATAATAGAAAGCGAGCGGAACGATGTCACACATCAAAACAAAGAGTTCAGTTTCACACACTTTGTTTTACAAACACTCCATTTCGAATTTGGCCTTTTTTGGTACACACGCCTGCACATCAACCTACCACAAACAAAATTTCTTCAATAGACTTTGAACTTTATGCCCTATGTAAGTATATGGTTGAAAATGATGTGCTGGCGTCTGTACATACAGAGTATATTATTTTTCTTAATGTCTCTCGGAAAACTACGTGTTTCGGGTGTCGTCAGATTTGTACCAGTTAAAGAGTATATATAGTTACTACTCCTTTTACTTGTTAACCAATTTATTTCAGAATGAGGGGAAATACTATTGTGTCATACGTAATTGATTTACGATTTACAGTTTTACAGCTATTTATAATTCACACGAGAAATTAAAACAAAACAATAAACTTCGTTGTTCTGAATTCAAATTTTTAAACATGATTCTTCGATCAAATGTACTACGAGTAGATAAAGGATCCGTAACAAAAATGCATCACGAATGTGGTCCTGTCCTGTTTGCTCATACCTATACATTTAAATTTCGAATAACAAAATCTGAAAAAACATTGGGTAGCATCAACAACTTCAGCATAAAATGAACCTTAAATCTTAAAGCTAAAATGTTTTTAATTTGTTTATATAATTTTAACGCAAATTTTGTTGCGAAACAAATTACAAAAACACAATGTTGAAAAAATTTCGTCATTGAAGTGTTGAATAATTTCGGGCGGGCTGGTTAGAACCACGATAGCTCAATTCAAATATCAAAAAACGAAGGGCACCTGACCCGGTATGTCAGAAGGGTGCAGGTTCAAATCCTGCTCGTGGAAATTTTTTCAACATTGTGTTTTTGTTTCTTAAAGATAAAGATTAAATTAAGGTTCCAAAATATTTGTACTTAATATTTATTGTCATCGCCACAAACTACATTGTGGCTGTGTGGCCCAAAGCCGCGCACCGTTTTTCAAGCGCTCATCGGGAATCTAGTACATTATTGATCGAAGGTCTATTCGGAAGATGGTATAGCTTGCTCTGACACCTGAATAAATACCGCCGTCTTATCTAAAACTGCCGCCATAGCCCACGATATTAATAGTTTTGTTTTGACTGTTAGTACGTTGTTCCTTTATCTCACCTGATTAAGGCCGAAGTGGAAGAGCACCTCACTTGGACCACACAACAAAATGAGATGACGGCACCTTTAGCAACGAAATAACAACTATGTTTTCTTTTAGTATTGTTGCTATAGCGGACAGAAAAAATATATAAGCTGATGATAGTTAGCGATGGACTTGTAACCAACCCTTAAGCTAAATCGAATACAAAATTTCCCCACCCCCCTCTGGGAATTGAACCCTTTAGGTAACTATTGATACTGTGAATATTGTAAACTGATAGTTTCGCTTTTGTTAATGTCATCTTTATTTTAAATTCTATGCAATTAAAACAAAATATTTATCATTGA